>JAZKJV010000961.1:0-493034 GCA_037367405.1 Ottelia alismoides
TATGTTCTCCAAGATCGATTTGCGATCTGGATATCATCAGTTAAGAATCAAGGATTTAGACATACCAAAATACACATTTTATATGAGAAAGGACACTATGATTTGTCGTGATGTCATTTGGGCTCACGAATGCACTTGTCGCTTTCATGGAATTGATGAATAGGATCTTTCATATTTGTAATGGTATTCATAGATGACATGTTGACCTATTCTCGTGATGAGTACGAGCATGAGTTTCATCTTCGTACCATTCTACAAACACTGCAAGAGCATTGACTATATGCGAAGTACAATAAGTGCAAGTTTTGGTTATCTGAGGTGGTGTTTCTTGTCTACATGTTTTCTGGGGAAGGGATTTCTATTGATCCTGCAAAGATCAAGGCAAATATATATTGGAAACAACTTATGATAGTCATCGAGTTTCGTAGTTTACTTGGCCCTGTTAGGTACTACCGACGTTTTGTTCAGGGGTTTTCTCAGTTAGCCCTTGCCCTTACTCGATTTACAGAAAAAAATGTGCCATTGGTCTGGAGAGAAAAATGCGAGCAAAGCTTCTGTACGCTCAAGGAGTGATCAACTTCTGCACCTATTCTGATCCTTCCTTTTTGTATGTTGGACTTCACGATTTACACAGATGCGTCCAAGGAAGGATTGGGTGTTGTTGATGCAATAAGGGCATGTTGTAGCATATGCATTACAACAGTTGAGGATTCATGAGCGCAACTACCCTACACACGACTTGGAGTTGGTGGCAGTTGTCTTTGCATTAAAGATATTGTGCCACTTTTTATACAGGATTGCATCTGAGATATTCACATATTATAAGAGACTTAAGTACATCCTTGATCAATGAGAATTGAATATAATATAGAGGGGTTTGGTGGATCTACTAAAGGACTATGATTGTGCCATATTTACCATCCTAGTAAGAGAAATGTTGTAGCAGATGTCTTTAGTAAATAGACAAATATTGTGGGAGAAGTGTCTTGGTTACAAACTTGTGATATGCTTTCTGTGCTTAGTGATTGACATCCATTTGAGAGCACAACGAATGCAGTGATTGTATCGATAAAGTACAATAGCTTGTGGGACCGCATTGTACATGGTCAGTAGGCATATTAAATATTACAAGACAACTACTATCGATTTTTGAAGGATGATTACAATGGGCCTAGAGTTTTTGAGTCTATCTTGTGGAAAGGTGACCATGTTTGTGTCCAGATGATGAGGAGTTAAGGAGAGACATTATGAATGAGGCACATCGTTCCAAACTTTCCATTCATCCAAAGTAGCACAAAGATGTACAGAGAATTCTCTAGCACTTTGGGGGGGCATATGAAGGAGGATGAAGCTTTACGTGTTAGGCAATGCCTCACTTGTCACATAGTGAAGAGAAAGCACCAACAACCTCCTAGTTTACTTGAGCCTCTTACATTCATATATGAAAATGGGATATCATTTTTTATGGATTTCATTATAACATTACCGTGCACTACTTGTGGTCAGGATGTAGTTTGGGTGATTATTGACAGATGGACAAGTCAGCGCCTTTCGTTTCGGTTAGCATGACTTATACGCTAGCACACCTTACCGGAATCTACATTCAACATGTAGTTAGATTGTATGGTATTCCCAAAGAAGTGATTTTAGGTAGATATTATTGTTTCACATCACATTTTTAGGGAAAGTTTATGAGGGCATTGAGTATCGAGTTACTTCTCAGTAATGCATACCACCTTTAAATAGATGGACAGTATGAGAGGACCATTCATACACTTGAGGATATACTTTGTGCATGTGTAGTGGAGTAGAAGAGATCCTGGGAGGATCATCTTCCTTTGACAGAATTCATATACAACAACAACTTTCATTCCAACATTGACATGGCACCATTTGAAGTACTATACATGCACCAATGCCCTACACCATTGAGTTGGCAGCAGGTGGCAGATAGTACTCTTTACACCACTGAGTTTATTTAGGAGACTATTAGAGCCGTTGAGACAGTAAGGGAGAAGTTGTTGACAACTCAGAGTTGGCAGAGGAGTTATGATGACCGTCGATGACGGGACTTCGAGTTTCAAGTTTCATGTATTAACTTTGAGCTTTTAAATATAAGTTGTTCCCAAATCTACATATCTAAGATTCCTTATTATTCTAGGTTGAGGATTTCATTTTTTTGAGAGTATCTTCAATGAATGGAGTACAAAGATTTGATGCTCGTGGTAACTTGGAACCGAGGTTCATTGACCCATTTCAGATTTTGGCTCGTGTGGGGAAGGTTGCTTAGAGAGTGACACTTCCTCTACACATTGAAGGTATTCATGATGTATTTCATGTGTCAAACCTACTCACGTATGCCAGAAACCCAAGACATGTAATATCACACGAGAACTTGGTCATTTGAGTCCAATCTTTCCTTTTTTGAGGCTCCAGTATAGCTATTAGACCGAGCAGTTAAGCGGCTATGAAAGGAAATTCCCATGGTCAAGATCCTTTGGATAAGCCAGAATGTGAAGGAGGCTACATGGGAGTTTCAAGAAAACATGAGGGAGAAGTACCCTTACTTATTTGCAGGCACTAAATTGAATCCCCAATTCATCCCTCTTTAAATTTTTTATGTGTTATGGTTTCTTTGAGATTTTTATGGGTTCATATAATAGAAACACACGATCTATAAAGATCGAGGGTAGGATATACCTTATACTTAAGTCTTGAGTACAAGACTTCCTTTGATATTTTTACAATGTGAAACTCGAAAATGCTAAACACAAAATTCAATTATTGACCTAATCTTGTATCTGAATTTAATAAATAAAGACCTATCTAATCATACTCTTCAAGACATACCAACAAGCCCAAGAACATTAAAAACAGACATTGTATGCGAAAGTTATGTACGAAATACGAAGGTTTATGACTTTTAAGCCATGAACCTGAGCCTATAAAAGCCTAAGTGGGCAAACCATTTCAATATATTCAAGCTCATCATCAGAGCTCCACCAAGAGCTTGTCGGAGCTCCATCGTCAGTGACTTTCCAACCTCCGGTCAACAATCTGAAGGCACCATTTCGAAAAAGGATGATGTGGTCCACGATGTACTAGCATATGTTTCATACGAAGCACCTCGAAATAATAGATTTTAGAGTGGAGTAGATATTCGAAGAACGACCCCTAGGGTCGCACATCTTTCGTACACCACATATTTGTAGTTTTTGCATCGATCTGATGTTCAGTTCATCAGAGGTCACACATGCAAAGTCGGATTTCAGACTGTATTGTCGACTTCCATCATGATTTCTGAGAGATTCATTTATCTGAAAAATATGAAACTTAGGTTAGATTTATCCTTGTTATATGATATATACGCACATGTAATTTGTTTCGAAATCGGAGACGAAAATCAGACCATCCACCACATTCAACTACGATTTCCGAGAGATCCGATTATCTAAAAAATATGAAATTTAGGTCAGATTTATCCTTGTTCCATGCTCTATACATGCATGTAATTTGTTTCAAAATCGAAGCTGAAAAATCAGATCGAAATATGAACGCCTACTACATTCAACTACATTTTTCGAGAGTTTTTGTAATAAAAATTATTAAATATAAGTTAGATTTCTACTCGTTGAATGATCTATTTACACATTTAATTTATTTTTAAATATGAAATAAAAATTTCCACACCAAATCGTAGCACCAATTAATGGTCTACAACTTTGATCGATCCTATAAGTGGTATGATCGATGTAATGAGTCATTACCTTAGCAAATGTAGTAATCTAAATAATTTAATTACATAACTATAGTGAGATATTTTACAACTAAATACCAAGTGGGTGATAGACATGAGAATCTCCCATTTAATATGTTGTCGATTCTTGTAGTTGAGCAATCAGAATTGATCAAAAATCAACCACGCGAATCGATGGATCAATGAATGAATTAATGTGTGGTTTGATGTATTTTTAACCTGGACAAGCCCCAGGGTCGACTCAAGGAGGCAAAGGAACAAGTCCGGATCAACTTAGATAAATTAGCTCATGATTTTCCAAGTGATATTTTTTTATGCAAAAGAAGTGCTAATGCACAAACGCAATTGAACTAGGTTATTAAGGAATTAAGTGATTTAGCCAAATTCATTTTAATATAAATTTAATCCAATTTAGCCAAATTGTATTTTTCTAGAAACAAGATCCGACAGTGAATACAAAGTGTATTTTTTGGAATTTTTGGATTTAAAATGTAAAAATGAAAAATGCAAACTTTTTAGAACTTTTTGTGGAATTTTTCATGCAAACAGAATGCAAAAATTATGGGATTTTTACTGAAAGCTAAACATGATGAAATGAATCTACAATGTTTTTTGGATTTTTTTGACAATATATGATTTTTATGATTTTTTTATGAAATTAAAAACTTAACAAAAACTATGCACATGGGCACTTTTGTAATTAAAGAAATATGAAGGTCTTAATATAATTTTTTTAAAAAAAAATAAAAAATTAAACCTCCTGATGTGGGTTTCAAAAACCCATGTCTAGGGCCATAGTGTGGAGGCACAGAGGAGGCGGCATGAGGTGACGTAGGCACGGGGGTGCGGTCACACAGAGAGAGAAGTGATGTAGGTGGCATGGTCGTGCAGAGGGAGGTAGCATGGTGGTGTCTTGGCAGTCAGGTGGCACGGTCGAGGGTGTCCGTTGTGGTAGGAGAGTGCACAGCCGTGGCGGCGCCCGATGCAGCGTCAAGCGAGTGGGATGAGTACGTAGGAGCGCACAACGCACAGAGGCCAGGTGGTTGGAGGGTACATCGTGTGGCGGTTGGCAGTGAAGGAGCGGCGTTCGAAGGCAGTTGGAGATGGATGAGGCAGGAGAAGGGGCGGCATCCACAGGGGATTATATTTGTACAATGATTAATATAATTGGTGGTATTATCTATGTGGTGGTGGTGATTGTGAATGTTGAACAAGATAAAAAACTAAGGTAAGTTAGATTTAAAAAATGGGAGAATAAATATGGAAATTTTACATGTGGTTCACTAGATTTTAGAGGACCTAGGTTGCAACTTCGATCGTCGCCTCGAGAAGGATAATGAATTGTCCTTCGAATATAAGCGAGCTTGATTGGAAGCTCGCGACATGGCATGGTGGTGCCACGATCTCGCCTTTGAGGTTGTCGTCCCTCAACTCATCTCCTACAGTTGTCACCTGAAGGTCAAAGGGGCTTGACCTCTCTTCTCTCGAAACGACGGATGAAGATGAATGATGGGGATGAGGAGAATAAAAAGAGGAAGGAGAAGTAGAAAAGAGATGGAGAAAGTGCAGTTGGTGGCTTGGGTGGGAAGTTGTAATAGAGAATAAGTGAAAGAGAAAAAAATAAAATAAAAATAAATTAAAATAAGTAGGCTACTAAAAATAATGAAGAGAACATAAAAGTAGATGAAAAATATTAAAAATGAAAATAAATAAATAAAAAACTAATTAAATAAATAAAATGATAAATGATTAAATAAAATAAATTAAAAGAAAATTTCGAAAATAACAAAAAATAATAAATAATAAGGTGATACATGGTGGCTCTAGGAGCTGCCACGTGTCACACCTAGAAAAATCAAAAATTAAATGTAAAAAATAAAAATAAATAACAAAAGGGGCCAAATAAAAAAAGTGGTCAACATTAAAGTTGCTCGTCTTAATTATATCTACAAATTTTGTGAAGGACTGAAAATCAAAAGAAGTCATTTGTACAAAGTGTATTTTTTAGTGGTATCTTATATGTAAAAAATACCATATTTTTATCTTTTACAAACATTTTTGTCAATTTAGAAAAACCAAAATAATGTTGGAGAAAATACGAAAGGAATATTTACAACTTAATATATATTTTTTGGATTTTTGATAATTAAAAAAATTAAAAGATAAAATAAAGGGTATTTTGGTCAATATGTACAATATACTATAGGGACCCAAAACCCAAGTTTCACGTACAAACTCTGATTTTTATGAACTTGATCTTATTTCGAAGGTCTTTGCATGTATATTACTTTAAAAGTGAGTATACCTAAATCGGACATTGCATGATAGAGATGTGCACATTTTAAGGCTCTTAGTCTCAAACTAGGGCTCGGATTTTCTTGGTCAATTTTACAATTTAGTATTTTTTATATTTTTCCTTTATTAATGTTAGTAATATATACACTATAGAGTTGATTTTATTGGATTTCCATTTAGGATAAAATAGATACAAAGAAGTGAATTTGGCTAATATACATGTGAATATTTATACGTGAATTTGTCTCCTTACTTGATGCAAATTTGCTTGCTAAAATGCAGATATTATTTCTAAATGCATGAATATGAATAATATAAAATAAATGGAAATATACAGCTAATTACTCAGGAACGAAGCTCTATTTTCAACTTTTGGAGTGTTGAGTCACATATTCATCAGTGGGTTAAATAGGGAATCGTGATAGATGGCATGTATACCAGTTGGATAAGAAATGAAATCAGGTAACTAAGTGAAAGCCTTGATCCATGTTAAATCTTTTCCAATCTGAGTACTTTGAACTTGTATGGCATCTGGTTGTGCCGCCATGGTATCTCTTACCACGCATACCTTATGCTTTGGTGGTCTCCACGGTCGAGGAGTTCTTCCGTGTTGAGGGTTGTTTTGCACACGGTACAATTTCTAGTGTCGCCATGGATGGAGGAGTAGATGTTGCCAAGGGATGGACGCGCTATTAGTTGAATTTACTGGGTGAAGTGTAGTTCTCGATGGTTCCCTATCGGGTTGTCGCAAGACGTCAACTTGTGAGATGCATTCTTGGTAGTATAGTCTTCCCTTTGTCATAGGATTAACATGAGTGGCTAATGTGGGTCGATCAACTCATCTTGGTTCTATGAGAGGAGTTCTGGGACGTGGTTAGCGAGGAAGTGTTCTTACCAACTTGACCCATATCGGACAAAAAACGAAAGATGGTCGTAGGTCCGACTACTATTTGAGTTTAAAATCATATCTTATAATCTCATATCTTACTTGAGTTATATCTATCGTTGAGGAATCTTGCTGACATGTAGTGATTTCCAAATGAGTTGCTTCGATCAATATCATTGTACTAGTGTTTGATTACTTGAAAGAGAATCGGGGTTGACATTAGATTGATATATTTGAAATGTGATTAATTCTGGGGGACAAGAGATCTGTAAATGAAATGAGAATGATATTCTATAAGGAAAGTGAGAAGATTAGTAAAGGAAAGTGCTGGAAACTTAGTTAGGATACATCTACTTCTCGCATGCCTATGGAGGGCCTCCAACCCTAAGTTATGATGTATCTTGGAGTCATAGTATGAGACCCTCGTGGTCAAGACCACATATTATTTCCATTACTACTAGTTGTATTGGAAATCCTTAAAAGAAAAGATCAACTTAAAATTAATAATAATCTGAGGGTAAGATTCCACTTGTAGACTTCACTTCCGAGAGTGATACTTACATTCGTGTGCACTTATTTCAATTTAGTAGGTAAACTACTTGCTACTTTTAACCGATTACATGTTGTTTTACCTATTATTTAGGCATAACCATACTGGCAATTTTGCTCATAACATACCCTTTTTCATGTGATCCAACATGTTCGCACGACCTATCATAGTAGTCGGGTGTGGTTTGATGTTTTGGAGCATTTTAATTTCAACTGCACTTCTAGTGTACATAGTTGATGGTTCTTTTGTAGTAGTTTTTGAGTCATGTCCTTTTTACCTTTGAGAGACAATTTTTGTACTTTCACCCTGAAAATTTTGTACATATTGGGGACATGGTGCTATTGAATCTTGCCAGTATGTCATATTATGATTGAAATGAATTATGCTCATGCATTTCCTTCTTTACTTACTTATTTTCCTACAATAGATATATTTTTTAAAATATGGGTATTTTGAATATGAATGTGGTATTTGTGGGATGCTTTCTAAGTATAATGATCCATGGGATGTGACAATTCCTACCCTATTTGCTCGAGAAAAAATATAAATGGAAACAATACGTGATTAATGATTCCATTCTACACTCCAAACTAGGGCCTAACATTACAATTCAATGGATCCTTAGATAATATAACATTACAATTCTCATGGTTAGGTTTGTCTCAAGAACTTGAACTTAAACCATTATTATTATTATTATTTTTATTATTATTATTATTATTATTATTTAAATTGGATCATAACTAACAGTTCGATTGGATGGACATGTGAACCTGGACCAGTCCAGATAACTGATTCATACCATTTGGTTTGGATGGCATTAACTTTTGTTAAACCTCATATTCAATTGATTATCTGAAACTTGATTTAACCAGATTCAACTGAAATTTAATCACTCCATCACAACTGCTTATAAAGAATGGATTTTAAATATTATAGAACTATTATTGTGTTATAGAGTACAAAGAAAACTATGGAGACAACAAGGGTGTGTGTGTGTGTCAAAACACACATCTCAAATAAGATAGGGTCTCACCACTTTTGTGGTGAGCCATCATCGAGATTCATTGCATCACGATCTAATGGTATCTTGTCAAAAATGGTATTGCGGATCTTTTCTTTCAAGTTAAATTCAAATTTGGTTTAATAACATCATTACTATTTTAGGCTAGTTTTAATTAGGAGTTTTTCTTTAATTCCTTTATTTGTTGTTTTCCAAAAAACATTCTCAGTATATGCAGTTTAATAACACAAATAAGATAATGTGGAATTTCGATTTGATTTTGTAAAATTCAAACAGTGCATTTGTTAACATTCCCATTCAATATTTTGAAATTATTTTTTCCAATTGTAAATTTCATATTATCCGTTGTACACAAGCATATGTAGTTTCTTCAAAATGCTTTGTAAAGTACCTATTTTATGTCTTTATGTGTAACATTGTATGAATCTTTGTAATTCTTACGTTCCTTTGTAAAAAATCATAGTCACTCGATAATATTTTTGCAATACTTCAAAATAAAAAGAGAATGTTAGATATTGATAACAAGTAAAAAAATTCTATGAGATTGTAAAAAAATAATCAGATATATGTAGAAACCTTATGTGATTTCTAAAAGATGTGAGATTTGCAAAAAATATAACACAAGCTCTAGAATTTGTTACTCTTACCATAACCTCCTCGTGTTGCGGCCGTAGAGCGACACACCTCCCTCCTTGCAGTTGTGTCCCCCTTCTCCTCCTCCCTCCTCCACCTTCTTCCTTGCCATGTCCTCCCTCCTCCACTCTCCTGTCACCTCCTCCTCCACACACGACGGTGATGGGTTCCTGAAGAACTATCAAATGGGAGTAATAAAATTCTCTCGGTGTAGCACATGCCAAATGACAATCAATAGAATCGAGATAGAATCTCCTTGAAGAGTTCGCGATTTTAATTTATATATGGGTAAGTATAGGGTCAAATACAGGGATGCAAATGACTATTACTTAAACTTAATAGTTGATTCATTATTTTTAATGATTTCTAGTTTCTATGTTAAGAACAATGCAAATGTAAAAAAACAAAATTTCAAATCATTTTGTATTCATTTTATTTAATATGAAAGACAATGATGCAATATAATAAAAGAGACAAGTAACACAAAATATATGCTCTGACTAAATACAAGACATACTAGTGATTTTAATCAAATTAAATAGTGAACTTAGTGTTAAGCAGAATCAACTCAAGCTATGTATAATTCATTTTAATTTAAAATATGAAATGAAAAGTCAACACTAATACATCTAAGATTTAATGCGTGGAATGCAGATTGAAATTATGATTTAAATGCAATTGATTGTAGAACATGAAACAATCTTTCCGACGACACTAAATTTATTTAAAATTGCACTATGGTTTACAAGTTATTATCAATACATGGTAGGGCATAAATGCAATAAAACTTCCCAAAATAAACTAAAGTACAAATACAAGAACCCATTTGGGTGATTTTGCAATTTATCTAGAGGTGCATGGACTTATTCATAATTTTGAAAAGTATTTGGGCATTATCTATAATTTTTTCAAAGGCTCATGTATTGCACGTGGTCAGATCGAGGTTGGGAAGAGGCTCGGGCATACATGTCGCTTGCTAGTAATTAAGTCAGGCTCGGGTAGTCCTAGACATAAGCATGAAGTAGTGCTTCATATAGAGGCTCGGAGTAAAGGAAGGTTGTTGGATCTGATATGGGGAATCGGATCCGATGATTGTTGCTATGTTTATTCTTCCCTCTTCAACTTGGAAGGTGGCGATATAGCATAGGTTCGACGAAGCCCCAAGTTTCTCTTCATGTGTCTCCTTATGATCTGAAGATTGCTACCACCGAGAAACAACCCCTGATAGCAGGAGTAAGCAATTACCGATCATCCATCCGGAAGAAGCTATTTGTCTACCTGATTTTCTTTGATTTTTTTCACTTTTCTAGCTTTGGGTAAAGAGAAAGAAGTAGCCTGAGGCAACCGAGTAGGTACCTAACCAGGGCGGCTAAAGCATGGGCTGGAGGAGTGGCGGGGAAGCCCTTTCAGTCCCACTTCCAGGTGCGAATCCTTTATGGAAAGTAGTGACAGGAGCATTTAAGATTATAGAAGAAAGCATGTGGTTATCCTATAATAAGTGAAAGAAAGGGCCCGTCGTGAATTGCCAGCTTTTAGAATATAATAGTTTCTCCATAACCGGTGAACAAACTCATCCTCCGCACGCTGCCTAAACAAACCTCCCTCCTATTCGCATATCTCATTGCACCTTCCATTTCGCCCCCCTCCCCCCCCCCCGGATGTGAAGTTTTGACAAAACCGATGATGACCTTCAAAGACGGTGATGCTAGCTAGAAAGGTATATCAAGGATGGCTCGTCAAAAAAATAGCATGATCGAAGTTTCTTACTTTTTCCAACCACTGATGTCCTATAGAGTTAGAATGAAAAGCCCAAGAAATTGTGATACTTTTGGTATGGTTAGGTGGTAGAATGAAGGGCTAAAAACTAACATAATATTAAGCCCTAGTCAGGTTCCGCTCTCATGCAGAGAGAAGAAATGCATTGAATGTTAACAATGTTGGAGAAATGGAAGGAGATTAACAAGGATAACGCATGAATGATTGATGGTCACATTTGCTTTCTCAAGGCTCAATAGTGTGACATGAATATAAGTACACTAGTTGTAAGTTGGAGAAACACAAGGGAAATGAAGTTCAAAAAATCGTACATGCAATTAGATGAAGATGAAGGAGATGGTTTTTTATGGATCTTGAGCTGCTTGAATCTTTGAAAGCTTATAAAGTACTCACTTGACTATTGTGGCAATGGCGGACCACTGAGTAGTCAATCAACATATTGCAATCACGTGAGGAGGATGAGGTAACTGGAGGTTGGGTGAGGGAGATTGATGACCGGGGAAGAGATAGAAGGTGGGGATTAGAAAGGTGGTTGTGAGAGGTTGTTAAGGAAAAGATGAGAAGTTGGAGAAAAAAATGAAGAGTTACGTCACTTGGGTTGAGGGCTGGAGGTTAAAGATATACCTCCGCCATTGGATGTGTAGATCCAACGACCTAGAGCGAGTTACGTTAATAGAAGAGGTGGGGCCACGTGGTGCACCCAAATGGCACCACATTGCCCAATGAGATTGCAGATAAATACATATATCAATAAAAATAAGAAATAAATAAAAGAAAGAGTAATTGAAAAAATATTCAACATGAAAATTGTAGATATCGATGAGATCTACAACTTTCACGTAGAGCTCAAGGAGAAATAAAATTAACTACACATAGTTATTATTTTTGTAAATAATTTAAAGTATTAAATTTCTTATTTTTGTTTTATTTTATTATTTGTATGGATTTTTATTTATAAATTATGTTACAATAAATATATACAATATTATTCTAATTTTTATTAATAATTAATAACTACATAAAAATAACATAATAATAGGGTAGATAATATACAATAATTAAAGTTGTTTATTTACAACACACCCTTAGCTAATTAGGGTTAATTATTTTATTAGTTTTCTTAAGCAAGAGAGATAACAATAGAAAATAATGCAGATGAATGTGGAATTCATCACCCCCTATACTTAAGCTAAACTCGTCCTCGAGATAATAAGTAAACAATCAATCAAAGAGTTAGTGATTTTAGTGAATTCCATTAACATGTGCTTATGCAAGAATGATCACTTGGTTTTAGAAATCCTAAGTCTCTAAGCATACATATATAGTAAGAGGTATGATTTAATGTGTTGACTGCATTCACAATAGTCAAGTGAGTACTTTATAAGCATTCAATGCATAAAGTAAGAGGTATGATTTAATGTGTTGACTACATTCACAAGAGTAGAGTGAAGAAGTCACTAAAAGTTTTGATACAATAGATTCTCCTATGGACCCAATCCTTAGCACTAGAGATTAAATCTATTCTTGCTTCAGTCGATCGTCGCTTTAGTTTGTCGAACTTCAAAGTGTAGATGGCAAGACAGATAATGGAGGTAATAGGATTGGGTCATATCTTTCTCCCTCTCATTTGAACAAGGTGCCTCTCAAGTGCCTTTACTCAGCACCATTGTATATTTTTAATGCCAACCAGTGTATCCGTCAAAAGAGATTGATTCGTATGTACTTATTTTTCTGGGAGTATACTGGGATGTCTTTTTAATGTATCTAAGATACTTGCACCTAGACTTGTATCTTTTATGATGCAAAGCCATTTTTGAGGTACTATCCCAAATCATAAAGCCTAATGATTTGGTCCAAATGGATAGTTAAAGGTTGGGAGCGCTCGCCATTGATGTAAGCTCATATTGTGTAATTTTGTATTGCTTTGATTTCATCTTTTCATCAACACACATTATTTTAATTATTTTTGTCTAGCTCTACTATTTTTACCAAGGATTCGCGCACACTGATCAACACTTTCATTTAATGTCTTCACACCCCGGCACTTAGATTTTTATCAAGAGATTAGTAAAAGAATGAAGTCCCATATTGGCTATGATGCTGACATTCAGGTTTCATGAAGCCTTCTTTAATTTTATCCCATACTCGAATGTCATAAAATTGGGTCCAAATTTGAATCTCAAATGCCAGTTCCTCAAGTGAAACCTCAACTCATCTCAATCACAAATGCAGTAGTGCAAGTGAGTGATAGTCATATTCTTTAAAAAAGAGATTGATCATGCAATATAGCACACAAATCTTTCTAACTGGGAAAGTGTGAATTTTTATGTCTGAGACCCTAATGATTAAGATAGGTTAACTTTAAGCCTCTGAACCTCGTAAACTAAGTGTTAAATATATATACAACTCTTGAGTGAGAAGTGTAAGAGTCATGGAAAAACACCAAATCAAAGGTTAGCAGGTCAATAAGTTAGAGATTAAATGAAGAATTTATTTACAAGAACAAACATCCTTAAGACATGAACATAACAGACAGAAATAAGACTAACAACTTAAGGATACCCAAACACAACACAACTCAACTTCAGTTCCTCAGTATCGAAAATCTGACATGAATCTTAGGGGTTTTAAATCATAGGATGCCTTATGCTTCACTTGCTTTTTCCTCATAGAATAAACATCGGAATCCGAATAAGAAAGATCTTCATCAACTTGGACAATGACTTTCCTAGAATGATGTCATTCTTCCTCAAAAGTAATATCCATATCAACATGGGAAGACCTAAAATTCTTCAAAATAGAGGGAAGACATATCCAACCCTTGGTTCCTGCAACGATTTATGAGTTTTCCTTAAAAGATGAAGACTATACTCACAAGTAAGATGGCAATTATAAAATTGATATCCTCAAGAAAAGGTGCAGGTTCCTCCATATCTAACTCTTCTAACAAAATACTATCCTTCTCAAGTAGCATCACTCTATTCAAAGAACTCCTTATTGACTTGGTCTTCCAGAACATTGAGGTTAAATCAAGACTTCCATCCTAGACTCTACACAAGACCTGAGCCTAGACAACCTTATATAAGATAAAAAACTGACAGTTCAACGAACAATCACTACCTTTCATAAATTCAAGACACCAGGTAGAAATTGAAGAGACACGAAGATTAGTCTTTATTTACATGTTAATTCCATTTACACCCTTAATGTTTAAAAATAATTTTGAAAACTTTTTACAAACCAAATCACATAAATATAGGTTTTCCAAAATATTTTACAAAGATTTTCAAAAAAAGTCAAGCCATATTTTCACAAACCCATATAAAATACTTTACAAACCTATCAAATAGATATATAAAATTTTTCAAATACTTTCCAAAACAATTTGTACAAAACTCAGTTAAAACATAATACAATACCCTTAGCCCCAACTAATACATATGAAAATGTTAAAACCATGAGCTATGGGTAAAGAATATATGTAATATGTACGGTACATCCACCTAGACTTAGCTTTTGATATGTCCTCATAGCACAAAGTTATATGAAGCTATATCTCATGCTAAATATAAAGTAACATACAAAAACTGAACCAAGAATTAGTGCATAGGGAATAGTCAAAAGAATAAGTCAACATGGAATAGAATGAAATGATCCCCCTATACTTAGGCTGAAAATAGCCTAATTAAGAAGAAAGGAAAAATAAAGTAGAGAGACCAACATAAAAGAAAGTGAAGATTATGCACGATAGGGTAGGCTTCCTCCTATACTTAGGCTGAAAATAGGAGAAACTAAACTCTAAAAGAATATAGTAATAAAGAAGAAAAATCTGTGTGATGTTGAATCTGATTGATATGAATCTTCAAACTGCAACTTCATGTTGTATCTGAAACATCTGCAAAGGACTCAATCAGCATGAAGTCAATAACCTCAACAATGGCCAGTCGTTCTTTGGATTCCATGAAGTGCTTCAACACCTGCATGTTGACCAAGAAGGAAGGTGCACCATTTGAAAGATTTGCAATCTCTACACTGCCAATTCCATACGCTTCCTTAACTATGTAAGGACCAATCCATTTGGATTTCAATTTTCCATTGAAAAATCGTAACTTAGCACTAAACAACAATACCTTTGTCTCAAGACAAATTCCTTGCGTTTGGTATGCGAATCGTGTCACTTCTTAACTTTGTCTTTATGATCAAACTGTTATCATATGCCCTGTTATGAATTTACGCTGGCTTATTAAGATTTAGGTCTCTACAAATTTTCCCAAGATGGCAACTCCAATTGATTTTCTTGATGCCCACTCACACTTGTGAATTGATTCAGTGGGTAAATGACATGGCTTTCCATAGATCATCCGAAGAATTCTCTTCACCTCTCTATTTGAATCCTATACCATACCATTCGACTGTGGATGGTAAGTACTAGCCACCCGCTCAAAAGCTAAAGACATCATTTCCCTATTCACAAAGTGGTTTACCCCATTAGAAATCAGAACTTTGGGAACCCCGAACCTTGAAATGATATGCTCCTTTATGAACTTATAGACAATCCTACTATCTTTGGCTCAGGTTGGGATAGCCTTCACCCACCTATAAAGATAGTCCACCACTAAAAATATATACTCAAATCCATGTCTATTTGGAAAGGGAAATATGAAATCTATGCCCCATAAAAAAACAACACAGAAAATCACAGGATGCATGGGCATCTCATCTCTACAACAAAATGACCCTACCATCCTAAACAAGGTTGGCCAAAACAATCCACATTGAACCACCTTGTGAGCCACCCTTTTTCCTGAATGGTGTCCTTCAACCTCAAGAAAATGACAATACATGATCACACTATGTATTCCTCCTAAGGAGTAGACCTTCTCCAGACACAGTCCAACCCTTCAAAGAAAAGGAATGGATCCTCTCTATGTATCTCCTTGAATCCGACTTTAGTCGGTGAGTGTTACTCCTAGTCCAACCATGGGGAGCTTTCTTGGAGATAAGATAGTTCACCATATTGGCATATTATGGAAATGAATCTACAACACAAAAAACTCGTCTAGGAAGGTCTCTCTAATGGCTCTAAGTCAGAGGAATCCTTTAACTCAAGTCTAGACAAATGAGCCACTACATTCTTGACTCCAGATTTTTCCTTAATTTCCAAATCAAACTCCAGGAGTAACAAAATCCACCTAAGAAGACATGCCTTAGCATCCTTTTCCATGAAATATCAAATGACTGAATGATCCGTGTAAATTGTCACCTTTAATCCCAAGATATAAGACCTAAACTTCTTTAAAGCCCATACTATTGTGAGCATTTCCTTTTAGGTCGCTATATAATTTTTCTATGTTGAATCTAAAACCTTGCTCGCATAGTGAATAGCAAATGGGATACGATCTCGTCATGGCCTCAATATAACTCTTATAAATCAGATGCATTAGTCTTGATCTCAAAGGGAAGAGAGCAATCAAGGGCCTACATAATCGATGAATCACAAATCTTTCTATTTAATAGCTCGAAGGCCTCTAGATACTTGTGACCTACAATGAACTCTGTGCCTTTCCCTAAGAGCTCTATCAGTGGTTGGGAAATTTTAGAAAAATCCTGAATAAATCATCTGTAAAATCCCACATGCCCAAAAAATGACCTAATTGACTTGATGTTGGTTGGTGGATCAAGTTTCTTTATCACTTTCACCTTGGCAGGGTCAATCTCCATTTTCTTTTTGGAGGTGACATGCTCCAACACGATACCCTCCTTAATAATAAAATGACTTTTTTCTCAGGGTATACCAGATTCACTTGCCAACACCTCTGAAGAACTCGATCCAAGTGTGCTAAACTTGAATCAAAGGATCACTTCGGACTAAGAAATTATCCATAAAGACCTCCATGAAATCCCCCACCATCTCTGCAAATACAACGATCATGAACCGTTGAAATGTGCCCAGGGTGTTGTAAATCCTGAGTGGCATCCACCTGAATGTGTATGTGTTGAAAGGACAAGTAAAAGTGATCTTTTCATGGTCTTTAGGGATGATGACTACTTAATTGTAGCTTGAGTACCTATCAAGAAAATAGAAGATCTCTTTCCTTGCTAGTCTCTATAGAATATGATCAATAAAAGGTAGGGGAAAGCAATCTTTCTTGGTCATAGCATTCAGACTTTTGTAATTGACATAGAAGTGGGTACTCGTGTCACAATCTCAACTCCCTTCTCATTGGTGACTATTTGAATTCTCAACTTCTTCGATACTACAAGCAAGGGGACCACCGACTTACAGTTAAAGATCATGTAAATAAATCTTTCTCTACACCACCTCTCAATCTCTTTCTTAACTACTTCTCAAATATTTGGATTAAGTCTCCTATGGAATTCAATGGAAGGTCTGGAATTATCCTCAACATAAACGTAGTGTGAACAGAATGCATGGTATATACCCATGAGATCTGACACACTCCATCCTATAGCCTTGTGGCTCCTCTCTAAGACTTCTAACAATCTATACTCATGTTCTATAGTCAACATAAAACTAATGATGATAGGAAATCTATTCTTAGGTCTCGCGCAAAAATAATACTTCAGTGTAGGAGGAAATGCCTTCAGTTCTGGCAAAGATGTATCATCTAGCAAATCCAACTGAATTGATGTTGAATTTGGTTCCATGCTGCATGAAGGCGGTGCTAACTCTATAGTGTTGGCCACCAACTGTACATAACAAGGAATCAAATTGCCAAAGAAATGTGGTAATTCCGCCAAATTCACATCCGATTGTGAATCTAATTCCTTCGACTATTCCCTACAAGTAGGAACTGACATATCATAGATCTTTGAGTCGTCAAAGGAATAAATAGATAATTCATTTCATAAGAAACATAGCAACACATCACAAATTGCATCGTATACATATTCCCCTCAAGATGAGAGGGTCTCGCTCAGTCCTATTGAGTTCTATTTCCATACCCCGACTATGCTAACTGATGAATCTCCATTTCATCACCTTTATTCTTTAATTTTGGCCTTTAAACCTTAGTTGAATGCATGTATATAACATTAATTTGTCAAAATAAATACTCATTAATTTGTACAAAATACAGTATGAAATATTGTACATTTATTCTATTTTATAGAAAAAATAAAAGAATAAAGGAAAGAAAAGAAAAAACATAGTGTCAAGGACACTGAAGTGGCCCTAGCCCCTGAGACTTAGTCATCATGATGACTTAGGAGACAAGGAATAAAGTAGGGGGAGATAGGGTGGCTAATTGTACACAAACTCAGATAGGCCACTCTACAAAATAGGCCAGTAACAAACTTTTAGGATCTATTTTATTCTTTATTATTTACACCTTAATTAAAGAAATTTTGTACATGAGAATTGTAGCTAAAAATGTGTAGATAAATACTAAATTTATTTCATGAAAAAAATAATATACCGTGTACATTTTATACACAAAATAAAATCTTAAAATCCAACTTCACAGAACCATATCTCCCCCAATAAAAATTCAAAATATATCAAATCACCTTTAATTGTATATAACTTTTAATAAGTTATTTAATGAAGGTGGTTTCACGTTTTATAGATTTAAGGTGTGAAAAATAAGTTTGGACGCTTATTGTATAATATACCCCAAATAAAATATTCATTTTATTTGTTATTTATTATTTTTATTATTTTATATTTTTATGATTTGGTGAATATTATTTATATCATATATGCATAGTAAAACTAGAATAAAACCATTCATAAAAGATTAAAATAAAATATGTGAATAAAATACATAGATGAAATACATATACTTATACATATATATTTAATATACATATTTATTAAGTGTACTTATTATACCATAAAATTTTAATAAAAATATATGTAAGAATATAAAAACAAATTGTAAATATATAAAATAATATAATAAAAAAATACAAAAATACAAAACAAAATTAAAATACCCAAACATAGAAGTATATATCTATATATGTACCCTAAAACTTAACTTGTCATACACATCTAAAAAAATAAATAAATAAATGCATAAAATATTACAAAAAAATAGAAACATTTTTATGTATAACCTATAAATTATAAAATTAATTACTATTTATTATCCATTTTTTAAGGCATTTCTACCTTGGAATTTATTGGTTGGTCCATGTGGACCAACCAGGCACCTCCATTTGTTGATTGTGGTCAACTGTCCGACCTTGCTTCTAACTTCGGTCAGACCGTCACGAGGGTGCCACTTCGCCATTTTCTCCACATCTCCATCTTTACTCATTGCCCTCGAGACCACCACCTTCCTGTAGCCTCTTCGTCCTTGATCATTGCCCATCATCGAATCCACACCAACCACCAATCGAATGCATGCAATTGATCCTTGAAACACCCTCAACACTCACCTCTAAATATACCCCTTCACCCCTTTTTTATTTTTGATCGCTCTTAACCAGTCATTAACCCCTCAAATTACCCCTAGGAGCTTCACCATGGTGACAACAAGGCAGAGCTCGTGATTTGCAGTGAGGAAAGGCAAGGAGGAGGTGTATCCACCTCACCGCCGGAGCTCCTCTGGCTGGTTCTGCTCCTGGCTTCTCAGGCTGGTTGAGCCCCTCTTCTATGTATTCCTAGTAATTTTCTAGTGTAGATTTTGTTCTACATAATTAATTTGAGGTTTAATCAAACTAGTCGTGCTCGATTCAAAAATCCCCAATTCCTGGAGCTTACCCTCCAGTCCAATCACGGTAATCTGACCGTTGATCCACCCCGAATTCCACACTATCTCACCCCCCCCCCCCGCCTTCTACATAGAATCCCCACTCCATACAACCCAAATCCATCTCTAGGACTCGGATCTCCATCCGCCATCCTCGCCAAAGCTCCTCCCTCCATTCCATTTCCATTGTCATTTTGAGCAAACCCTGGGTCGAGGAGATAGCCCCTGCACTCCGGAGTGTTTTGGTGCTAATTCATAGGGATGAGCACAAGTCTGGGACCTCAACATCCACCTGGAGCATCTCCAGGTGGTTCAACCTCGCTGGATCATCTAGGGCTCTCTCGCCTGGCATGGCCTCTGCTGTCGCGCGTGGAGGAGGCCCAACTACTTGTTGGGCATGCTAGAGGATTGCATGATCACCGGAGCATCAAGGGACGGCGGGTCAAAGTTCGATGGAGTCACGTTCTTTCATGTTCTTACAACGCCCCTCGTCGTTGTTTGATCAAGAACGACAGTCTAGATCTAATCTGGATCGTTGAAAATCTACAAAGGGGTGCACCGCACGATCAGACACATGGCACATCATCGATTGTTGGATTCCTAATGTTAAGTGGGTAAATTTCACATACCCCCTCCACCTTTTTGTAAATATTTTATGTGTTTTATAATGTAATGGACAAATTGCGCGTAGCCCCTAGAACTTTTTGGATATTGCAATTTAGTCCCTAACAAAATCATATGCATGCATACTTTTTTCTTGTGAAAATTTCATGTAAGACCTTGTACGTTATTCTAATTGTCTTTTAACAGAAAAAAAATAAATATTAGTGTTAAAGTTTGGGTAAAATTGCATCGTGACCCTCTCTTCTATTTATATTTGCAATTATACCCCTGATAGACCATTGAATTTTTGATGAGTTATTCCTTTTAATTAAGATAACTATCATGCTCCTAAATTCACGCAAAAATGGGGTTTAGCTCTTGATGTGATCTAGATTCACGCCAATTTTTGGATCTTCATTATAGGACTTTTTCCTATTTTATAAAAATAAAAAATAGCAATTTTATTCCTTGTTTAGCTTATAAAGTACCAAAAAAATATAAAATCATCTTGAAAAATTCCCCAAAAAATATATTCTGCTTATTTAAGTATTTTTAACCTTCATACCAAAAATCACTAAAATTACAAAAAGAAAAGTCTTAAAAATTGAAGAATCTCAAAAACATTCATAAAAATCTATAAAACTCTTAAAAGATACAAAATAGTATTTTTTTATAATCTTCTTTATATTATTATTTATTTATTAAAATTGATTTGAAAAATTTTGGACTTAATTTTGTATTTTAACTTCCATTTCATTTTTGGATATTTAGTCAAATCCTGATTTGGGGTATTTTCAACTTTAAAAATATACAAAATTAGCAAAAATCCTTAAAAATCATAAAAATAGTAAAAAAATATCAAAAATGCCAAATATTTTATTTACTATATTTGGACTATTTTAGTGGTATTTATAATTATCCTACTCTATATTGTATGTATAGCCTTATATATTATTATATATCTTTTATAAAAAGAAAAAGAAATTAAAAATCTAAAAACCTAAAAATAAAATACAAAAGCATAAAATTTAAAATCAAAATAAATTATATCTAAAAGAGACCCATATTATTTTACTAATATTATGCATAGTTATATATATATACATATACATATATTATTTATTTATAAATAATATTGAGTGCTACATTGTGTGTTCCATGTGTTCGACACCCTACTCTGATGGTCGCTATACACATTTTATCGTAGGGTTTATAAAAAATTATTCGCATCTGCTTTTCATTGCTTGATCATTATTTGCGTGTTAATTGTTGGTTGATTAAGGTTTCTTATGGGTCACCACAACGACTATGTCTCCTCCTTCTGTGAGACATATTTAGACCCTTCACAAATCTTGATTATCACTAACCAATCCGCAGTCTACCTCGGAGAATGAAGAAAATATGTATTTGATTTGGAGTCAGGTCTGTACCAGATGCTTCATTTGAGTTCTGCTTCTCTACATGGAGAACAGAACTTCATCATCCATGTCTGATAATTGAATGAAGCTCCAACTGTCCTAAGTAGAGGCCATCCAAGGATGATATGTGAAACTCTCTAATGATTGGGGATATCCATCTTAAGGACAGAGAAGTCCACTCTTTAGTCTTGTCCCTTAATCGATATGATAACATACATGACCTCTCCCTTTGACTTCTTCATAGATTTAACTGTGAACTGAAGTAATGCTCTTTATTTTCTATGTAGACCCAACTCTAGTTTATCATATAAGGCAAGAGAAAGTAGATTGATCGAATAACCATTATCTAGGAGAGTGTGTGCAAATGCAATGTCATCAATACAACTCACCACATAATGTGCTCCTAAATCTCTCTTGTTTCTCGGTAACTGTTGTTCTTGAGACAATAAGTAGTGGCATCAAAAACACGAGTCTTGACATAAATATCCAGTTTCTTCTTAGAAAGCCTGCTAGGCGTACAATGAATATTCATGTATTTCTGAAGAGCAGGATGACTCTCCACATACTCATCAAATGGCACCTTCATCATAATCTTATCTTTACAAAATCATTCCATTTCAGGACCATCTTTCTGCATCTTTTTGACATTTCACTTTCCAATCATAAGAGCATGGGGGAAAGGGATTGAACAAGCAATAGATGAATGCAAAGAATCTGGATCATACACAGAAACATGTTTTTTCTTAGAAATAGAGTTCTTCACAACTGAATCTTCTACAAACAACTTTGAATTAGATATAACATCATATACTATAGGTTGAGGAATGCCTACTGAATATAAATTCTCCTCATCCGAAGGTGCAAGGTCCTCCATGACTCTGAGTCTTCCTCGTGTTGTAGTAAAACTCTCATACTCCTCCTCTTCCTTCTCGTGATGTCTTCGCCTTATGAAGATCATGTTGGCGATGCATGGCCTCATCATTCTCTGAAGTCGCCTCAAGGTGATATTCAGATGTTCTCTACATCTCGCTTGCTCGATAAGGCACGACCATGGCCTTATGCTTCTGAATGACATATTATTAATAAAATCAAAAGGAAGTATCTCATGCTAAAATCTGTGAGAATCTGAGTAGTATACCTAATCATGTATCTGCTGATGTTGAATCTTGTTCAGGACGTTTGGGTTATCATGAATCTGGACGAAAATAAATGTAGACGGGGTAGTCTGCTCATCATGCAAATGGGATAAGCAATTGAAGTCAAACTACAAATCCTATATCTCATTCATGTAGGAACGTAACTCATCTAGAATCTGCCTCTGAAAATCTGTGGGACTAGAAGATGATGGCTATTGCTAGGAAGAAGGAAATGAAGAACATGAAAATTTGTGGGTCCATGGTATCGCTACTGTTGGGAATGATGTTGTACAGGTGGGCTCTGATGGCCCTTGTGCAAAGTCAGCTGGCAGACGTACTGCTACTATTTTTACCTTAGTGCTTGGGAAGAATAGGCTCCAGAGCTCTGTGGTATTGGAAGAGGTGTAGGAGTAAATGTGTGTTGTAGAAGGTCTGTGGATGTTGGTAAGAGAATCGGTCCCCTAAACTCCCCTGCTGGAAGATCCTGGGTGTACCACACACCATTTACCTCCCACACCTGTGAAGGCTCCTTAATAACTAACATTACAGATGGTGGTTGCTGCTGACAAGAATGGGCAAGAGGTTGGTCCTCTGCCCATGGCTGGAGTGGCCTTGACACTTGTTGCTCCTGAATGTTGTGAACACGATACACAGGAGCAGGAAATGCAGCCATGGCAGGTATCATGATCTTGGATACCTTCTCAGAATGCTCTGCCATCTGCTTCAGCAGTTTGGATAAGTTGTTGTCCGACTCATCTATCCTTTTATCGATCCTATTTATGACTATCAACTTGTCTGCTATGATGCCTATGTTGGAAGGATCCATTCTAGTCTTCGCTCCCCCTTTATGTAAGAGTGGTTTGGGGGTATCCAACTGAGCTCTGCTAGTGGTATGTGCTTGGATAACATCGTACATCCACTCAAATACCTTCCAGGTGTTGTCTTTACCACATGAAGTGTATTTGCCTCCACAAGTAGCACTAACCAAACTCTATGTCTCAGGCTTAAGATCGCAAAACACTAACTGAACCAGGATGGATAGATCAAAATCATGGCAAAGACACTTCTATAAGAGATCTTTGAACCTCTCCCGTGTATCATAAAATGCTTCATTGAGTAGTTGGGAGAAACTTATGATCCATGAGCGCATCAAGTTAGTTCTACTCAATGAATAAAACTTATTCAAAAAGATATCCTTGAACTGAACATAGGTAGTTATAACTACTCCATGTTCTTAATATAGTAATCTACCTCATCCTTCAAGGTAAAAGAAAGGGCTTTGAACCTAATATAGTCTTGACTAACCCTAGGGTGCTAAGGTTAGAACAAACCAAGTCAAAGTCCCTAAGGAATGTGTAAGGTTCTTCGTGGGCATTCCCATGGAAGTGAGGCAAGCCAAAAATCGTGGCTTCAACTCATATTCTACTTCGAGCTTGACTAGACTCAACCAATTAGTCATTTGGTATTGCCCAGGTTTGTATGCCACATCCGATGGTGCATCTATTCCTAGATTCAACTGGCCAATCTACACTCTCATCAATGTTGTGTTCTGCTAGGAAGTTGTTATCCTATACAGTACCATTTGCATTGGGTCCTCTCGCTCTTCGTTCTCTTTGTTTTGCTACTTGGGAGGTTAATGAATTTTCATTTCATCACCTTTATTCTTTCGGCCTTTAAACCCTACCTAAATGCATGTATATAGCCCTATATTGCATAAAATAACATTTATTATTTACAACACAAATACTATATAAAATACTATATTTAAAGTTAAACAAATAATAAAAAAAGGGAATAAAAGGAAATGAAATGACCATAAACCCTGAGACCTAGGCATCATGATGACTAGGTCGATACGGAATAAAGTAGGGGAAGACAAGGGCCAATAAATCAATAAAACCTAATTTTTAAATTCCGAATAAGTCTATTTTGGGACCTATTTTATTTTTTTATTATTTATACATCAATCAATAACTTTGTACATGAAAGTTGTAGATAAAAATACATAGAAAAATATAAAATTGATTTCAAAACTAATGCACAATGTGTTTGTATACACTCAGAATAAAAACCCAAAATCCAACTTCACATACTTGTATCTTCTCCATACTATATTAAAATGTGCCAAAATCAACCAAAATACAACCTTTCATTCAATTTGGAGTTAGATGCAAAAGTTCGGGTTCGGGCCCCTATTGTACATTATACCTGAATAAAAGAATTATTTAATATCTATATTTGCACTATTTCATATTTTTATAATTTTTTAAATAATATATGGAATAAATGTACATAACTAGTATAAAATAAAACAATTAAAAATATAATCAAATAAATTACTATACTCAAAGACATAGATGAAATATATATACAAATGTAAAGTGCATATATTACTTTATAAAATTACAACAAAAATATATTTATGTTTATTTAAATAAGTTATAAATATATAAATTATGTATATAAAATAATAAAGTAGAAACTAAAAAATAAAATAAAATAACCAATATATAGGTCAATATACCTATATTTATACTTGTGAAAATATACATACAACAAATTAACTTGTAAAAATAAAAAATCATAATAAAATAATACATAAAATAACATTGGTTACTTTTTAATTAAAAATATTAAAATCATTTACAATTTTAATTTGAATTTATAATTAATTTCTAATTTGTTTTGTCTTCTTCTATCCTATGTAGATTAATAGGGCATGATCAGAGTTAACCCTAGTCAACTCACTGCTCTTCCCCTAGTTTGCGTCTGGCATGCCTATTCATATATCTTCCTCGATTTTTCCAATACGATTATTTCATTTTTCGCCTAGATTCCTTCTTAACGTTTGACCCTCAATCCTCAAACTTTCGCGCCACGTTCATTCCTCGATCGATGTATTGCTGAAGCAATTGCTGACTTTGGTCAAGCCCCCCCCCCCCCCCCGGTGTAAAAATGAGTCATCGGACCTCAACGAGTCAAATCGGATCGGAATCGAGTTCATCGAAGCTCCACCGCCTTCTCTACCACGAGCTCCACTCCCAATCTTTCAAGGTCTGATGAGATCCTTTTTCTTTCTCACCTTCTAGGTAGTCTTTAGTCGTAGGATTTATTTGATGTTCTTAGTTTTAGTTTTGATCAATCAAAACGTAGCTTAGAAATCCATTCACGTAGTTCGCTGAAGTTTCGTTCTGCCTCGTACTTCCACTATCCCTACTTGTTCTCCGACGAATTGTTTGCACTCAGTTAGTTTACCGTTGTTTCTCTATACCCCATGTGTCTCAATGAATCTTGATCATCCCTAGATCAAGCTGTTGGTGCTCCACTCCTCTTCTCGCCGAAGCACATGCCACCCGCCACATTCCGCATCCAACCCACCCAATAATCGATCGAGGTAGTTTGCCCTCGACTCGGCCTTCTCCTTATGTAATTGTTTAGAGATGAAAGCCAACTGGAGGAGATTTTGCAGACAGAGGAGGTTCCTAGGTCACTTGAGATCCTCCAACCTTTTGGGACAACTCTAGTGGTCCCTAAAGCTTTTTGAGCTCCTCCAACCTTCTTGAGCTCCCAGTTGAAGCTTCCAACAGATGCAAACCGATGAGATGGATGATTTAAGCCCCTAAGAGCTGTCAAAGATACATGGACTTGGAGGAAATCGAAGATCTATGCTTGCATGAAGGGTTGTTCTTCCTTGTTATTCAAGAGGAGCAGCCACCGTATGATTGCCTCCTCGCTCTTGTTTAAACCATGACTATTAGATCACACCACACCTCACCATCTGATCCCCATTTGGGATCTAATCTCAAACCTTTGCCTGCAAATCAGCATCGCACTACCAGGGTGTGACATGTGGATTGGTGAGATCAGCCAGACCATCCACCCTGCCATGTAGGGTATTCTGCGTTTTCAACCCCCCCCCCCCCCCACGTTTTTGTATTTTCTTTTTGTGTCAAAAGTTTCATCTACAGTTCAATAATTGTTTTTAAAATTTATACTAAGGACCTTAAGTTTTCGAGATTTGCACATAAGTCCATCATCACATCACCTCACGTCCCCGTGCATGTGAGGGGGCTAGCATTTTGTAGATGGTCATTGGGTTTCTTGTATTTCATTTTATTCCAAAAAATCAAATTACAGTGTAATACATTTTAGACATTTTGCAAGGACTGATGAAGTAGGACCTTCATATGGGTCTAAGAATTATCCTCACATAGTGTGAAGATAAACTATCGCTGAGGTGACCCACAAGAGATCCCAAGTCAATCAACAAGTACCCACAATGTAAGATTAATCAATGAATGATAAAAAATATGGAGCATAATTTGTTATACTCTACAAACAAAAATGCATAGAAAGTAAGCATGTAGAGGACGGACCATAGAAAGAAAACATGGTATCCAATACTTATTAATTATAAATAAATAAAGGATAAATAATAAAGGTAAATTCTTACACTATGTATTAATTAAATCAATTAAGATTTTTATGGGTTTTAAATTTATGATGATTTTTTATTTTATTTTTACTTTTGTATTTAATTTATTATTATTATTTTATAATTTTCTTCTTTATAAGGTTCCGACAAATTAATAATCCAAAAGCCTGACTGAGCTCCATACTTCAAATTTATGAAGGCAAGTTTAATAATCAACCTCTATTTCCCTTCTTTTTCTTTTTCTTTCTCTTTTTCACTTCTTTTTCAAATAAGTGTTTGCTAAGGACTAGCAAAAGTAAAGTATAGGGGAGTGATGAATCCCTATTCATCACTCTTTATTATTTTATTTTAGCTAAATATTTTGGCAAAACACCATGTACATAGTTGTAAATCTAATAAGTTACAAATAAGCATGCATTTGTAAATATAAATAATTAGCATGTATTTGTGCAAAAATAAAAGAATAAAGAATAAAAGAAAAAGAGGTAAATATTTAGACTAAATATTGAGTGACCTAATCCCAAGAGAGGGCCCAACATGGGCCTCATCGCCAAATAAAATAAGTAGAGAGAGATAGGGCCACTCAACCTTATGCACTTCCCCTTCTATGTATATATATAGATACTTTATTTTTCACAAAAATCAAAATAAAAATGTGTTTACAGTACCGTGTATATATTCCTAAAAATAAAATAAAAATTAGAAAAATAAAATAAAATAAAAATATTTTCTTTCAGCAACCTTGTACATAATACATATATATATGTATAATATCCATATTTATTTAACACTTGTAAATAACTCATAAAAATAAAATAAAAATTATTTTATTCTCTAAATTTTATGTTATAAATAAATAAAATATAAAATTAGGGTATTTATACAAAAATAAACAAAATTAAAATTAAAATAAAAATAAATAAATATTTTATGCATGTATATAATGTAACATAATGTAGATACCTTAATTTCTTTTTCAAAAAAATAAATAAAAATCACAAAAAATAGTTTGGAAAATAAGAAACATTTTTCATGTTGAACAATTTTAAAATAAAACCATTTTCGATTTTTAATTAATTTTACAAACAGTTTTTGACCATCGAATTTTCTGATTGGTCCGGGAGGGATGCTGACCCTGGTCAACTCCCCCTCCCGGGCCCTCTCTTCATGGATCTGTCTCACGCGCCCGATTTCTCTATTTTTTCTGGAGAGGATCTTACTCGCTCATGCCCCGGTTCCACCGCCCGCTTCTTCATGGTGGATCTGCTACCCTCGCAGATCCCTAGGCAGTGGCCGATCGCCCTCGGTTCGCACGCCCCCGCCCAATCTTCTTCACCACCTGGGACTTTCTATAAAACTTCCATTTGATTCCCCAATCCCTGAGCTCACATCGCACACCTTCCTTCTACTCTACAAACCTTCCCTTGGTGACAGCAATCGGAGGAGCCCTTTGGTAGTCGGAAAGAGTTGCTGCAGCCGACGATTACGTTACGTGGCCAGAGATCCACCGCGTTTGAGCCTCCCCGCCTTCCGCAGCGTGGTTAAGGCGAAGACCCATCTCGACTTCACCCCCTGGAGCTGAGGATTCATCTAAGACCATAAGGTATCCTCATTTTGATCCTAGCTCCTTCTATTTTGATTCGTCCATTCACCACTTCGCCAGCTCCGACCCGGTGGTCGGAGCTCTATCAATCACATCCACCCACTTAGATCTACACCGCAGACCATCGTCATCCCTCTTCCGTAGCCTGAGCACCCAAATCTTGGCTATTATAGCCAATATTAGGCTTAGGTTCCTTCCGCCGCTTCGCCAGAACCTCCCTTTGCCACCCATCGTCGCTTCCCCGTATTTTAGGTCAAATAACCTTGGTGTCGTGCACAAGGATACACTCTAGACCACCCCATTCTAACTTCATCGGAGGTCGCCCAGGTCACGTACTCCGTCTAGGAGATCCGACCAGTGACTAGTTCATCTGACCCCGCCACCCGACGCGGAGGAGTGTCGCGAGTCGAACCCCATCGCCCAATCGTCCATCGGAGTGCCAGATCACTGTTAGTTCTCCGGTGAACTTCGCCCAGGCGGAGTTCCTCCAACATCCTTCTCCATCGTCGGATCATTGCCAGCCACAAGCTCATATCCGAGCCATCCATAGTCTGCACCTGTCAGGCCATTAGATCTGACATCTAATGGCCCCGTACGCCCCACGTTCGCTTCTTCACCAGGCCGTTGGATCCGCCAGGTGTCAGTGCCAGAGTCACTCGTCTCCAGCCAACCAGAGCACACCACCTATCCCCCCACGTGAGCCGCACGCCCTGCTTGGGTAATTCGCTCCATTTCTCTTGCGTTATTTCTTTTTATAGTTTAGTCTGTAAAATAAAAGATACACTATGGACTATTTGCATTTGTGCCCTTGCAGTTTTTCGTATTTACACTTTAGTCCTTCCTTTGCGGTTGCACGTGCATCGTCACGTATCTTTCTGGGATATATGCATGTATGGTCCTAGGTTTAATGGGTGTTATGCTTTGATAATATAGTTCCATTATTTGCACTTATGCCCATGTGCGTGTTGTATTGGACATGTGCTAAATTTGTGTGAAAATTGTAGTATCCCGGGAAGTTATTTTCTTTGCATCTAGATCCCGTGTGATGTGCTTCTTTGATTGGTTAGAATAAATAGCAATCTTCACCCAAAATTCGTGAAATTTGGACACATGGCTCCTACCATGGTGTAAAAATTTCTATGAATTTTTGGGCTCATTTTGTGTATATTTAGTATTTTTAAAAATTCAAAAACCTTAAAAATTACTTCTGTTCAATTTTAAAAATCAACTAAAAATACTAAAAATTCTCTAAAAATCCAAAAAAAATAATGATTGTTTTTTTGTGGTATTTTCACTTTTGTCCAATTTTCATTGCATTTGGATTTATAAAAACCATAAAAATTGAAAAACATTGAAAAACTTAGCGAAATCATTAAAAATTCAAAAATATGCATTTCCAGATTATGTAGTTAGAGTTTTATTTTTAGTTTATAATAAAATTGTTGCTCGAATTTATAGGCACTTTAGGTATTTTTAAAGTGTCTTTAGATTCTGCTTGCACACTATTTTGTATTTTCGGCCATGTTTCATTTTTATGAAATTAACTAAAAACATCTAAATATTCCTAAAATCCAAAAATATTTTTATTTGCATTTTTTGAGTATTTTTGATGTGCTAAATAATTGTTTGATTGAGATTGTGTGAGTGTTTTTATCCTTTTTCCTAATATTAAAAATTCCAAAAAAAAATTAAAACATAAAATCCACCAAAAATATTTGTTTTTGGATTTCTGACTACTTCGTTGGTTTACCATATTGTGCTTGTGTTCGACCCTGGTAGCTATACCATGTAAAATAAAATAGCGAGACCGCTATTTTGTGCTTTCTTTCTTATTTTTATATTGGTGGTCTTTCTTGATTTTCTTGATCGATTACATCAGAATGGCTTCAGATTTGCGAGTCCATCAGAATGGCGTTGTTGCCAGGGAGCAGGCTAAGTAGTCGGTTTTCCCTTCTTTTTCGGCTTTTATTCTTACTTCCATTTTTCATCAGCATTTATTTCCATTCCCTTTCATTCTATTTTCTAATAACTGTGGATTAACACATTTCTGTTTCTGACTTCCTTGTGAGGGCCCTACGATCGAGGATGGCTTTCTTCGAAGAGCCGAAGCACCCACGGGATTCGGAGGCGGCTCGTTTCTGCATCGAGCCACCGGAAGACGTAGGAGAGCCGAAGCAGGAGTGTAGGGAGTTGTAGTGTAGCTTAGTTTTAGCTTAGTTTTTATTTCCTACACATTATTGTTGTAATAATACAGGACATACTCTCAGACTTTGTAGTTATCTCGGGGTCTGTTCCGTCGAGCACTGGTGTGCTCGGCAGACCTCACCGCAAATTTCTCGCCAGTTTTGATTTTGATCGCTTTATTTACTGATTATCTGATTTTCGAGGATTTAGCCCTTAGACTTAGGATTTTCTGTAACTGTGACGTAATTAATTAAGGCCAAACCCTAATTATCTGCATGCTCCTATAGATCAATAATTGGACTTAATTAATTAATTCACAAAGAAAAAGTCAGATTAATTAGGCTCGAGTCCACGTGTCGTGAGGAACCACATACAGCGCGTGCAGGATCCGTTGTGGCGGACATCGAGTGGTTCCCAAGATCGGGCTCAGGACTTAGTTTGATTATCTGACTATTGTGCTTATCGTGTAGAACTTGCTTCGTCTAAGGTCATTTTCCCTGTGCATCATATAGGTAGTTTACTTTCAGTCTTTATTTTATGCACGGATCACCCTGCATGTAGAGAGTTGGAGTCAGGTACGCATTTCTTACTCTGCATGCATCATCGTGTTTGATTACGCATCGGCTTTTTCGTCTTCTCCCCCAGTTTTGGACTTAAAATAACAAGGAGAACCAAAAAAATTGTTAGGCATTGTTTGCTTGAAAAATACCTAAAAAAATAAAAAGTATAAAATTGGGACTGCTAAACACACTTGACCCTAAAAGACACTTCACCGAAAAATTTGTCTTGGTAGAGTAATCCCCTCATTGTCAAGTTTGGATGAGAGAGAGAGAGTGACCCGTACACTAGGATAGAGCCATATCTGATTTCTTGACAGACTATCGGCCCATTATACGGGACAGACTATTGGGAGTATTGGATTCCTATCAGCTCGTTTAATCGCTCTGAAAGACTGTCTGATCACCTAATAAAATTGACAAAATAACCAACCGAGCCTTTACAATCCTCAGCTCCACGTTGAGTAGGTGAATCGGGGGTTTGCTTTCTCATCTTGTGTGTTTCCAGATCTCCTCCGCATTCACTCACCACATCAAGATGATGGGCAGGAGGTCTCTTAGGCAGCCCTTGACTGCACCGCTTTATAGCACTCCCGCCCGCTCATCTAGGTTGGTTCATGAGAGTTGAGACCCGCTCTCCGAACCTGAGTTTGATTCCGTCATGTTCCCCCTTGACCGCCCTTCTTCCAGTCCAGAGGTGCTCGAGCAGAGACCGCAGCTGACATCAGATGATTTATTGGCACCTGAGTTTGGATCTTTTGCCTTTGCAGAGACCATGGCCACCAGCGAGGAGCGTACTGACGGACCCCGTGGGACAGAGACATATGTATTGGATCAGGGTACCATCAACAACACCCTGTTAGCCTCTCTGGAGACCATACAGCATCAGATCACAGACCCTAGGGCTTTCATGGTGGATATGCACCGTAAGATGGAGTAGTTGAGAGCCGACAGAGATCAGCACAGAGCCGCAGGAGGAGGAGGAGATATTCCAAATGATAGGGAGCCTGAGGAGACAGCACAGCCAGCACCACCAGCACAATCGATGAGGGAGTTGCACAACCTCGGTTCGACTCTCACCCATATATGGATAGTGCTGCCAGCTATTGTGGGGGACTTCAAGTTCCCACCTCAGACGATTCAGCTTCTTCCCTGCTTCCATGGGATCTCTACAGAGGAGCCACACCTCCATCTCCAGGAGTTTGAGATGATCTGCGGTACTGTCCACGATCGGCATGTGGACGAGGACACTATTCGGATGATGAACTTTCCTTTCTCCCTCGTAGACAGAGCAGCCAACTGGATGAAGCATCTAGGGAGATTTGTTACTACATGGGAGCATCTCCGAACCGAGTAATTGAACAAGTGTTATCCACTCAGTCAGACCAATGCAGCCAGGGCCTTGATCAGCAACTTTTCCATGCTCCCCAACGAGCAGTTTCACGAGGCATGGGATCAGTTCAGGGTGCTCAGAGACCGGTGTCCACACCATGATATATCCAAGTCCAACCTTGTCCAGAGTTTCTTCTGCGAGCTTACACCGGAGTTGCAGGGGCTAGTGAATGCTTCTTGTGGGGGTTCCTACTTTGCCAAGGATGAGGATCAAGTCTGGGTCATCTACGAGGAGATGGCCGAAAACTATACTGTGATGTCCCAGACCAGATTGTACACTCAGGAGAAGCCCCACCCACCAATCGTATCCTATCAGAGGATAGCACGAGTTGAGGTCGGTCCTTCTACATCTGCAGCATCCGCAGTGCAGGCAGAGTCCACAGCCGCTGATATGGGGATTATCAGCAAGAAGTTGGACCGGATTAAGCTGATAGAGAAGAAGCAGTGCCAGGGCATGTCAAAGATTGATCAGATGGCACAGACACTGAGTGACCTAAAGACCCAGATCATGTGTCTCCAAGAGGCACAGACGGCTTCTCAGCACCATCTCAGGTCACGGGCAAATCCGAGCAACAGCGGCAGTTCATCCCAGCACTCCAGCCAGGCCAAACAGGTTCACCATGTTCAGATGGAGTCGTATCAGCAGTCGCAGCAGTACTACCAGCCACCAGCATCTCAGGAGACTCAGATGGTGGTCTACTAGCCGGATCAGCCTCTAGCAGCCCTTCCCCCACCCACATATGAGCAGGAGCCGTTGATGGATGTCAATGGGATCTGGTATGACCGACCTCAACCTAGGATCCGACGAGACCATCCCGAATTCCGTTAGTTGACCGGAGGTACCAGCTCCTAGTAGCAGCCTCCAGTTCAGGGTGTTCAGTACGGCCAACAGCGAGAGCATTCCCAGTTCCCACAGCAACAGCAGCCACATCCCCAGCAACAGTACCAGCAGCATGGTCCTCATCCCTTTCAGCAGGGACAGTCTTGGAGGCAGAAACAGTAGCCTCAATAGTATCACTCCCAGTACCCCTCTCACTCTCATCAGCAGCAACCTCTGTTTCAGAGAGGCCACCCGTCAGGTTCTCATGGGCCCACCTATGAGAACCCTGCTTTGGATGATCTAGCCCGCCTCATGTCCGAGAAGCAGGCCACCTTTCGACGGGAGATGGATGAGTTTAGACAGGAGACGAGAGAGATTGTGAGAGGGAAGGCCGTCATTCCTGCACAGATTGAGCCGAACCTGAACAACCTGAAGAGGAAGTCTAAGCAGGTAGAGTTTACAGAGGTTACCACTCCTAGTGATTCACTTGGTGATGTTTCCGTATATCATTTTGATGTTGACTTTGTTATACTTAGGAGCGGTAGGATGCCAGCTGGTGGTGCCTCATCTGAGCGACGACCACTCACAGCTTCAGGAGCGCCATTTGAGGAGGAGAGCGGTGCTGATGCCGCTCGTGATGATGATGACCATGGTGCTGATGCCACCGAGGATGTTGATCCAGCCGGCGGTACTGAGGTCGTCGCTTCACCAGATTCAGGAGGAGGTGGTGTTGATGCCACCAATTTCTATGCTGAGCCAGAGCACGGTACTGACGCCGCGAACCTAGATGCCGTAGGTGGTACTGAGGCCACCATTTCTATTCCTGTTGCATTTCCATCCGTGTATCTCAGGACGATTCTGGAAATAAAGGAAAGGGTTATTCATTTGTGAGTCCACTTGTTTTTCTTGAAGATATGTGTATGGATTCTATCTTGTCACGGCAGCAGCGACCCGATCCTATCCCTCCATCTGAGGAGGGCCCAGCCATCCCCTTTCCCCAAGCACTCCGTTTGGATAAGGGGACCAAAAAAGAAAATCCAAAAAAATCCCATCAGCTAGAGTTCAGCCAACAGATGATAGACAGATTCCAGATACAACTGACTCTACAGGAGGCCTTGGAGCACATCCCCCTCTTCTAGAGGAACCTTAGAGAGAGGACCACTATTCGCACGAAGAGGAAGAACCACCACTCAGAGATCCATGTGCTCACTCGTGCCACCTGCTTCGTCGTCCAGAACCGTTTGCCAACCAAGAGGCCAGATGCAGGAGCTCCCTATGTCAGATGCCACATACACGAGCAGAGGTTCGATCGGACTCTATTAGACAATGGTTCTTCGATTAACCTACTTATGGAAGCTTTACTCGACCGCTTCGAGTTTGGCCCTCTTAGACAGAGCAGGACGGTCCTTCAGTTTGCTGATCGATCTGTCAAGAGGCCGAAGGGGTTACTGAAGGATGTGGTCGTCACAATTTAGGGCTTGCAATTCCCCGTGGACTTCGTAGTGTTGCACATGGAGATCCTTGAGTCTGTGGCCGATAGCCCCATCATTCTAGGATGCCCGTTCTTGGACACAGCCAAGGAAGTGTCTGACCATGATAGCGGGAAGGTATACTTTCGCGTAATGGGCGAGAGTATACAAATAGAGACGATCGATGAGACTAGAGTGCGAGATTCAGCTTGCTCAGAGCCGCTCACAGATTCAGAGCAGATGGTAGAGACAGAGAGACGTCCACCAGGAGTGTGATTTTGTGATCACAGACGATGAGGCAGTTTGGGCAGACCCCATTTAACAAGCCATCCTCTCAGATTCAGACCCCGCTGATGCACAGATTCCAGTAGAGGAGAGCTTGGAGAGCGCATTCCTGGTAGAGGACACCATTGACGCAGCAGACCATGTTCCCAATAATGAGGCAGTTAATGTGTTGTTTGATTCATATTCAGATCCCTCAGAGTCAAACATTGATTGGGCTGAGTTCGATGATATGATTCCGTGTCTGATTTCCACAAAGCCAGCAGCTAGGGTGGAGACCGAGCCGATTTCGAGTACATAGACACCAGCAGAGCAGTCTTCACCAGGTCTTCAAATTCAGTGAGAGTTCTCCCACACGGATTTGGTTGTGTTCACTTGGACCTTTCAGAGACCGGATCCACCAGCTCCCAGTTGTCTAGAGCGGAAGACCTTGCCGCAGTCGCTGAAGTATAGGTTCCTTGCAGGTGAGCATGGGATGCACCCAGTCATTATCTCAGCAGATTTGATTGGAGAGCAAGAATCTTGTCTGATGGAGATTCTTAAAAAGAACCGCAAGGCGATAGGATGGAGCGTAGCTGATCTCTAGGGGATAAGTCTGGCCCTGTTCTTCCACCATATCTATCTTGAAGAGGACGCCAAGCCGTCGTGTGAGTTCTAGCGGCGGCTGAACTCGAATCTTCGAGAGGTTGTCATGAAGGAGATCTCGAAATGGTGGAGTGCTGATTTTATCTACCCCATCTCCGACTCCGAGTGGGTTAGTCCATTACATGTGGTTCCCAAGAAGACAGGTAGCACTACAGTTGTAAGTGAGTCTGGAGCGGAGATCGCTACCCGGTACCCACTTCTTGGAGGGTCTGTGTGGACTACAGATGATTGAATCAGGCCACCAAGAAGGATCATTTCCCGCTGCCTTTTATTGATCAGATTATAGAGAGGCTAGCATGGAAGAGTCATTACTGATTTCTTGACGGGTACTCTGGATACAATCAGTGGCCATTGCACTATAGGACCAGGACAAGACCACATTCACATGTCTGTTTGGGACATATGCTTTCAAACGCGTGTCCTTTGGTCTATGCAACGCTCCGGCGACATTCCAGAGGTGCATGTTGTCCGTCTTTTCTAGCATGGTGGGTGAGTGCTTGGAGGTCTTCCTGGATGACTTTTCGGTCTATGGCAATGGGTTCGATGCTTGTCTTGAGTGCCTAGACCACATCCTACAGCGATGCATCGAGGTCAACCTTGTATTATCTTGGGAGAAGAGTCACTTCATGGTGACTCAAGGGATGATGCTTGGCCATATCATCTCCAATAGGGGCATGGAGGTTGATCCGGCCAAGGTGGATATCATTAGAAAACTCAATCCACCGTCCAACATGCGAAAGTTACGGTCTTTTCTGGGGCACGTCGGTTTCTACCGACGATTCATTCATGATTTCATTAGGATTACCCGACCATTAACTGATTTGATGACCAAAGACACCGAGTTCATAGTTGATGATAAGTGTCTTACGTCATTTGAGACTCTCAAGAGTCTAGTTGTTGAGGCTCCTGTCCTTCAGCCGCCTGATTGGTCTCTCCCATTCGAGATCATGATGGATGCCTCCTATTTTGCCGTAAGGGCCGTGCTGGGACAGAGGAGGGATGGAGTACCATTTTCCATTCACTACGCTAGCCGTACATTGGATGTCGCACAACGGAATGACACAGTCACAGAGAAGGAGATGCTAGCCGTAGCCTTTGTCCTAGATAAGTTCATATCATACATCATTGGATCTAGAGTGACCATACCTCCATAAGGTACCTCATGGAAAAGAAGGATGCCAAAGCGAGACTTACTAGATGGATCCTTCTACTCCGGGAGTTTGATATTGAGATTAAGTATAAGCCTGGAGTCAAGAATGTGGTGGCGGATCATCTCTCCCGATTAGAGCATCTTGAGGATTCTGAGCAGATTGATCCTATATGTGAGACCTTCCCAGATGAGGCGATCCTTGTTATTGTCTCGCTCCTGTGGTATGCTGACATTGTGAACTATCTTGTTTCCAAGAAAGCTCCACAAGGTTGGCCCAGGCAGAGATTTGAGACCTTCCTAGCAAAGGCCAAGTCTTACCAATGGGAGCATCCCATCCTTTACCATGAGGGAGGGGATAGTGTCTGACGACGGTGCATTCCTCAGGAGGAGCATCATAGTGTCCTTACCTACTGCCACAAGCTGGAGGCAGGAGGACATCACTTTGGGAGGAGAACGACACAGAAAGTGCTCCAATCTGGCCTATGGTGGCCTACTCTCTTTAAGGATTCTGATGAATTCGTGAAGAGATGTACTGACTGTCAGAGGATGGGCACTTGTGGACAGCGTGATATGATGCCGATGCAGCCCATTCACTTCTGTGAGGTTTTTGACGCATGGGGCATCGACTTAATGGGTCCATTCCCTAAGAGTCAAGGATTCGAGTACATTCTGTTGGCCGTTGATTATGTGAGTCGTTGGGTTGAGGCCATCCCCGCCTGAAACGCAGATGCTAGGACTGTATGCAGATTTTTAAGGAAGAAAATCATTTCACGGTTCGGGGTACCTCGTGTGTTGATATCTGACGGGGGGTCTCATTTTGTCAACGACAAGGTAAAGTCCCTTGCTAGCGAGTTCAACATAGACCATCGAGTAGCCACTCCATACCACCCTCAGACCAATGGTCTTGCTAAAATGTCGAATAGGGAGATCAAGACGATATTGCAGAAGGTCGTCCGCCCTGACCGAAAGGATTGGTCACAACTTTTGGACTCGGTCTTGTGGGCATATAGAACGTCCTTCAAGACTCCTTTGGGTACATCTCCCTTTCGCCTCGTTTATGGAAAGCCCTGCCATTTACCTGTTGAGCTTAGTTGTAAGTCACTTTGGGCTGTTACAGAGATACTTTTGGATCCAATGAGTGTAGGAGACCAGAGGAGGGGAGAATTGGCAGCCCTGGAGGAGCTTAGAGATGAAGCCTTTTCAAGCAGCCTATATTATAAGGAGAAAGTGAAGGAGTTGCATGATTCCCATATCAGCCACAAGCAGTTTGTGCTAGATCAGAGAGTATGGTTGTTTGATGCCAGGCTTAGATTATTTCCAGGGAAGTTACAGAGCAAGTGGAAGGGACCATACCTGATCCGAAAGGTACACGACAATGGAAGTATCAACATATCTGAGATGTCATCTGAGTCTACCTTTCGTGTTAAAAGGCAGCGACTCAAACCATATCTAGATCATGAGCCGCTAGTCGTTGACGTTGCCCCTATTCATTTTGCGTGAGATGTGGTATTTGACTCACATCTAGTGCATATCACGCATGATTATCACTGTCTTCCGCCTTGTATAGATTCGGTTGTCCATATCACTCCATTCTTTAGTCCCACACCCCATCTTCATCCTATGATTATGCTATACTTAGGGTGTACTTTAACCTAAATATGGGGGGTTGTCGGGCTCTTGAGTATTCTTTTAGATTCTTTCTACCTCTGTTTTGTTGCCTACCCTTAGGGATATTTTGCCCTAAGTATAGGGGAGGTAGACCCTGTACATTCTTCCACTCGGACTTCCCTTCATGTACAGCTTGCTATACTTAGGATTACTTGATCCTAGTATAGGAGGAAACGCCGAGTCCTCTTCATTCTATTCTTTGATTCGTCGTTGTAGTATACTATTCCTGTTCACTTCCCTATACCAAGAATGAGTTATGTTTTCTTCATCGCTCTTGATTCACTCTAAGACATTGTTCGAGCTAAGTATAGGGGGGAGTCGTATATATTTCATATATACTTTAGACATAACTCGTACTTTGTGTGAGTGTGTTAATAAACAAAATGGCTAAAATTCTTTTATCCAAAAAACCATAAAAATTTAAATTTTTTCCTTATACATAAAAAATCTTTATTGCACATACATAGCTATTTATAAAAAAATATTTTTGTACAAATGTTTGTTCAAATGATTTTGTGTAAAGAGTTTGTAAATATTTTGATATCAAAATTATGTATATAGTACAAAATTTTTGTAAAATGTTTGAAAAATAAAAGTTTGCAAAAATCCTTGTGTAAATGTTTGTAAATATTTTGCAAAACTCCGTGCATGCATTCATTCATTCAAACATTTTTCAAAAATTTTGCACATTTCCAAAAACCTGCATAAAACACTCTTGTATATATTTGTATAATTTTCTGAATCATGATTGATATTTAAACTAACCTGGAATTAAATTGGAAAATGGAGCTTGGTCAAGACCTTAATCCACCTAATTTTAAGAGGAACCATATAGGGCTTAGGGTTAAGACTTTTCAGGTCCATTTGGGACTTAATTATTTGAGTCCACTAGGCTATGATCATATATCATCTTGATGAGCCTAAGTAGAACACTTAACAATGCACACATGACTCTCAGAAACAATGGCTTTACTTGCACCAGCACATTACACATCGCTCTTTATGGATGAGGTGGTGAGGAGGCAATTTCCTTTGGCTTGGGGTAGCATATGAGAGTAGTACTTCTAGGAGGAACATCTCTTCTTCTCATAGTGAAGGAAGTACGTCTCAACTTGGTATGGTGGTGTTGAAGTCTAAAGACAGGAGTTGTGGGTTTCAATAAAGCTTCAAAAGAGGGATAGTCTACTGGATCAAGAGGAAAAACTCCTTATGTAAATATGTTGCACCATGTAGATATGTTGTAAATATGCACGTCGGAAAAAAAATGTGCAAATAAAGAAAAACTCCAAAAAAATGGTGGGTCTGATTGAAAATAAAATACCCACCGGAGTGTATATAGTCAAATAAAGCAAAGCTTATGTTACACATGCTCATCTCATGAAGCTTGCAGCGGGAGACCTAGCTACACTGGTTGGGCTCCCAAGGATACATGGTACATTGGTCATGCTCCATTCTCTTCTTCCTCCTCTTCTTGAGCCGGATGAACTTGAACTTAGAAGGGAATACCCTGCTCCTCGAGGAAAGAACTGCCATACTAAGGCATTTGAGTTACCTTGTTAAGGGGGGTTGTCACTTTGTCATTTATGAGGTGCGGAGCTACATATCACTTACACAGTACAAGGAAAGATTCATGGCCATTAGAGTTTGTATATGTAGACTTGTTCTAATATGGATTATTGAGGATTTCTGACCATAGATTGGTAGAACTTAGAGGTTGTTGAGTTTTAAGCTTAAGTACAAATAAGGTTCCGACAAATTAATAATCCAGAGGCCTGACTGAGCTCCATACTTCAATTTTATGAAGGCAAGTTTAATAATCAACCTTGATTTCTCTTCTTTTTCTTTCTCTTTTTCATTTCTTTTTCAAATAAGTGTTTGCTAAGGGACTAGCAAAAGTAAAGTATAGGGGGTGATGAATCCCTCATCGCTCTTTATTCTTTTATTTTATCTAAATATTTTGGCAAAACACCATGTACATAGTTGTAAATCTAATAAGTTACAAATAAGCATGAATTTTTAAATATCAATAATTAGCATGTATTTGTGTAAAAATAAAAGAATGAAGAATAAAATAAAAAGAGGGAAATATTTAGAATAAATATTGAGTGACCTAATCCCAAGAGAGGGCCCAACATGGGCCTGGTCGCCAAATAAAATAAGTAGAGAGAGATAGGGCCACTCAACCTTGTACACTTCATGTTCTATGTATATATAGATATTTTATTTTCACAAAAATCAAAATAAAATGTGTTTACAGTACGTTGTATATATTCCTAAAAATAAAATAAAAATTAGAAAAAAAATAAAAATAAAAATAATTTCTCTCTACAACCTTGTACATAATACATGTATATATGTATAGTATCCATATTTATATAACACTTGTAAATAACTCATAAAAATAAAATAAAAATTATTGTGTACTTCAAATTTTATGTTATAAATAAAAAAATATAAAATTAGGGTATTTATACAAAAATAAAAAATAAAAATAAAAAAGTATTTTATACATGTATATAATATAACATAATGTAGATACCTTAATTTATTTTTCAAAAAAATAAATAAATATCACAAAAAATAGTTTGGAAAATAAGGAACATTTTTTATGTTGAACATTTTTTAAAATAAAATCGTTTTCGATTTTTAATTTATTTTACAAAGATTTTTTACTATCGAATTTTCTGATCAGTCCAGGAGGGATGTTGACCCCGGCCAACTCCCCCTCCTGGACCCTCTCTTCGTGGATCTGTCTCACGCGCCCGATTTCTCTGATTTTTTTGGAGCGGATATGACTCGCTCATGCCCCGATTCCACCGCCCGTTTCTTCCCGGTGGATCTGCTACCCTCGCAGATCCCTAGGCAGTGGTGGATCTCCCTCGGTTCGTGCGCCCCACCCCGATCTTCTTCGCCACTTGGGACTTGCTAAAACCTCTATTCGATTCCCCAGTCCCTGAGCTCGCGCCGCACACCTTCCTTCTACCCTAGAAACCTTCCCCTTGGTGACAACAATCGGAGGAACCCCTTGGTAGTCGGAAAGAGCTGCTGCAGCCGACGCTCACGTTACGTGGCCGGAGATCCGCCGTGTTTGAGCCTCCCCGCCTTCCGCAGCGTGGTTGAGGTGAAGACCCATCTTGACTTCACCCCCTGGAGCTGAGGATTCATCTCGAACCATCAGGTATACCTCATTTTGACCCTAGTTCCTTCTATTTTAATTCGTCCATTCACAGCTCCGCCAGCTCAGACCCGATGGTCGGAGTTCTAACATCCACCCGCTTAGATCTACACTGCAGACCATCGTCGTCCCTCTTCCGCAACCCGATTCAAATCTTGGCTATCCGAGCCAAGATTAGGCTTAGGTTCCCTCCGTCGCTTCGCCGGAACCTCCCTTCGCCACCCATCGTCTCTTCCACGTATTTTAGGTCAAATAACCTTGGCTGGAGCACTCCTCCGAGCAAGAGCTTTACCCCGCAGGTCGTCGCGCACAAGGATACACTGCAGACCACCCCATTCCAGCTTCGTCGGAGGTTGCCCAGGTCATGTACCCCATCCAGGAGATCCGACCAGTGACTAGTTCATCCGACCCTGCCACCCGACGCGGAGAAGCGTCGCGAGTCGAACCCCATTGCCCGATCGTCCATTGGAGCGTCGGATCACCGCCGGTTCTCCGGTGAACTTCGCCCAAGCGAAGTTCCTCCAGCATCCTTCTCCACCATCGGATCATTGCCAGCCGCCAGTTCATATCTGAGTCATCCATCGTCTGCGCCTGTCAGGTCATTAGATCTGAGATCTAACGGCCACGTACGCACCACGTTCGCTTCTTTGCCAGACCGTTGGATCCGCCAGGTGTCAGTGCCAGAGTCACTCATCTCCAGCCAACCAGAGCACGCCACCTGTCCCCCCACGTGAGCCGCACGCCCCGCCTGGGTAATTTGCTCCATTTCCCTTGCATTATTTCTTTTTATAGTTTAGTATGTAAAATAAAAGTTGCACTGTGGACTATTTGCAATTGTGCCCCTACAGTTCTTCGTATTTACAGTTTATTCCTTCCTATGTGGTTGCACGTGCATCGTCAAGTGTCTTTCTGGGATATTTGCATGTATGGTCCTGGGTTTAATGGGTGTTATGCTTTGATAATATAGTTTCATTATTTGCATGTATGCCTCTGTGTGTGTTGTATTGGACATGCGCTAAATTTGTGTGCAAATTGCAATAGAGCCCATGGTTTTTTGAACATATGTTATTATTTAGTCCCTGTAAGTTATTTTTTTGCATCTAGGTCCACGTGTGTTGTGCTTCTTTGATTGGTTGGAATAAATAGCAACCTTTCCCCAAACAGGAAAAGTTCAAGGTTTTGTTACACGTGAGAGTCCAAATGGACACTACTGTAAATGAGAAATTAATTACAAAAATTAAAATTGTAGAAAAATAAATCCTAGACTCGATGCTCTCTCACGACTCGACTCGATCCTAATTTTAATGTGGCTTTTCGGGCATCGGTGAAGATGCATCGAGTTTTGTGAGAAAGCGCTCCATGTACGCCGGGTACCTCACAAGAAATATAAGAGAGTGTGTATAGAAGAGTAATTCAAAAATTAATCAAAAAATACAAGAAAATAAATGTTGAAAATAAAGTAAATGTAGAGAAAAATGGAAAATATACAGTGGCACGTTCGGGAGTCGGACTACCCGAATGTATGGAAAACAAAGCGCTAATTTTTTAGATAAAATTTACCTACCAGCAACGGAGCCATCTGACGAGTCACAAAAATCCTACGTTAATTTGTATGAATTAGGTGTTTGAAATATATGAATGTGGTGTTGTAATTGCGTCAAGAATTCAGAATCAGTAAAAAAATACAATAATTTATTCAATTTTTAATCGTTGTGGTTTATGTTTATTTTACTTAGGCAAGTCCCAAGGTCGAACTAAAGGAGGCAAAGGAACAACATATAATTATGTCTATCAAAGTTCCTGCACAGTTTTCGAGGCGATATTTTTTTGGAATTTTCATGCAATGGTTTACTTAAAGATGTAATTAATTCAAAAAAACATGATTCGTGAGTTTTGCAAAAAATATATTTTTTAGAGAAACAATGCTATGTTGTGTTATGAAATAAGTAAATGCAAATTTTATTGTTTTTAGATTACGCAATAATATTATGATGGAAAGTGAGGATAATTATGGAGCAAGCAGTAGCTCAGGGAGTCAAGTCAACACTCCTCCTTCGTAATTTATTAATATGTCAATAAATATCATATTGTTTTCCCAAAATAAATCCCAATAGATTAAGGACTAATTTATTGACCAAGGAAATTGATGAATTCGAAAACAAGTGTTCAAAATAGAATAAAATAATTTATTATTGTTAAAAATGTATTCGAAGTAGAATTTCAATATTCAATATGATAGAGAATAATTCAAGGTTCAAAACGAGACTAAGAACGCCAACATCCGATCAAAGATGCTCGAGATCAAATAAATGTTCAGGGGTAAAATTGTAATAAAAATAATTAAAAGCTTGCAATTATACCCTTGTTATGACCCTTCTATAATTTTTCAAAAACCTTAGGAGAATCTGTGTAAATTACTCGAGACGAGGGTCTTTTGGAATTAGGCAGAGCTTCGAGGCGCGTTCAGCAAAATTCCTAAGAGAGCACGTGCAAAGCACATGACTCTTGGTGTCTGGGTACTTCTAGTAATTTACCGATATGATAGGTACTTTCTAGCAAAATTCCCAAAGGAATGTGATCTGACGATATTCTAGGGGTTATTGTGCAAGAAGTTCCCCCAACGCACGTGTTATGCACGTGAGCGGGGGCCTCGGGCAACACACCGGTGGCTGGAGAGCGGTGGCTAATGACGGCAGAATAGTAGTGATGGGCACCAAGGTGGAGGGCTCTGGATGAAGGAGAAGGTGGTTGGAGGTTATAGAGCTTGGCTAACAAAGGAGAAGAGCCTTCTTTGAAGGCAGAACAAGTATACCGCAAGGGGTCTTGAGGCGAGGAGGCGTCGATGGATTGCGGGGGACGTTGTCAAAGTAGAAAGCTCCTGGATCCGACCAGAAGGCATCGTTGAAGGTTGATGAAGATGCAGGACTTGAGGGAGGCACTGGAGTTGGGACACATGCAATGGACATCGAGGTAGCGTGGTGGCGGAGTGGAAGGCGTACATGGAAGTGTTGGAGAAGTCATTGGCTCAACGACCGAAGTCGGAGCAAGGTGGTGGACGATGAAGTCGTTGAATGTTAGCTTGACGACTCAAAGATCGGAGTGAAAGGCAGTTGCACGTAAGGGGAATGGTGTCTCTACAATGAGGTTGAGGACCTCAGATCTCGCCGTAGCTCGGAGGAACGATCGTGGCACTGCCACTGCCCGATAGGGGTGCTCCTTGTTGTGTGGGTCGAAGGATGGGGATGAAAGTGAGGCCCAACCATGGTTATATAACAGAGGAGGTTGGCCGACGCGGATGCTCTTTTAGAGAGGTGGTCGGGGCAATTGATTTTGGATATTGATCGGATGGCGATCTGCAGAATGGTAGCAAGACTAATCGTGGGGATGAGAGGATGCGGCACCCCGATTACGTAGGAGGGTTGGGCCGTCCGATCGGCCGAGATCGGATAGCCCAGATCGTGTCACGTGGCACTATTATTTTATTTTTCTATTATATATTTTATTAATTAAAATAATTTCCATTTTTTTATAAAAATAAATGAAAATAAGGCCAAAAATGGGTGACACGTGGTTGCTTCATGAGCTGCCACATGGTATCTCCAGAAAATTTGAAAATAAATTCCAAAGAAAAATCTGGGATAAATATCAAACGACCTCGGATCGAAAGGTTTCTTCATGAAAGTTGTTCATCTCAACAATATTTACAACTTTAATGAAGGGATCAAAACCAAAATCGGTCATTTGTATAAAGTGATATTTTTAGGGTATCCCATGTACGTATAATACCTTGATTTTTGGGTTTAATATTTTTTTGTTATTTTTAAATCAGATAAAAATACAGAAAAAAATATGATAAAATAAAATATAAATATTTACACATTAATATATTTTTTTATTTTTATTAAATAGGAAAAAGGATAAATAAAATAAAATACGAAAAGACAATTTTTATATAGACAGTTAGTGAAGACTCAGAATCCGTTAGTTTCTTTGATTTCAAGCTTATTTTGGATTTGAATTTTCGTGTTTCTTAATAAAAATTCATCAAAGAAAATAAATGAAAAGGAAAAAAATAAAATGAGTTAATTAGGTACATAAAATAATAGGTCAAAAGCATTAAAATACATAATGTACAAAAGAGGCCCAAAACCCATGTTTCAGAAATGAGCTCCAATTCACTTGAACATGGTATTACTTTGAAGGTAATTAAATGTACATTAGTTCAAAAGTGAGTAGGATCAAATCGGATACTGTATGAGGAAGATATCAACAATTTAATCCGAAAATCTTGGAATTAGGTATTGACTTTCTGATCCACTTATTTATGTTAGTGATTTTTTAATATTTTTCATTTATTCTTATTAGTATTATGTACATATTGGAGGTAGTTTTGAATCATTTGAAGTTAGCATGAAACTAATTAAAAATCAGATAAATTAAGTTATTTTATAGGTCAATTAGGCTGGGATTTTTGACTTCTTATTTTATGCAATTGTGAGTGATAAAATGTGATTCTTATTATTACATGAATGAATGTTAATTATGCAGAATAATGGGAAAAATGAATATGAATTTTGGGAATTTGAGCTTAATTAATGTCTTTTAGAGTGATGAATATGAGATTCATCACATTCACATACATATGTATACACACAAGTGCACGCGCACACACATAAATATAAGAAATAATGGGGTTGCCCCCGCCCTTCTTTTTCGTAAATTTTTTATTTTTTTCAAAAATATCACCATGTATATTCATCTATATATCCCTCCTTTATGTCATACGAATTTTGTTAGAAATAGAGACTACTATTCCTCCATCTAGAACATGTAATTTCAACGGTTTAAACATTGTTGTAATCGACCTAACGAAATTCGAATGACATAGGAGTCTCTGTTTCCGATGAAATTCGAATGACATATAGGACAGATATATAGGTGAATATATATGGTGTTATTTTTGGAAAAAAAATACCGAAAATGGCATAGCAACAATCCCATTAAACTCATATATATTATATATATGAAAGGGATCCTACTTCATGAAGTAGGTAACTTACCTGCTTCATTCTCATTTTTTCTCACTTTTTATTTTTTTTGAAAAATTATTTCGTGGATTTTCATAATTGTATCCCTCTAATATGTCATTCAAATTTCATCAGGAACAGAGACTCTTATGCCCTCCATCTAGAATATGTAATTCTATCGATCTCAGATTTGCCGTAAATTACTTGTTATGGAAGGAGGACATATGAGTCTCTATTTTTGACCAAATTTGAATGTCATATTTAAGGTATATGGTTATAAAAATCCACGGAAGAATTTCTCAAAAAAATAAAAAAAAGTGGGAAAATGAGAATGAAGTAGATAAGTTACCTACTTCATGAAGTAGGATCCCTTTCCTCATACATAAACATATACACATATGTGTGTGTATGAGAGAGAGAGAGGGAGAGAGAGAGAAACTTCAAATGAGGTGGGGACTCACCATTTTTGTGGTGAGTCATTAATATGGACTTTTAGATCTTAATCATGTGGTTGAGATTAAATGAAGAGAGAGAAACTACAAACGAGGTGGGGACTCACCATTTTTGTGGTGTGTCATTAATATGGACTTTTAGATCTTAATAGTGTGGTTGAGATTAAATGAAGATTGATGATAATTTTTTATTGATAAAAGCTTCATATTCATCATTATCACATTTTAAAATAGATCGTGACAATCCTAGATCCTATTTTTGTGACGAGTGAAGGTCTTTAAGGAAGAATCCTCAAGCGCATCACAAAAGCGTTAGGATCGCATCGTATGCGATCAGGAGCGACTAGTCGCACTAGTGGCTCCGAGTAGTGGAATTTAAAATTTTTAATGTGATGTAATCACATGATACAAGAACACCTCTTATATCATTTCATCTAAACCACAATTAGGTATTAGGATTACCTCTTGAAGCGTAGTTGCGATCGAGTCTCTAAACGAAGAGACCTCCTGTCTCAAGTCCGATCCAACAGAGGAGACACTTATGAGCGTGTTGTTGAGATACGTGCTCCTTGCAATGCATGTTGATGATCCAAGCGACAAATCTCCTGATCGTGTTACACGAGATATGATGTCTTCTTCACGAGTAAGGCACGCCGAAGGAGATGGATATCCATGAGCGAAAAATCCGGCAACATAACGACGATACTGCGACGACGATGACTCTCACAAGGTCTCCATGGATGGACGACCGCTATGAGAGGGAGAGAGGGGCTTGGCATGTAGATAATGAGAGAGAGAGAGAGAGAAGTTGCCCATTATATATCTTGAAGAGCAAGGGACGCCTCTTCATATATAATATTTTGGGATCCATGGATCCCAATCCATGTGCACACAAAACCAATGAATGAGATTGATTTGTGTTTCTTTCAATGGCCACGATCTTGCTGTGAAAACACAACAATGATTAATTTAATTTTAATTAATATATATATCGATAAATCAATATAATTAATTTCAAATCAAATAATCAATTATCCTTGGAGATAATGAGGAGATAAACGTCATCCCCAAAAAAAGGGGGGCGACCACCCTTCTCCTTTAGAGATTGGTGGTCGTCCACCTCTTGAGGAGGACTTTGTTCTATCTCTTTAATATCTCATGAGACCTCATTATCTCTTGTGATCTTATTATCTCATGATATCTCCAAAATTTGCAACAACTTTGTTGTAAATTATCTCACAAAAATAATTCATAATTATCTTGTGAATACTACAATCATACCATTGGAAAATGTGAATCACATTCACATCCAAAAATAAAATGTAAATTACATCTGCACTTAATCATCTAATGTGAATCCAACCCACATAAATAATTAATTAACAATCACAATAGGCTCTCTCTTATATATTAAAACCAAAGTTATAATATATATGAATAATATGGATAGTGCTATCAACATTATTCATATCTATGATAATTAAATCACATTTCATCATCCTGGATCTCTATTCCCATTTATCCAAATAACGTGAATCACATTCACATTATTCACATCTTTGATAATTAAATCACATTTAATAATCTCAGATGACTCTCCTAATAATATGAATCAAATCCATAATATTCATGATAATTAAATAACATTTAATTATCAATTTTCTCAATTCTCAGATATATCATATCAACAATGAAATTATCCTTGCACTCTTTCAAGGATAATACGCTTTCTCCACAGATACTTGGAGATAAGGACATGGTGATTGTATTGTTCCATGTATAGTGTCTTGGATATTTAGATCACATCTCAAATCCAGATCTTGCATACCTCTCATAGATGCTTGATTAAATCAAGACTGCAAATCTAATCTTCTCATTGCATTTGAATCAAATTCAGATCACTGCCCAACATTTGAACCAAGATCAGATCACTTCTCTATTAAGAGGAGTCACTAAAATCCAGACTCGTTTCATCACTCCCTAGGGATGGAAGCATCATGGTTATACAATCGTTTATAATCATATCCCCCTCAGGTATTCCTAATACATGTACATCCTGCACACTAGAAGACCAAGAATAAACCCAAAGTATTAGATCAATTTTACATTGTCTACTTCAGGGTTTTATCATTAAGTTTCTCATTTGATCATTAGGAGTCAGTGTCGATCATATACTTTACAAAAGCATATATCATACCCAGGTGTTGATTATATACTTTCCAAAAGTATACATCAAACCTACAAATTCAGTCAAGCTTCCAAAGTGTGATGATTGTGTACAAAATTTGATTCTTCCCAATATGTCATGAGTGAGCTCATGTCTTCCGATTCAAGAATGAACCTTTATGATCCCTTTGAGAGATCGTATTACTCATATGCCCTTGTATACACACTAGCACGTCGGCGTATAGACCTTAGTTAGGTCATCAACCTATTGGTCTGCTAAATGTTCATACTCAGACATATAGTAATGCATCCATCTCTGGTCATAGGATGCGTGCCTTTATAGTGACAACATACGACATAGGACTTTGGTTATCTCGATCTTGTTAAGTCAACTCTTTGACCTAACTATTCTGACACCTCCAAATCTCGATTCCTATGCAGAGGACCTGCATCAAGAGGCCGGTCATATTTTTACCTTTAGAGAGAAGGATAGTCATCTCCTTTATAGGATGGAGATCCTCTCTTAATAAACATTTGACAGGGCTTAATGAGTCCTCAATCTAACTCTTTAGATATTCATCCAAGCACCAGCCTCTATGATTCAACAATTAAATCAATAGATGTATGACCATTAGAATTTCCACGGTACATAATCCTAATTACACTACGAGACCTATTGTGCAAATTAGTTATTCTTCATTTCAGATCAAAGAATGATATTTGCAACAACATTTATTGCATAATGGCTCGCAATGGGCTCGTATGTCCAACAATTTCCCACTAGCCTAAAGAACCATTAATGGGATGATCTTTAAACCCGCACTCATGTGAAAATTATAGGCTATTTAGAAAAATATCTAAGTAAGCAGATCAACCACTCCGTTCCCAATAGACTACGCCAAGTCCTTTTACGACACTTGCATATCACCTAGTAACAACGCTCGTATCCAATGTGAATGTTGCATCTTATGCAACTAATACTCAATCTGGATAGTTATAGTGTCTTTGACACTACAACTCAATAGTTATTATAACCACTACGTATTTTACATTATCCTTGTAAGAATACCATTATTCCTGGAGATCTCTATCTCCTAAGGTGTCTCAGTTAAGACCTTTTAGATCACTATCTATAATGTTTTAAGTTTTTTGAAGATAAGACTTTGATATCACTATCTCTAAAATCTTGTCATCTTTGCAGATTTTGTTATTACTGTAATAAAGGGTTTTAATTCCATAGTAAGATTAGTAACAGTTACTGCTCCCACTGCATGGCATAATCTGACCTTTGTACACATCTTGCAAACACCCGTCTTCTCGTAACTGATGCACAAAGGCAAGTAGTTTGAGCATTCACTTCCTCAACTCCTTGAGATGCTATCCCTTTAGACATGCCAGTACCATATATTAAGGGATGGAATACTTTCTTGGAATTTTCCAGAAAATAGAACATGTACAAAGTGTATCACTTAATATGATGGTCCCAATACCCTCTTCTCTTTGCTTCTGAACAACTTCAAAACTAATATCTAAGAGGTATTATTGAGATCATATTGTAGGATATGGAATAGCCAGATTATAAAACACTTATTATTATCCTTAACTCAATCCAAATGTATAGGATATCATATACATTTAGCATGATGAACACAATAGCACTCCCACTAAGCTTCACATGGTTCATTAAGATTCTATCTGAAATCCTAACATTTATAATTTCATCAAATCCAATGTTCCTACTATAAGAAGCTTATTTGAGTCCATAGATGGGGTTTCTTAAGCTTTCACACCTTGCTTTCCTCAATCATGAAGCCCTGGGGCTACTTCATGTGAATATTCTTAGAGAGGTATTTATAGAGGAATGCAATATTGACTTCCATCTTGAAGATGTCAAAGTGAAGTTGTGTAGATATAGTTAGTAATATTTTGATGAATTTAAGCATGGTCACTAGAAAGTAAGTCTCATCGCAAGCGATATCTTCTTTCTTCGTGTGTATCTTGTGGATACGAGCTGTTCTTTGAAGGTCTCTACCTTCTTATTTGGTTCCCTCTTTCCATTGAAGATCCATTTACATCTTAACGGGTCTTACCCATATAGGTGGATACTCTATATAACACTTGTATATGAAGTCTACTTTAGACTTTATTTCTAAAATCCATCTTTCCATGTCATGATCCTCAGGAGATTCATCATACGAAGTACGATCATTTTCAGACTTAACCGACACATGGAATCCATCTTCAAACTCATTTGAAGAGGAATTAGTGTTTATCTTTAATTAACCTTTTAGTTTCTAATTTCATGAGCCTCATTATCTTATCAAGATCAAATCCACTTCAGTTTCTTCTTGATTCTTAAGAATGTCGTCCTCTAAGAATCGTATCCTTAGAAATGAGATCTTTTAAGAATCTCAAGGTTATAAAGTAGGTATCCAATACCATCCTTTTATTTTCCTAATGAAGTAGCACTCTCTGGTGCAAGTTTCGGGCTTACTTGTATGGAACCTTATTAAGGATATATATTGTAGTCTCTACTATATATTACCTCAAAAACTAAGAGGTAGTTATGCTAGTATTCATCATTGATCAAATCATGTCACACATGATCAATTGTATCTCCCTACAACTCCAATGAGTTAAGGTGAATCAGGAGGAGTGAGATAGGAATGATATTCTTTTCTCCATAAGGTATTTCTTGAATTCATCTAATAGGCACATGATACCTAGCTTAGATCACATTGATTTCGTCTTCCTTCAAACTTTGGTTCTAGACTAAAATTATGAAATCTTTGAACATTTAAAAGCTTATAAGGTGAAGGGAAGAAATCTCATATAACAAATAATCATCGAATGATATCACATATCATCAATATTTATCGTGATATAAATAATCCACATACATCAATATATATAAGATCTTGAATACCTTGGCATCTTACACCATTTCCAGAGAAAGGTGCATTGGACATTTTCTACTTTGAATACAATATTCACAAGTATGCGAGATTGGAAATTTTAGACATTCTAAAGCTTCATATCTTACTAGTCTATTGACCTCATAACCATATATATATATATATATATAAGGCTTGATGCCGGATCATTGCCAAATGATCTTGATCCTCATATTGATCTTTTAAGGTTTTAAATTTTCAATATCAGAAAAGTTAATGAATCATTCATTAATATTTTGATTTAGTAAATTCCTCCAGATGTCGTATTACTATCTGAAATATATCCATCATAAATCTTTATTATATGTCTATTCCAAATTTTATGTTTATTTCCAACATTTACTAGAATACATACAAAATTTGTATTAGAATTGTACATTATAAATATGAAATCACATATAAAACTGTACATTATAATACAAATATTAAAAATACATATTATAATACACATTGTATACATATTCTACTAAAGTCGTCGCATTTTTTACAAAAAGAAGGCGACCTTCCTGAACTCAAGAAGGATTGTGTCTTATTAGAAGGAAATCCTATACACACACCACACACACACATGTGTGTATGTCTGTATCTGTGTGTGCGGGGGTGGGGGGATGGGGGAAGGAAAGCTACATCGGGGAATGCAACCAACTACCTACACCCTGGCATTTTTCTTATTGGTTTTTTATTCTTTTGAAGGAAACCTATGGGGATTTACTTAGATAATGAGTTGAATTTGTATTTCAAATTTCAAGTAAAATAAATGATCCTAACATGGCCATCTAGATAGGGTCAATTTCAGTAATTCTGAGACTATTAAAATGTAGTAGTCTTGACGGAGATCATAGAAGTGTCGAATTTAGTTGAATTTGGCATGATACCATGGTGATTTATGGTGATTTAAATCCACTAAGTTCCATTTTAAAAACAAAAAAATAATGAAAAAATGGATGGGCGCATCTAGTAGGCTACACGCCTGAGTGCAACTTCCAAAATTGTTAGAGCATGAGCGTAATAATTCTAGGCTATTAGATTTTATCACCTCTCTCTTCATTGATTGCAGGAGGAGAGAGAAGAGCAGAATCTAGAGATCCAGATTCACTGCTCTTATCTCTCACCTTTTTTTGCCCTCACAAGAATAGCCATATATGTATATATATATGGAGCTTACTTAGCTCCGTGTCCTATTTTCCTATATTTTTGAAAATTCTTCCATGAAAATTCATCACTATATCCCTATATTATGTCAATAGAGATACCTGCGGCCTCCATTCATACAATCATTTTTTAGTGGTCGTAGAATAGTTAAAATCGACCATATCTGGATATGGGTCATATGAGACTCTATTTCTCACAAAATTTGAATGACATAATATAGGGATATATTAATGAAATGGGGTGGGGGAGCCAAGTTCCTAATTCAGAAAACCACTGCCAAATTTGTAAATTGTGTAACAATTTCATAATTTTAAACTGCATATTGTAAAATAAAGATGATCATACAGTTTTGTAAAATATATCATCCACATTGTAGAAATTATTTTTGGCCAAAAATACTAATATTTTCAACCTTCAGAGAGAAGGATTGCCATCTCCTTCTCAGACAGGAGATCCTCTCTTATTAATCATTTGACAGTGCTCGATGAGTCCTCAGTCTAACTCTTTTCATGTTCATCCAAGCACCGGCCTCTATGATTCAACAATTGAATCAACAGTTGTATGATCACTAAGATGGCCACAGTACATAACCCTAATTGTACTAAGGGACCTATTATTCAAATTAGTTATTCTTCATTTCAGATAAGGGAATGATATTTGCAACAACATTTATTGCATAGTGGCTTGTTGTGGGCTCGCATGTCCATCAATCCCCCACTAGTCCAAAGAGCCATTAATGGGATAATCTTTAAACCCGCACTCATGTGACAATCGTAGGATATTTAGAAAAATAGCTAGATAAGCAGATCAACCACTCTGTTCCCAAGAGACTGCACCAAGTCCTTTTATGACACTTGCATATATCTTAGTAAATCCGCTCGCATCCAATGTGAATGTTGCATCTTATGCAACTAATACTCAATCTTGACAGTTATAGTGTCCTTGACACTACAGCTCAATAATTATTATAACTGGGATGTATTTTCCTTTATACTTATAAGAATAGCCTTATTCCTAGATATCTCTATCGCCTAAGATATCTACAGTTAAGACCTTTTAAATCACTATCTATAACGTCTTAAGTTCTTGAAGATAAGACTTTGATATCACTATCTATAAAGTCTTATCGTCTTTGAAGATCTTATTATTACTGCAATAAAGTGTTTTATTTATATAGTAAGATTACTACCAATTTACTACTCCCACTGCATAGGAGACATCTGATCTTTGTACACATCTTGCAAACACACAGCTTCTCATAACTGATGCACAAAGACAAGCAGTTTTAGCGTTCACTTCCTCAACTCCTTGAGGTGCTATCCCTTTAGATAGGTCAATACCATATCTTAAGGGATGGAACCTTTCTTGGAATTTTCCAGAAAATGGAACATGTCCAAGGTGTATCACTTAATATGAAAGTCCCAATACCCTCTTCTCTTTGCTTTTAAACAACTTCATAACTAAGATCTAAGAGGTATCCTTGAGATCCTATCTTAAGGTATGCAATAGCCAGATTATAAAACACTTATTACTATCCTTAACTCATTCCAAATGATTAGGATATCATCTACATTTAGCACGATGAACACAATGACACTATCATTAAGCTTCACACGGTTCATTAAGATTCTATCTGAAATCATAACGTCTATAATTTTAATAAATCTAATGTTACAACTACAAGAAGATTATTTGAGTCCATAGATGGAATTTCTTAAGCTTGCACACCCTACTTTCTAAAACCCTGAAGCCCTAGGGCTACTTCATGTGAATATCCTTAGATAGGTATTTATAAAGGAATGAAATATTGACTTCCATCTTGAAGTTGTCAAAGTCAAGTTGTGTAGCTATAGTTAGTAATATTCTGATGAGTTTAAGCATGGTCACTAGAAAGAAAATCTCATCGTAAGTTATATCTTCTTTCTTTGTGTGTATCTTGTGGATACAAGTCGTGCTTTGAAGGTCTCTACCTTCTCATCAGGGTCCCTCTTTCTATTGAAAATCCATTTACACCTTAACGGGTCTTACCCATATAGGTGGATCTATGAGGGTCCATATACAACACTTGTATATGAAGTTTACTTTAGACTTTATTGCTAAAATCCATCTTTTCATGTCAAGATCCTTAGGAGCTTCATCACATGAAGTCCGATCATTTTCAGACTTAACTGACACATGGAATCCATCTTCAAACTCATTTGAAGAGGCGTTCGCGTTTCATATTTAATTAACCTTTTAGTTTCCAATTTCATGAGCCTCATTATCTTATTAAGATCAAATGAGTTCCTTCACTTCATTTTCATCTTGATTCTTTAGAGTGTCATCCTCTAAGAATCATATCCTTAGAGATGAGATCTTTTAAGAATCTCAAGGTTATAATGCAGGTATCCAATACCACCCTTTATTTTCCTAATGAAGCAGCACTCTATGGTGCTAGATTCCAGCTTACTTTCATGGAACCTTTTTAAGGATATATATTGTAGTCTCTACTACATATATACTTTGGAAACTAAGAGGTAATTATGCTAATATTCATCATTGATCAAATCATGTCACACATGATCAATTGTATCCCCCTACAACTCCAATGCGTTAAGGGGAATTAGAAGGAGTAAGATAGGAATGATAATTTTAGACATTCTAAAGCTTCATCTCTTACTAGTATATTGATATCATCAACAGACATATGTCCAAGGCTTGATGCTAGATCATTGTCAAATTATCTTCATCCTCCTATTGATCTGTTGAGGTTTTAAATTTTCAGTATTAGAAAAGTTAATGAACCATTCATTAATATTCTAATTTAGTAGAGTCCTCCAGATGTTAGATTACTATCTGAAATATATCCATCATAACTCTTTATGATAGGTCTTTCCAGAATTCATGTTTATTTCCAACATTTAGAAATAAACAACGAGTGTATTCTAATATCTAGGTCAAAGAGACAATCTCTAAGACTAAGGGCTCTCCACTGAAATTATGAAGTATATCTATCCAATAGAGATTGTTGTAACAATTGCATCAATATCCATGTAGATGATTAATAATCCTTAAGATCAAATTTCTAATCTTAAAATACATGTGTAACAAATTGCAAGTGTTATTAGAAGAGCGAGATTCAATTATTAGACTTTTAATCTTATCTAATAAACAAGTCAATTTCAATGATTAAAATGTAGATCATTCCAATGCATTATCCGTTCCTTCTCTAAGGATCCTGGATAGTCGAGATAGTCATACTATCAACACATAAGCTTATTGCAGTATTGGCATTCATCCAACTCTTTGGATGTCATATGGAAATTATAGAAGTATAGTCAACTCCTTGACTTTCCTTCTTACTTGGGTCAGACCCATGCTTCCACCGTGTTCCCTTCATCTATAAGCAATCATTGCTTAAGACTAAGGATCTCTTATGTTGAACTCAAAAAGAATTCAATGTAAGAGTATTTCAACATTTATACATGCTTCATTCAATTCTCAATATGAATATTACGAAGCTTCATGAACGACTTGAGTATATATAGTAGAATGATGACACTCATCATAATCTGCATACATCTTAACTCTAAAAGCCTTAGGTTATTCAAACATTTTGAATACATCATCTCTTATAGAGCCATCATTCTGCATGATGTAGTGAACCATATCATTCATGATTAAAAGTCAAGAACACATATGTATGTCAGAACATCTTCTTAGATTTTACAAGAATTATCTGACAATTACGATCATCATCGACATGTCACTTCCAAAGTACATTCGACGAGAGATCAAGATTATAGAGACATGCCAACCCTAGGTTGTCGTCCTATTGTCTATTTAATTATCATTCCTCACTATTCTGAGGAGACTTGCACATTGCAACCAGATACATTATGTGTACAACTGCAAGTACAATATCTTGATCATAGACCTAATCCATGATATTTTACTAGTTATTATTGAGTATAGTATTGAGTGGGTTTAATGAAGGATTATCTGAAATAAGGAATTTACATATATCTATATATATATTACTTTGATTTAGGAATTTTTGTATCAAAGTTGTCTTACCTTGTCAATACTGAAAGTTCATCCCTTAATCACTTTCAATGTAATAGATATACTTACCATTATATCTCAAGAAAGATCTGGGATCTCCTTCCTTATCTTTGTTACATCCCAATAATATGAGAATATGTAATTTGGATAAAAAGAAGCGGGAACACATTCCACCTTGCAATTCCAACTTTCATTCCCAATTCGATCTTTGACACCCAGGCCCACCACCCATAAGGTAATGTTGACCCATCGTTAATTGAACCACAACATGATTCGAACTCGTTGTGCGTAATCCAATATCATCCCAATAATATGAGAATACGATATTAATGTCACTAGGCATACGACCTTACTCTTTTGAGAAGCAAAGAGACCGATACAAATGCGCTTGTATGCAGGATCTATCACTTCGTACATATATCTCCTACATACAATCCCTGACGACAGAACCGTTCACCTTGACAGGAGACCATGGATGCCACTTATGTGATCCTCCATATCTTGTTCAAATTTTAATTAATCATTATGAATCATATTCATTACAATTAATACTTCCAAGGAAAATACAACTCTATTCATAATAGAGTGTTTTAATTTTAATTGGATTCCAATTAATCTAATCACATTAAATCAATGATCCAATTATTGTCCAACAAACATTCTTCATTGTTACTTGAAATATTATATTATCTCAAATACATATTATTTCAAATTTTAATAATTAGAAAATGCATTATGATTTCTCAAGCATTATACCAACCCTACCTGTTGTCATGGTTAGTACCGATGGGAGTGAGACAGACCGTAAACGGTGCAACCTGCTACCCCAACGCTCCCCGACTAGTCACCATATCTGCCTCGAGAAAGGATAATGCAAAATTGATCACTTTGTACTTGAGATTATAATTGGTTTTTCAATCAAATTTATACCATATAGTAATAATCAAAACCATTTCGATTATAAGGAAATATGCTAAACAAATTCCCAAACCTATTCAAGCAACATTGTTTGTCGGTAAGTTTAGGATGTTACCAATTTGTGGTATAGATCATATCTAATCAATTATTGATTAAGGCAATGTCATTTAAAGGAATAATTATCACTAAATATTTCTCAAATTTGTATATATAATTATTTTGGGAAATTAATCCATTTAATTTCACTAATTTCTTAAATGACAATCACAAGGTTCTTGATTATGAATGTAATTTCCAGCAGTGACCCTTACTAAAATTATCATATCTCATCAATTTAAATCCAAATTAAGCAAAGTAAGTTTCTAAAGTCTGCTAAATTGATTTATAATAGAAATCAAGTTATTAGCATGTATTTCCAGGCATTTCAAAAACTGTAATTAACTTTTTAATTACGTCAATATTAACCATCCCTGATACAGTGGCTATATGTTCATTAAAAGGATTATATCTTGAGTTATAGGATTTCAAATCATGTAAACTCAAATTCCACAGTGTAATTATTCAATGGATAATATTATACAATGGATATTTTATGTTAAATATTTTAAACAAGACCGAAAATAATCATAAAACAGGGCTAGGAAAATGAAATGCGATAAAAATTTCATAAGCCCCAATGAACCCAAATCTTCTTAGGTTTATGGATCATAGCGAAACCTCCAACCTGGCTCTAATACCACTTGAAGGCCTTAAGGAAGAATACTCAAGCGCATCACTGAAGCGTGAGGATCACATCATACGTGATCGGGAGTGACTCGTCGCACTAGTTGATTCGAGCAGCGGAATTTAAAAATTTTAATCTGATGAAACTACATGACCCAAGAACACTTCTAGATCTTTTCATCTAAACCAAAATTAGGTATTAGGATTACCTCTTGAAATGTGGTTGCGATCGAGTCTCCAAACGAAGAGACCACCTGCCTCAAATCCGATCCAACAGAGGCGACATGTAGAGAATGATGATGACTCTCACAAGGACTCCATGATGGATGACCACTTTGAGAGGGAGAGAGAGGCTTGACATGTAGAGAATGAAAGAGAGAGAGAGAGAGAGCAATTGTCAATTATATGTATTGAAGAGCAAGGGTTACCTCTTCTTATATAGTATTTTGGTATCCATGGATCTCAATCCACATGCATACAAAATCGATGGATGAGATTGATTTGTGTTTCTTTCAATGGCCATGATCTTGTTGTGAAAACACAACAATAATTAATTTAATTTGAATTAATATATATTGATAAATCAATATACGTAATTTCAAATCAAATTAATCACTTATCCTTGGAGATAACGAGGAGATAAACCCCATCCCCTAAAAGGGGGGGTGCACTCTTCTCCTTTGGAAATTGGTGGTCGTCCACCTCTTGAGGTGGACTTTGGTCTATCTCTTCAATATCTCATGAGATCTCATTATCTCTTGCGATCTCACTATATCATGATATCTCCAAGATTTACAACAACTTTTGTTGTAAATTATCTCACAAAAATAACTCATAATTATATTGTGAATATTACAATCATGTTATTGAAAAAATGTGAGTCACATTCACATCCGAAAATAAAATGAAAATTACTTTCAATTAATCATCCAATGTGAATCCAATTCAAATCAATAATGAATTAACAAATATAAATCACAATAGGCTCTCTCTTATATATTATAAACCGCATTTATAATATATCCAGACAATATGGATAGTGCTATTCATATTATTCATATCCATAATAATTAAATCACATTTAATCATCTTGGATCTCTTTTCTCATGTGCCCAAATAATATGAATCACATTCACATTATTCACATCTTTGATAATTAAATCACATTAAGTTATCTCAGATAGTTCTCCTTATAATGTGAATCAATCCATATTATTCATGATAATTAAATCACATTTAATTATCAATTTTCTCAATGCTCAGATATATAATATAAACAATGAAATTATCATTGAACTCTTTCAAAGATAATAAGCTTTCTCTGTGGATACTTGGAGACAAGGACAAGGCGATTGTATTGTTCCACGTATAGTGACTTGGATATTGAGATCACATCTCAAATCTAGATCTTGTGGACCTCTCATAGATGCTTGATTAAATCAAGACCACAAATCTAATCTTCCCATTGCATATGAATCACATTCAGATCACTGTCCAACATTTGGACAAAGATCAGACTACTTCTCCACTGAGAAGAGTTATTAAAATCCAGACTCGTTTCATCACTCCCTAGGAATGGAAGCGTCATGGTTATATAATCGTTTATGATCACACCACCCTCAGTTATTCCTAATACATGTACATCCTGTATACTGAAAGACCAAGAATAAACCCAAAGTATTAGATCGATTTTATAATGTCTACTTCAGGGTTTTATCATTATGTTTATCATTTGGCCATTGGGGGTCGGTATCAACCATATACTTTCCAAAAGCATATATCATACCAAGGTGTTGATCATATATTTTTAAAAAGTATACATCAAACCTACAAATTCAGTAAAGCTTCCAAAGTGAGACGACCATGTACAGAATTTGATTCTTCCCAATATCTCATGAGTGAGCTCATGTCTTCTGATTCAACAATGAACTTGTATGATCCCTTTGAGAGATTATGTTACTCATATACCCTTGCATGCACACCAGTGCGCCGGTGTATGGGCCTTGGTTAAGTCATCAATCTATTGGTCTGCCAAATGTACATACTTAGACCTATAGTAACACATCTTTTTCTGATCAGAGGATGCGTGCCTATATCGTGACAGCATACGGCATAGGACTTCAGTTATCTCGATCTCATTAAGTCAACTCTTTGACCTATCTAATCTAACACATCTGAATCTCTATTCCTATGCAGAGGACCTGCATCAAGAGGTCGGTTAGATATCATCCTTTAGAGAGAATGATTTCCATCTCCTTCTTAGGATAGAGATCCTCTCTTAATAATCATTTGACGGTGCTTGATGAGTCCTCAATCTAACTCTTTAGATATCCATCCAAGCACCTGCCTCTATGATTTAACAATAGAATCAACAATTGTATATCATTAAGATGGCCATGGTACATAACCCTAATTGTACTAAGGGACCTATTCTTTATTTTAGATCACGAAATGATATTTGCAATAATATTTATTGCATAATGGCTCGGCGTGGACTCACATGTCAAACAATGAGCCATTATGTTTCCACTTTCTCCCTTTCTCTCTCTCTCTCTCCCTCACACAATGTCGTCTATAGGATCCCACCCTGGTGGCATGTGAATGGAGACGTCGAAGCTTGCAACGGGTAGATTTTAGAGGAGGGCGGGCAGAACGTGCATGGAGGAGGAAGAGGAGGATGAGGAGGGAGAGACGGCATGGCTGCACATGGAGGAGATGGAGGAGGGAGGGCACATCCGCACGTGGAAGAGGAGGAGTGAGGCGATGACTGCTCGTGGAAGCTCGCAGTAGGAACTGATGAATCCCATATTCATCTACATTATTTCCTATTTTATCTCTCTTACTTAAGAAAACCAATAAGAATAATTAACAATTATCCCTAATTAACTAAGTGTATGTTGTAAATAAACAACCTTAATTATTGTATATTATCTACCCTATTATTGTGCTATTATTTTATGTATTTATTAATTATTAAAAATCCAATCAAAATTAGAATAATATTATATATATTTATATTCTAACTTAATTTATAAAATAAAAATACATATAATAAAATAAAATAAAAATTAGTAATTTAATACTTTAAATTATTTGCAAAAAAATAACTATGAGTAGTTAATTATCTTTCTCCTTGAGTTCTATATGAAAGTTGTAGATCTCATCAAGATCTAAAACTTTCATGTTGAACTTTTTTTAATTCCTCTTTCTTTTATTTATTTCTTATTTTTTATTGATTTATGTATTTATTTGCATTCTCATTTGCCTACGTGGCACCATCTGGACGTACCACATGGCCCTGCATCTTCTATTCAACGTGCCTCGCTCTGGATTGTTGGATCTCCACGTCCAACGGTTGAGGTATATCTTCAACCTCCAGTCCTGAACCCCGATGACACAACTCTTCATTTTTTCTCCAACTTCTCATCTTTTCCCAACAACCTCCATAATCCTCTTTTCCAACCTCTCGTTCTGTCTCTTCCCTGGTGGTCAACCTCCCACTCCCAACCTCCAGTTTCCTCATCCTCCCCATGTGATTCTCCAAGTGGGCGGTTGAAATAAACATGATCACCACCTAAACCACCTAACTCCTCTACCTCAAAACATCCTCTCCGCCCTTCTATAGCCGCATCCTCCACTTATGAGTGGTTCCCTTGTCCATGAGCTTCACTTCTGAATGAGTGATAGATTTCAAAGGTCGATTATGATGCTTCTTTCTTTGATGAGATCCTTGGTGATATCGCCAAGTTGTAGGTTGTTGACGGGCTGCTCAAGCTTCCACCATCACCACGATGGTTAAGAGAGGAGTTTAGAAGCTTTGAAAGCTTTAAGTGGCTCAAGATTCATCAAAAACCATCTCCTTCATCTTCATATAATTCCATGTAAGATTTTCTGAACTCCATCTCCCTTGTGTTTCTCTAATTTACAACAAGTACGATTCTATTCATGTCACACTGTTGAGGCATGGGAAAGCATCAGTGGCCATCAATCTTCCATGCATTATCCTTGTTAATATCCATCCATTTATCCATTATTTTTAGCATTCAATCCATTTCTTCTCTCCGCAAGAGAGCAGAAGATGACTAGGGCTTCATCTTTCATTAGTCTTTAGCCCTTCATTCTGCCTCCTAATCATACCAGAAGTATTGTAATTTATTGGGTCGTGCATTCTAACTCTACAGGACATTAATGGTCAGAAAAAGTACGAAGCTCTGATCAAGCTATTCTTCTCTGACGAGCCAACTTTGATCTACCTTTCTAGACGGCATCAACGTCTTTAGAGGTCATCATCAGCTTCATCGAACCTTCATAGAGGTGTAACAGCCTTAGGATCATGAGGGAACACATGAAGGAGAACTTGGGCTTCGCCGGAGCTCTGTTATATCGTCGCCTTCCTATGCAAAGAGGGAAGAAAAAACATAGCAGCAACCGTCAAATTTGATTCCCCAGATCAGATCCAATGCCCTTCATTTACTCGAGTGTCTATATGAAGCACCGCTTCATGCCTCAGGCTAGGACCGCATGAGCCTATCTTGAGTCACCAGACACGTATGTCTGAGCCTCTTCTCGAACCTCGATATGACCACGTGCAATATACATGCCTTTGGAGAAAATGTAGAGAAGTCCTAGATACTTCTCAAAATTGCATATAAGTCATCGCACCTCTAGATAAATTGCAAAATCACCCTTATAGGTTCTTGTATTTGTTTTAGTCCATTTTGGACTCATATGTAATAAAAATAAATAATTTGTATTGCATTTATGCCCCTGTCTTGTATTGACAATAACTTGTGAACCACAGCTCTGTTTCAATAAATTTGGTGTCATCAGAAAGCTTGTTTCATGTTCTACAACAAAGTGCATTTAAATCACTTGAATTTCATGCATTAAATTTTATATGTATAATGCTGACTTTTTAGCCTATCTCTTGAATTAAAACGAATAATACATAGGGTGAGTTGATTCTACTTGACAATGTGTTATCACAAATTAATTCGATTAGAATCACAGGTATTTCTCATATTTAGTCAGGAGCATATATTTTTGTGTTATTTATCTCTTTGATTTTATTACATCATTGTCTTTCATATTAAGTAGAACAAATAAAAAAGATTTGAAAAATGATTTTTTGTGGACTTGCATTGTTCCTTGACGTAGAACCTAAAAATCATTACAATAATTAGTCAACCAATAAATTTAATTAAATAGTAAGGTGTCCCTATTTTCGACCCTATACTTATCCAAGTATAAATTAAAGTCGAGAACACTTAATCGAGATTCTATCTCGATTCTGTTGATTATCGTTTGGCCTGTGCTACAATGAGAACATTTTATTATTTCCATTTGACATTTTTTTATATGGTGCCATTGTAGGGGATGCGTTACATTATTTGATTATATTTAGTATTGATTTTTATTCCTGTGATTTTTAGAGCTTCTTAGTTAAGTTCTTGTATTATGTTGTATTGTTTTTGTCTTATTTTTATTTTCTATTATTTATAGATATTTAAATTGCTAAATTATTATGAGAATATATTTGACATTATAATTGTTTTATGGTAGGAATCGTGGAGCTGACGAAGCCCAAAAAATCATGAGGGCGAGGAGCTTGTAGCTTCAGCTGAAGAGACCTCAGGGCAAGTGACCTCAGAAGATTTTTAGTTGATTAAATAGCTATGAGTTGTACTTTTTTGTGTAGTGATTAATTGTTTAGTTTGTATAATAATTAATTTGCAATTAATTACCCATTTACAATGGTATCCAATTGAGTTCTCGTGCATGAGAAAAGGACTCTTTATTTATTTATTATTATTTATGTGGTTGTATTGAGAGTTATTCTAGACTTAAGTGATGATCTATGGTCATTCACTACGCACCAAATAGACAGCTTATGTCATTGCGGCTTAATCTTTTTCATAACTTAGGACACACCACATAATCTCATAAGATTCACAATTGCAAAATCTTATGAGTTTCATCAGATGTGCATAAATTACGTTATATCTAGACGAATTTAATTAAATTCTTCATTGCTAATAGAAGGTTTGTTTATGTGTGGATTTTTTCGACTTGCATCATATAGTGTAATCTTTATAAATTCAACATTGCACTGGCATGGAGAGTGTTGGGAACCACTGTAAGTATTCCTCATCGTGCATTCTATTTTCTCCCTTAGTTTTTTCCAACCTAAGATTAAAGGTAAAAAGGGGACTCTACATTAGGCGATATTTGTGGTCATCTAAATTCAAGTGATAACCACTAAATAATTAGGACTGAATTGATGCAAGTGGACAAACATTTGTTGGAATAAAATCAACTTGGGGGCAGAAAAACCCTCATAATATGCGGCTACTTCCCCCAAACAGAGGGGGTGAGGACTAATCCATAAGGTTAGAGCCCAAAACCATGGACTTCCACCCTGTCTCTAAGTACAACTCTTATGGATTTTGGAAGCTGCAAGTGGTTGCCTCTGACCTTGAAAATACATTTCGGTTGTCTACGCTTATAAGTTTTCTTTGGTGTATGATAATATGCATATATATATAATAGGGAAAATCAAAATAATTTTGAGTTTAATAATAATAATAATACTTATAAAATATGAAAATATAGGAATAATTGTTAAATATATGCTAGGATATATATAAATATACCTATAAATACCAAAATGCACAAAATAAATATTTTGTCTTTATTATATTTTCCTCTATTATTGTGATTTTTCTCTTAATATTTACTAGATTTTTATATTTTTAATTGGCTAAAATATAAAAGCAGTGACTTATGTTATTAACCAAATTATTTTGGATTTTAAAAATAGCTAAAATGCTCAAAAATTTCTACGCTATTTTTAATATCTAGTAAAAATAATAAATAAAATTTAGAAATAGAAACAATCATTTTTAAATTTTAGGGTATTTTTAATATTTTTATAAGGATTTTGGAGTTTTCTATTTTTAGTGATTTACTTTCATTGTTTATTTTTGTGATTGTTCAGTCTATAGTTATAAATTATAGTAAACAATAATTCCTATTTTTTGGAAATTTTAAGGATATTGTTTTTTATTTTTAAATGTATACAAGGACTAAATGGTAGGTTTTTTATTTTAAAAATAGGGAAATACTTTAAAATAGTCTAAGAAAAATATATAAGATTTAAATTAAGTTTTGGCACTTGAAATAATTTTCCTAAACTTTTAAGAGGCAAAATGATATTTTTAATAAAAAAATACAAGAAATAAAAATCAATGTTTTGGCAGGCACCTAAATGTAATTTTTAAAAACTATTTATGCATTCCATAACAGACTTAAAAAATGCAAGGGAATGTGTGTAAATTACTAGGATATATTCAATTAAAAATGCAGTAGGGGTATTTTTGTAGTTAGTAACCTTTATTCTTTCATTTTATCCTTTAAACCCTAACTAAGTTCATATATATGTATATGAATATGTGTATATATATCGTTATTCGCATAAATTAACATTTACTATTTATTGTATAAATATTATATAAAATACATTGTTTAAAGACAAAAAAATAATAAAGAAAAGAAAATTAAAAAATTACCAAAGAAATTTTATGACCCTAAACCTCGAGATCTAGGCATCTTGATGACTAGGTCGATAAGGAATAAAATAAGGGGAGATAAGGGTCAAATACGTAATAAAACCCTAATTATCTATTCTTCAATATTTTTTGGGACATGTTTTATTGTTTGTTATTTATACCTCAACTATATAGACTCTGTACATGAAAGTTGTAGATACAAATACATCAAAAATATGAAATTTATTTTATATTAAAATAATATACATTGTACATTTTATGCTATGAATAAAATTCAAAAATCCAAAATTCTCAAACCCATATATTCTCCATATGAACTCAAAATGCACCAAAATCACCTTTTATTATATATAATTTTTAATAAGCTATTTAATGAAGGTGGTTTCATTTACTTTGGAGTTAAGATGCAAAGGTTAAGTTTTGGACCTCTATTGTATAATATATCTAGATAAAATATTCATTTAATTTACACTTTATAAATTTTATAATTTTATAATTTTGTAAATTTTATTTATAGCATATGTATATATTTATTATAAAATGAAATCATAAATAAAACAATAAAATAAAATACAAAATACATCGATGAATATACGATACTTATACCTATATAATACATACCTCTATTTTAAGTATACAAAATTCTTCAAAAAAATATAATAAAAGCATATTTATATCTATTTACATAAATTATAAATATATAAATTATGCGTATAAAATAATAAATTCAAAAATACATAAAAATAAAATATACAATACATAGGTCAATAAAATACACTTGTAATTAGTTAACCCATAAAAATAAATAAAAATAGTAATTAAATACTACAAAAAATTACAAATAGTTTTATTTAATACACTAAAATTATTTAATTAAAAATCGATTTTATTTATTTTACTAATAATTTTCCTCTCAAAATTTTCTAGTTGGTCTACGTAAACCATCCAGAAGCTAACCCTAGTTGATTTGAGTCAACTCCCCTGCCTCCGGCTGCATGACGTGTTAGACATCATTCAACATGTCTTCTCCCAATTTCCCCATTCGATTCTTTGCTTTTCTCTTCTCAATTCCTTACGAAAAACCTCCTGCAATGTTCCCTCAATCACACAAATACTTTTTTTAAAGGTCAAAGATGCATCAATTCGTGCACAAACCCTAATTGAATAAGGACCCTCACTTCTGTTTATAAATAATCCTCCTCGCCTCCCTTCTCTATTTGATCCTTTATTGAGACCTGGAACCCCTCATCTCATGTGTGTATGTGTGCGCACACGCGTACATGCGTGTGCTCCCAGTGATAGAGAGTATCCCTTGAGGTTGAGGTGGCATAGGGAGGAGACGAAGAAGTTCACGATGAAGCTCCGTCGACAACTCCAATCCCTAGTCGCCAAGTATGAGTTGCAATTTTTCCTTACGTTTTTAGGTAAATTAAGCCTTAGGCTTTAATTTCATGCCATTTATTCCATCTTTAGATCAATAGTTAACGTGAATCTCAAAATAAAAAATCATAGAAGCTCCAAGCTCTTGCCTTGTTCTGCCTTGTCTCGATGTAACCAACCCCCATTCTCGCCCCATTCGCTTCCCTTATGCTTCTTCTATGCCACACGTGCCTCCAGTCCACCTAATCCCCACTGGATCAGGACCTAGGTGCTCTACCTCCGTCATTCATCGGAGCACCTCTGCCCGCTACCATTCTCACCCCATTCCTCCCACTAACGGGTCGAGACAAATTGCCCTCGACCATGTTATCTTTCTGTGCAAGTACACATGGCCTAAAATCTAGCTGGGGGTAATTTTGAAGTCAGAGGAGGTTCCTAGGCACCCTAGTTCTTCCGACCTCTTGGGGGCACTACAGTAAACCTTTGAGATCTTTGAAGCCACCAGTAGCAGCAAACTATCGAGAGGGATGTTTTGAGACTCTCGGCAACATGGAGGAGGACTAGAGGACCGAGCACTAGCCGATCGAAGCTCGGAAGAACCATGGCTCTTCCCTATTCTTCCAAGCTATCTAACAGTTGTCCGATCAACCTTCTCTGCATAAGAGTGCAGCCACCGTCTGATTGCAGTGCCTACAACCATTGATCTTCGAATGGATATCTAATTTGCACCATCGATCATTGAAGCATCATCATTCATCTGTAGCTCGCCACGTGTCAAGTGAAGATTTTGGACTGCACGATGGAGCGCCTTCAGGGGTTAAATTTCACATCCACCACCAACCCTGCCTTTTGTCATTCTATTTTAGTCTTGTAAAAATATTTAAAACATTTAATATTTTTGTAAAATTTGCAAGGAACCCCCTTAGCATTCAGCATAACACTACTAGATCCAAGTCATGCCACCTCATGTGTTGTCCCATGTGAGGTGGCGATTTTGCATGTAACCATTATGAGTTTTGTATTTTACATTTAGTACTTAATGTTTAAATATTAGTTTTAACCGTTTGGGTGTTTTCATAAATAACTTTGCCTTTATTTTTAATTGCAATTATACCCCTATTAGTTTAACCATTTTTTAGTTGTTATTTAATTTTTATAATTATCATCCATGCTCCGAAAATTATGCAAAAATAAGGTTAGATGCATGATTGCGTGATCTTCCACACCAACTTAATTATTTTTTCATTTCACACATTTTCTCTATTTTATAAAAATAAAAAAGAGCACATTTTGGCCTTGTTTGAATTAAAAATACCAAAAAATATAAACCATGTTTGAAAAATTCCAAAAAATATATATATTTTTTATTTTATTATTATGTAGCTTGATGGACCTGCAAACCCGAGCGACTAAGGGTAAAATATGTCATTGGTCGTTGCCACCTCAACCACTCAGATCGGAATCGATCAAGAAAATCAAGAAAGACCACAATATAAAAGTCAAGCAAGCAAGCACAAAATAGAGGTCTCGCTATTTTATTTTACCTGGTATAGCTACCAGGGTCGAACACAAGGAGCATGATATACGAAGTAGTCAGAAATCTGAAAACAAATATTTTTGGAGGATTTTATGTTTTTAAATTTTTTCGGAATTTTTAATATCAGGAAAAAGGATAAAAACACTCACACAATCTCAATCAAACAATTATTTAGCACATCAAAAATACTCAAAAAATGCAAATAAAAATATTTTTGGATTTTTGTAATATTCAGATGTTTTTGGTATTTTTCTTGGATTTTTCTGATTTCTAGTTAATTTTATAAAAATGAAACAAGGCCAAAAATACAAAATAGTGTGCAACCAGAATCTAAAGACACTTTAAAAATACCTAAAGTACCTATAATATTCGAGTAACAATTTTATTATAAACTAAAAATAAAACTCTAACTACAAAAACTGGAAAGCATTTTTTTGATTTTTTTTAGGAATTTTTAATGATTTTTCTAAGTTTTTCAATGTTTTTCAATTTTTATGGTTTTTGTAAATCCAAATGCAAGGAAAATAATTAAAAGTAAAAACACCACAAAACAAACAATCACTAATTTTTTGGATTTTTAGATAATTTTTAATATTTTTAGTTGATTTTTAAACTGAACATAAGCAATTTTTAAGGTTTTTAAATTTTTAAAAATACTAAATGCAAACAAAATAAGCCCAAAAATACACAGAAATTTTTACGCCATGGTGTGTCGTGACTTGTTTCACTCTCCGATGAGGGTGGGGTCCGACTTGAGTAGCTCATAGGCTAGACCTACACATACGACTATTAGAGCTTCTAGGATTTTCTAATTATGCTCGTAGAATTTAGGACCACATTGCACTTTAATTGAGATGCACATTAGATCATTCAATTTAGTCAAATTCAATTCAATTTTTCATGCTAATAGAATTTTCTGCTAGGTGCAGTTTTTGTCGGCTTGCACTCATCTAGAAAAATTTGCAATTCTTGTATTGCATCCCACACGAAGATTGCGAGGAATCATTATAAGTCTTCTATCTAAGCATACATCATTGTTTCACGTGCATCAACTTTTTCTGAATTTCTCCCTCATGTTTTGTTATGTAAATTTTAAAGGAAATTGGGAATGGACTGTAGACATATATTTCTGCTCAACTTAAATTTTCAGTGATCACCTAATTAAAATTGAAATTGCTAAATAAGTTTGACTTCAATTAACACACAAAATCAAGAATTTTTACGCGAGAGCAATCTTGACCTTAGATTCATTTATTTTGTCCGAGTGAGCGAGAGACGACACTTCAAGACTATAGCCCAACTCCAAAATTTCATATTGACTGTTGATTCTATAAAAATGATTAGCTACTTCTCAGTGAGGATCTATGGGTAGCAAGTAAAAGGTCTGGATTTCCTTAGTAGAGTGGGTGGTTTAAACGATATTGTGTAAGGCTTCGTCCTTAAGTACCATGGGTAGCAGTTTTTCGATACATACTTACATCCATACTGCCTGAAAGTAGGTGCAACTAGTCGTAAGAATTTAGACCAGCCTTTAAGAAAATTTTGGGCACCTAACAGCTCACTAATTCTTTTCCAAGATTGAATTTATCATCAACTAAAATTTAAAAGATAATTTTTCGAACTCTTGTGGCTTCATTGTGTGAGTTGGTGAACCTGGGGTTTGATTTGTGTTTGCATTAGTGTGCATGAGCCCAATTTAAAAATAAAAAACCACACACTTGTGCCATCACTCTCTTTGATTTAAAACTTCAGGTTTCTACTGTTGAGTATCCTGTATACTTGAACATTTTCAATCACGATCTATCATGACAACTCTTCCTCCTTCTTTGAAGATGACGAGACATTTATCTGAGTACCCATCAAATCTATACTATGAAAATGAATTCGTCTCAGTCAAACCCAAAGCATCAAAATCCCCTCTAACCAAACATCATCCAACTTTCACAGGAGACTCTCACCCACAAATAGATCCAACCCTCTATATAAATCAGATCTACTCTATAAATGCCAATTCTTTATATTTGGATCATACAAACAAACAGCCGACCGAGGTCTCCACTTCTTCATATGTCAACCCTCTATATTATGATCATAGAATAAATCCTTCATACTATGTAAGTATCAATCCTTCATTCGTGGGAGACTCTAACCATAGAATGAATCCAAATGAATTTAACACTTCTTCACATCTTCCACCTCCTTAACCTTGACCACAAATGAGCAACTACCATCTTGGATTGACCCATTTCTTGTCGGAACTCATGCACCATTTCAAGATCAAATCACTTTTGAGATGAATGACCGACCGAGACAACAACTCCAACTGAATTCAATCTCTCCTCACCATATTGTTGGAACAGGTCAATACTTCACAAATCCACAATTCGATTTGACCATTGGGAATAAAATGGAAATCCAAATAGATCAAGAGGATTGCATGCACCTGATAATCTTCCACTTGGATTAACCGTGATAATCCCATCTTCAGATGTTACACTCATATAGAGGACTGGATTGATGATGTCAACACACATAAATCTTGTATGTTGACTCCATAATATAAGGGTCCGACCAATCATGACCAAAGGAATGGACTCTACTCAAGTCAATAATACATGCCTAAGTCACATAATGTTGAGTATGAGACATATGGTTTCTATCCTATCGAGCAAACTCCTTCCATGATTTTTAAGGAGAAATTTTCAAAAGATAACAATCATAAAATGGATATTCCAAGAGGATCTTCTCTCAATCATACATGAAAATGAAAGATGAAATGACTGGATATCAAACTTAAAAAGGAGAGAATACTCAAGAAAACACACAGACTGCTCACATGATTGATCTTGAAAATTCTTTAGAGGATGATATTTCGAGGATAAGTAATAGATAAGAATTAATGGAGGAAAAATTCAGAAATTTCACTCATTGACTAATTTCATTTTATGGAAGCTCAGGTATGAAAGTGGAGGATGAAATAATTGGATCTAATGTTGAGAACCCCGAGGATATTCGGAAACTATAGAATATGTTCAGTCTGGGGAAGACTCTGACAGTAACATTTCTGCATATTACTCCCCTAGGAATAATTTTGATTCTGACTCTTACGGCAAATCAAAACCCCTCATCATCTACAGAAAACACCACATCTACACACAACACAGATAATACCAAAAAAATTGAAATATTCAAAAATAGTCAAAAAATCGAAAAACCAGATAAATACATAAAAATTGAAAGTGAAGAGGATTGAAGAATTTTGATCCTTCTCTCAGGGAAGCACTAGAGAAAAGATTGATTTTTGAACTTCCCTTGATACAGGCCATTGAACACTTCCTCAACCTTAAAGGATTTGTAATGAGAAAATTAATGATGAAAAAGTCGAGTAGGATAAAAACAAAGACTGAGACATATCTTGTTAATCGTCACCTCCTTGGTGTTGAGGAGAAAAACCAAGAGCCACATAGTGAAGCAGTTGCCTAGATTTGACTATGGAATCAAAGACACAATATTTACCCATGCTCGAATCGATGATGACTCACCAATAAATATCATCGTGAACTATGTATTTGACAAGCTCAAACTCGAACATATCATGAAAATAAGAAACGTTCAACTGGCTGATCGATCTACAAAGCGGCCGAGAGGAACGATTTCCGTCATCGTTACATTCTAAGGTGCTCTGCTCAAAGTGGGCTTCACGATCATTGATATTGAGCATCAAGGAGAATTCACCCAGTCTCCAATCATTCTCGAAAATCTATTCTTGGCATTGGCTAAGGTAATTATTGAGTGCGAGACTCAGGAAATCAATTTTACAGCATTAGGAACACTTCGATCTCACCCAGTCTTTGAGGAAACAAGATATTCTGAGGCGACCCATGAAGCCGTCAACGGTTGTAACCACCAAATGGTAGAAGAGCCCTACCCCACTGCTACACTTGAGATAGTGGTTGTTGAAGATACTATTGGTTTAGAGCCTCTCCCCACAGTTCCATTTCCCGCTACTCTCACCATGTGAAAGGACTTCTATTATGATCTTGAGACATATGCATGGATGCATCCCGAGTCAGCCGAAATCTCATTTGACCACTTTGATCAAATCAACCTGACACAGGAATGCACCAACATCAAGTCAATTAAGAATGGATATGTGGAACATGCACTAACCAGTAGTTCAGAGACTCTCCCTACTGTTCCATTTCTCGCTGCTCTCACCATGGGAAAGGATTTCTATTATGATCCTGAAACATATGCATGGGTGCATCCTAAGTCGGCAGAAATCTTCTCTGATCACCTTGACCAATTCAATCCAACTTAAGAGTGCACCAACATTAAGAAAATTAAGAACGAATACGTGGGACGTACACCGACCAGGGAGAATTTCAATGGATATTCATCTGGAGACTCAATTGTCAACACCTCACTACTAGGACTAGCACCATCACATACAACACAAAATAAAATGGTTGCTCCTTCATCTAAAAAGAAAGTCGCCTTTGACATACTAAAAAAGTAATCGTCTGATGATTCCTCATCAGGTGCGGAAAGGGTAATCTACATGAGTGAGGTCTATTCGATGGTCCTAAAACCCTATCTACGTAAGGATCTAAATTTCGATTCTCGTTGGATGACTTTTGTTCATCACTATTATTTATCCAAAGCTGATTCTCCTAGGCTCATTAAATATACTGGAATAATTTCTTATCAGCTAACTAAGACTGGCGCTTCTGAATATTCATCCGAGGATGAATCGTTTGACCCCAAGACTAAGCGCAAATTTATAAAGCAGCTTAAGAATAAGAATACGAGTACCTCCACTTTCAAATACTATTCCTCTGAGGATAACTCTTATGATGGATGGATATCATCTGATTTAAATGCTTCATCTACTCTCCAGCATGATTTTCTGAGGACAACACTGACAATGGTTGGGAATCATATGCTTCATCTTCTTCGTATCATTACGATCTCCCACCACAAACTCACAAAAAATCAGTCGAAAATTGCCTTAATCAACGACTACCCTCCCCCCCCCACCCCGACCCCATCGATTCCCTTGTACATCTTCTTCCTCTACTTAGGCTAAGGCCTAAGTATAGGGGGGGACTGATGCCATCTATACATACCACTTTCCTCACCAACTCCTTATCTCTATCACCCTATTTCCTCCCTTCTTATGTACTTAGGTTGACCAAAGCCTAAGTATAGAGGGAACTGATTCCCACCTGTATATACTCTCCTCATTCACATCTCCTGACCACCTCAGTTTTGCTCTTCTTCTATACTTAGACTATCCACCGCCTAAGTAAAGGGGGGTAGACCGACTTCTATTTTTGTAAGAATTTTTACTCTCTTACGCTTAGTCAGAGATATGTCTTCTCTATACTTCTTGTGTTATGAGGACATAGCACTTGCTAAATATAGGAGGGTGTGTATATATACTTGTATATATTCCCATCGCTCGTACTTTCATGTAAGTCTATATATATTTATGGGATGAATTCCTCAAGAAAAAACATTAAAAAATTGAGTTTTTACAACTAACACTGACGGTGTCCAACCAATTTTTTTTGAAAAAAAATGGCTTCTTATTCATTTTTGCAAAAATAAATCCTTGCATTAAAAAATATATCTCTAAAAAAATCAAATAAAAAATGTGTCTGCATTTCACGTACATGCACTTCATCCAGCCTTACATGCATTTGCATTTGTGAAAAGTCCTTGGGTTTTGAACCCAGATATGAGCAGAAACTGAGACTGGCTTGGACTTGACCTTAATCCACCTAAGTTTTAGAGGAACTTCACCGAGAAATAGGATTTTAGAATCTTCAGGTCTATGACTTAATTCTTTGAGTTTCGCATGACAATGTATAAGAGTTTGACTTTTAGTGTCTAACCTGGTCTCTTTATTCTAGGTACGACTCTAGAATAGGGAATTAATTTGTACTCATGCACTATGCACTTACCTTAACTCAAACGGGGTGTTGGAAGACTGTGTGAGTTTCTTTTCTGGCGTGGACATCTAAAGACTGGAGTACGAGGGGGACATTTTTTCTAGGACCTTAAAAATGTACAAAAAAATGATTATATATCCATAGGAGCACAATAAGATCCATGCAAGAGAATCAAAATTCCAAACAAAAAAAGAAACCTACTACCAAATAAATATTTGACTAAAAGGTCCAAGCTTCAAGTCAGCCTGTAGATCTTTGTAGAGACTCAGCTACATTGAACAGCTTCACAAGGAGAGGTGACTACACTAGTCACCCTCCAGTTCTTTTCCCTTCTTCTATTATTCTCCCCCATTTCGATTGTGAACACAATGTGACAGACTTTGGAAGGAAATATCGGACTCTCCGAGGATGAGTTATTAGAGGAAGGTTTGCATGGTAGTCTGATATTCTGGATGGGAAGAGCTAAAACCTTTCACGCACATGAGTCGATTGTTCAATTTTCATGGGGTAGTCTTTGGGAGGAGGATTGATCTAAGATGACTTCTGAGCCAAAACTGTGGTAATGATGTGTAGAACTTGAAGGTTGTTGATTTTAAAATCTTAAGTCTCGTGGAAATTCCGATAAACTAATAATCCAAAGATCAGGTCTAGTTCCATTTTCATGGTCTTGGTATGGAACCCAATCTCATTTCACCTCACTGCTTTCCTTTTGATGCTCATGGACGAGCATGGTTTAGGTATAGGGGATGATGAATCTCAGATTCATCACTCTAAAAAACATTAATTAAGCTCAAATCCCCAAAATTCATCTGCATTTTATCCATTATTCTGCACAATCAGCATTCATGCATGTAATAATAAGAATCACATTTTATCACTCATAATTGCATAAAATAAGAAGCCAAAAATCCCAGCCTAATTGACCTATAAAATAGCTTAACTTCTCTGATTTTTAATTAATTCATGCTAAGTTCAAATGACCCAAAACCACCTCCATTGTGTACATAATACTAATAAGAATAAATGAAAAATACAAAAAAATACTAATATAAATAAGTGGAAAGAAACTCAAAACCTAATTCCAAAATTTCCGGACTAAATTGTTGATATCTTCCTCATATAGTATCTAATTTGATCCTACTCCCTCTTTTGAAGTAATGTACATTCAATTACCTTCAAAATAAAACCAAGTTCAAGTGAATGAGATCTCATATGCGAAATTTGGATTTTGGGCCTCTTTTGTACATTTTGTATTTTAATGATTTTTTACCTATTATTTTATGTACATAATTAACTCATTTTATTTTATTTCTTTTTCATTTATTTTTTTGATGAAAGTTTTATTATGAAACACAAAAATCTAAATCCAAAATGAGCTTGAAATAAAAGAAACTAACAAAGTCCGAGTCTTCACTAAATGTCTATACAAAAATTGACTTTTCGTATTTTATTTTATTTATCATTTTCCCTAATTATAAAAAATAAAAAAATTAGATTAATGTGTAAATATTTATCTTTTATTTTATCATATTTTTATATATTTTATTTGATTTAAAGATAACAAAAAATATTAAACCCAAAAATCAAGGTATTCTATGTACATGGGATACCTCAAAAATATCACTTTGTACAAATGACCGATTTTGATATTGATCCCTTCATGAATATTGTAGATCTTGTCGAGACGAACAACTTTCATGAAGAAACTTTTTTCATTCCAATGTTGTTTGATATTTATCCTAGATTTGTCTTTGGAATTTATTTTTGAATTTTCTGGAGGTGCCACATGGCAACTCCTGGAGCCACTGCATGTCACCTATTTTTTACCTTTATTTTAGTTTATTTTTATAAAAAAAATTAAAAATATTTTAATTTAAAAAATTATATAATAAAAAATTAAAATATAAGAGTGCCATGTGGGACAATCTGTGTTGTCCGATCTCGGTAGATCGGACGGCCTCAAACCCATCATCTCCCTCAGGTCGTTCCCCCCTTCTTTCCCCTTTTAGCCAATGTCACCCTCCTTCTTAATCGGAGTGCTACCTTTGCTCATCCTCGCGATTCTCCATCGGATCGAATCCCCCTCATCTCGCTACCATTCCGTAGATCGCCATCCAATCAATCTCCTCGTCAGAATCAATCGCCCAGACCACCTTCTTAAAAGAGCCTCTGTGCCGGCCAACCTCCTCTACTATATAACAATGGCTGGGCCTCCTTCTCATCCCCGTCTGCCGACCCACACAGTAAGAAGCACCCCCATACGATGGTGACAGTGTCACGATCGTTCCTCTGAGCTGTGGTGAGATCTGAGGTCCTCAACCTCGTTGTAGAGACACCATACCCCTCGCGTGCAGCTGCCTTCCTCTCCGGTCTTTGGGATGTCGAGCCAACATTCAACGACTTCATCATCCACCACCCTACTCAAACTTCGGTCGTTGATCCAACGACTTCTCCAAAACTTCCACGTACACCTTCCACTCCGCCACCGCGCTACCGCGTCGTCCATCGCCCATGTCCCAACTCCAGCACCTCCCTCAAGTCTTGCGTCTTCATCAACCTTTAACGATGCCTCCTGGCCGGAGCCAGGAGCCTTCTACTTTGACAACATCCCCTGACATCCAACGATGCCTCCTGACTGAGAGCCCGGAATCGAATTCATCGCCTCGAGACCCCCTACGATACACTTGCTTTGCCTTCAACATCAGGTCCAGGAGGCTCTGCTCCTCCTCCAGCCAAGATCTATAAACTCAACCCGCCTCCGCCTTCGTCTAGAGCCCTCCATCTCGGCGCCCATCACTGCTACTCTGTCGTCGTCAGCCACCGCTCTCCAACCACTAAGCGCGTTGCCCGAGGCCCTTGCTCACGTGCATAGCACGTACGTTAGGGGAACTTCTTGTACAATAGCCCCTGGAATATCGTCATATCACACGCCCTTGGGAATTTTGCAAGAAAGTCCCCGTCAGATCGATAAATTACAAGAAGGACCCAGACACCAAGAGTCATGTGCTTTGCACGTGCTCTCTTGGGAATTTCATTGAACGCCCCCCGGAGCTCTGCCTAATTCCAGAAGACTCCCGTATGGGGTAATTTACATAGATGCTCCTGCAAAAAATGCATAAAGGTCCTTACAAGGGTATAATTGCAAGCTTTTAATTATTTTTATTATAATTATGCCCCTGAACATTTATTTGGTCACATCTCGAGCATCTTTGATCGGATTTTGGCATTCTTGGTGTTGTTTTGAACCTTGAATTATTCTCTATCATACTGAATATTGAAATTCTACTTCGAAGACATTTTTTGACAATAATTAATTGAAGTTATATTTTATTATATTTTGAGCACATGTTTTTAAATTCATCAATTTCTTTGCTCAATATAGTAGTCCTTGATCTGTTGGGATTTATTTTGGGAAAACAATCTGATATTTATTGACATATTAATAAATTGAGAAGGGGGAGGGTTGACTGGACTCGCTGAGCTGTTGCTTGCTCCATAATTATCCCCACTTTGCATCACCATAATATTATTGTATAATCTAAAAACAATAAAATTTGCATTTACTTATTTCATAACACAACATAGCATTATTTCTCTAAAAATATTTTTTTTGCAAAACTCACGCATCATGTTTTTTTGAATTTATTACATCTTTAAGTAAAAAATTGCAGTGAAAATTCCAAAAAAATATCGCCTCGAAAACTGTGCATGAACTTTGATAGACATGATTATAAGTTGTTCCTTTACCTCCTTGAGTTCGACCTTGGGACTTGCCCAAGTAAAATAAACATAAATCACGCTGATTAAAAATTGAATAAACTATTGTGATTATTTCTTGACTGCTTCTGAATTCTCGATGTAATTACAACGATACATTCATATATTTCAAACACTTAATTCACACAAATTAACGTAGGGTTATCACGACTCGTGAGAATGATCGTGTGAGATGAGATTTATATGAGATGGTGAGATAGATAATCTAAACCATTCATTTTACCATCATTAACGACATGAAACCTTAGGAGATTTACATAGAATAATTAGCGAAACGTGTGTTTCAAATTTTGTATAAAAAAACTCCTAACATGTCCTTCTTGATTGGGCGATTCCAAAAGCTCTAATACTGTTAAAATTTAATAATCTCGATGGATGTGTTATAAACCTCAAATTAAGTTGAATTTGGAATGACACTATGGTGATACATGGTGATCTAAATCCCATGTGATTTCATGCATGATGGTAAAACGAGTGGTTGAGATCACGAATCTCATCATCTCATAGTTAAATGGGACTACGCTATGTGGGATAGCCAAGTTAGCTACTCCTACCCTTATTTTTTGATATTTTGTGGAATGTTTTAATGAGATGTGGGGGATTAATATAGACTAATCAGAATAATGTGTTTCAAATTCTCAAAAACAATCATTTCTAACCCGTTAATCAATTTTAACAATTCTGAGATCGTTAAATTTTGATAGGTTTGATATATGGGATAAGAGTCTCCAATTTAGTTGAATTTTAAATGAGAATACGATGATACTATGTGATCTAAATTCCCTCGAGTATCATTAAAATATATCATAAAGAATAAAAATAAAAAAAAGAGAGTGGATATAGTTAACTTAGCTACCTTACATGGGGTAGTTCCATTTTTTCATATATATAATGTGTATTTTATATTTTTCTATTTTAATTTTATTAAATATTTTTTATATAAATGTTCTGATTCATTCCATTTAGTTAGTGGGTTAAGCCATGTTTCCTTAATGATTAGATTTTAATCCAATTTCAAAGAATAACGACGTCATGTCATCATCCGACCGAATAAATTTAATTCTATTAGATTGAAAACCGATCCAAATTTCTCGATAAAGTTTGCGGTTAAATCTCGGAGTTGATTTTGAAAACATTGACTTAAGCAATCGAGGTGGATTGTATAGGACGGAGTCATCCATACACGGATCAGATAATTGAAAAATAAGCAGATAATATCACATGGAACCCAAGTGATTCTCTTCTCGCGAGGAACACATGCACATGCAAGCAAACAAACCATCCCATCTCCTCGTGGTACACATGCTTACGGTGGCACTGACGCCTCTCATGTTGGTAGGGCGAGATGCCAACACGGACTTCAGACAATTTTATAATTGTAATTCAAAGAGGACGACGAAAACGAGGACAAGGAGGGGACGGGTTTTATTTATTTGATGCAATTTAATTTGATTTTGAATTTGAAATAACGGAAGGTAATATTTATTTTAAGGTTTTTATTAGTTGTGCTCTTTCGAGATATTGCAATATCAGTTATACATCTTCATTCTATCACTTGTGTCGTTTGAGTTAGTTGTCGTCCACCCATAGTGCAAACGGACATTAACTTTGAAGATATAAGCAGAATTAATTTAAATAAAATGGTTCAGTGGTCTTTTCTCACCCTCATCCTCATCCGCTTCTTCTTCCTCCTCTTTCTCCATCCTTTTCCTCCTCCCCCAACCTCCTCCTCCCTCTTAGCTCGGAACTTCTCCCCCATCCCCGGCCGGTCGCCTTCCACCTGCAGCTCCTCCCCTGACGACAACATTCCTCCCCTCATCCTCCTCCCAGGCCGACGACCTCCTCAGTCATGTCCCCCTCCTGAGCTATATGTCCTCTACTCCACCCCTCATACTCCTCCTGGGTTGACGACCTCCTCCACCCCGTCCTTCCTTCACCCCAACCTCCCCCTCCTTCAGCCATGTCCTCTCCTCCGCCCCTCATACTCCTCCCAGACCGGCGACCTCCTCCACCCCTCATCCTCCGCCCCCAGCCGACGACCTCCTCCGCCCCTCCTCCCTCCTCCCAAGCCAACGACCTCCTCCGCCCCCAGCCACCCATCCTTCCTCTTCCACAACATTTGTTTATTTAAGATAAAATTTTGATTAATTTATTCATGAAAGTTCATCGAAAAAATCAATAAAAAGCATCATTTAATCCACAATGAGTGACATATCCATGAAAATACAAAAAAATGATTTTATGGATGCATGAAAGTGTAACTAAGAGAGAGAGAGAAATTATGAAGAGAAAGAAAGAAGAACAAATGGAGGAGGAAGAAGAAGAAGTCTGGAGATCTATGCCCCTTTTAACAGCACCATAGTTTGAAAAAATCATGGTTAGGTCAATTGATTGATGGTTAAGCTAACGGCAAGAAGTCAGATGCACAAATGATATTCCTAAAAGGAGGGACATAAGTGATATTGAACTATTTCGGAGGCGCACAACTGATAAAAACCCTTTATTTTATGTTTAAAGATGCCCTGCAGCATTCTCCCACCGACTAATGCCTACGTAATTTTCAAGTTCACGCCCCTATACGTGCAATGAAGATGCCACTTGTTTGCTCTTAATTTCGCTAGAAATTCTAATTTCACGCATGGGAGATTGTTTGTGGTATTAGTTTTCGACGAAGGTCGATGCTCGGAATGGTGGAATGATTGTACATTTAAGATACAAAACTCGCAACATGTGATGTGCATTGTCATGAGGCTTTTTTCTCAAAAATAATCAGTATTAATTCTAATTAAATAAATATGCATGAAAATTAAATATTTGAAATTTTAAGCATCATCACTGGAGTGAAATCCTATTTCAGATAGTATTGAATCAAGATAGGTTTTTCCAACCTTGGAATTGAGAGGCCAAACTTTCCTGCGAATGTTTTTGTGAACAATGATATGTTTGTCAAAACTACACAAAGTCCATCTTCTCTAAGATATCGGGTATGATTGGCATTAGGTCTGTAATTTTCAATATTCCTGTACACGTCTAAAAAACAAAAGCATTATCCATATTCTGATCCGTGTCCACCCACAAATTTAATTAAGGTTAAAACCGATTTCTTATATGTATCCATAGCTCCGAGATAAAAAATATATATACTTGTATCTTCTTAAAAGCAGATACGAACAGCTTCCACGTATTTAACCGCTAGTGGTTTTTTATTTTTACAAAATATAAAAAAGGCCTGCAACGATTTAGGCGAAAAAGTCTCTTTTTTTTAGATTTTTACTCGACAGACCCTGTAATTTTTGTCAATGACCTCTACGACCTTTGAAACATCGTAATTCCTCCCTCACCCCCATTAACTTGCTCCGTCTTACCCCACGAACCCTATCATTAAATTGACACATCTAAAGTTAAATTCCTTGAGTTAGAAATGAGTTAATCTAACCAATCCATGATTGGACGACTATAATTAACCAAGAAAAGTAAAAATTCCAAACATCTAGAGTTAACTTCCCCTCCCAGTGCACCGCCGAGGGGGGGACTCAACTGGAGGAGATTGGCGGGGGTCGAGAGAGTCAGTTGACCAGTGCTGGAGAAGAGCATGAGTTTGAAGCGGCGGCCGGGCAGGGGGGCTTCGATCGGGAGGCGGTGAGATCATGGGGGGGGCTTCGATCGGGAGGCGGCGGGATCGGGTGGTGGGGGGGCTTCCGCAGGGGAAGAAGGTGACCGGGGGGAGCTTTTGCAAGTGGCACCGGGGAGGGCTTTCGCAAGGGAAGAAGGCGGCGACAGGGGGTAGGGGGCTTCCGCATGTGAAGAGGGGCTTTGCAGGGGGGAGGCAGCGAGATCGGGGGGGCTTCGATCGGGAGGCAGCGAGATCGGGGGGGGGCTTCGATCGGGAGGCAGCGGGATCGGGTGGTGGGAAGGGGGACTTCCGCAGGGGAAGAAGGTGACCGGGGGGAGCTTTTGCAAGTGGCACCGGGGAGGGCTTCCGCAAGGGAAGAAGGCGACGAAAGGGGGAGGGGGCTTCCGCATGGCAAGGGGGGCTTTGCAGGGGGGAGGCAGCGAGATCGGAGAGGCGAGGGGGGCGCAGGGGAAGAAGGCGATAGGGGGTGGCTTTCGCAAGTGGCACCGGGGAGGGCTTCCGCAGGGGAAGGCAGCAGTGGGGGGGAGGAGGGGGCTTTGCGGGCGGAGGCAGCGGGACCGGAAGGGGGGTGGCTTCCGCAGAGGAAGGCGGAAGGGGGGGTTGCAGTGGAGGCGACGAGACCCGGGTGGGGCTTTGCAGGGGAGGCGATAGGTGGGGCTTAGAGCGGATGACCGGGGAAGGTGGTGGGTGCGGCCTTCGTTCACCCGCGCGTAGGAGGGGCTTCGAGCGGCGGTTGCAGCTTCGAGCAGGAGTGTGATGAGTGGGTGAGGGACTTTGAGAAGGGGAGGTCGGCCAACTGGGGAGGGAGGTTTTCGAGCAGGGGCTGTGGCGTACCAGGGAAGGGAACGCTGGAGGGAAGCGACGTGCTCAGCTGGAGATGGACGATGGGAGGGAGGGGCCACTGGAGGTGGAGGGTGGGCGGTGTTAGCAATGTGAGCCCGGGGCGAACCATTCCTACAATAAATGTTATTGTAATAAATGATTTATCAATAAAAGTTATAAATTATTTTTCACTCCCTTTCTGAGATTGAATGAATGAATGCACTATAAGGTCCCTCTATACAATAAGGGTTATGTACCATGGTCAACTTGATGATCATACAGCTGTTGATTCATTGATTGAATCATACAGGACGATGCTTTGATGAATATCTAAGGAGTTAGATAGAGGACTCATCAAGCATCATCAAATGATTGTTAAGTGATTATCTCCAGTCTAAGTAGGAGATGGCAATCTTTCTCATATGGGTGATGTGATCATAAACGATTGTATAACCATGACGCTTCCATTCCGAGGGAGTGATGAAACAGGTCTGGATTTTAGTGACTCCTCTTAATAGAGAAGTGACCTAATCTTAGTCCATGTATTGGACATTGATCTGAATGAGATTCAGATGCAATGAGAAGATTAGGTCTACAATCTTGATTTGATCAAGCATCTGTGGGAGGTCCATGAGATCTGGATTTGAGATGTGATCTCAAAATCCAAGTCACTATACGTGGAACAATACAATCGCCATGTCCTTATCTCCAAGTATCTGAGGAAAAATCTCATTATTCTTGAAAGGGTTCAAGAATAATTCCATAGATCCAAACATTAATGAATTGATGACTAAATGTGATTTAATCATCTTGATGTGTGTGGAAATCATCCAATATAATTAAATGTGATTTAATTATTGTGGATAAAAATAATGTGGATAGCAATATCCAATTATTCATAATATATTATAAATGTGATTTATAATGTATTAGAGCGAGATAATTATAATTTATATTGGTTGATTAATAATTATTGTGTATTGGATACACATTGTTTAATTAATTGAAAATGTAAATTATATTTTGTTTGGGTTGTGAATGTGATTCACAAATTTCCAATGGTAAGATTGCAATATTCTCAAAATTAATTATGAATTATTTCTGAAGAATAAATCACAACAAAACTTGTTGGGAATAATAATGGAGATTTCTATGGAGATTTGCAATCTCATGAGATTTCATGAAATTGCCTCCACAAGGAAACATGCGGACGGCTACCAAGTCCTATATGGAATTGGTGGCCATCCACCATGTTGAAATGGGAGATGTAATCTCCATGTTGATTGTCTCCTTATTTGGTTGATCTAATTTGGGATTGAATTGTATTTGATTTATCAAATATATTTGATCTAAATTAAATCATAAATTTATTGGCTTTTACCAACAACAATCTTGACCATTGGATTGAACATAAATCAATCTCATCCATTGATTTTATATATCCCATGGATTTAGATCCATGGATCTCAAAACCCTATAATAGAGAGGCATACCATGCTCTCTAAGGCTATGCTATTGGAAGCACATCTCTCTCTCTTTTCTCTCACACGTCAACTCTCTCTCCCTCTCCTTGGTGGCCGTCCACCTAACCCTAGAGGAGAAAGTCGTCGACGCCTTCGCCATTGCGTCGCCGCTTCGACATTCTTTGGTTCTCCGTCTTCTTAGAGTGCTATGCTCACGAAGAGGACGTTCGATATCATACGACGAGATCAGGAGGTCACCGTGTTTGGATCGTCTTGTTGGAATGCGATGATCACGCAGTTCATCCCCGCGTTCACAAGCATCTTCTCCAACGATCGGACTTGACACAGGAGGTCTATTTTCGTAGAGACTCGATCAACCACGCTTCAAGAGGTATTCCTTTATACTTGTTGTGGTTCTAGATGAAACGATCCGAGAATCGTTTTTGAATCATGTGGTTTCATCGCATGAAAATTTTTAAAATTCCACTGCATAGAACAACTAATAAGACTAGTCGTTCTACGTCGTATTTGATACGACGATCAAGCTTCTGTGATATGCTTGAGGATAATTCCATATCCTTTAAGTGGTATCAGAGCCTTAGGTTGAAGATTTTGGATTCGATCCGCAAACCTAGGATGACTTGGGTTCGTTAAGGTCGCGAAAGTTTTTGTCGCATTTGATTTTCGCACATATGTTTAGTGAATAAATTTGGCCCTGTTTGAAATGTTTAAACACGAATTAATCACTTGGATTTTGTTCCCCATTAAATAAAGAAATCATAGGATCTGAGTTTACGTAATTTGGATTCCGTTTGCTCGAGATATGGTTGTTTTAATGAACATGTATTCACTGTTGCGGGAACTGCGAATCTAAACATGATTAATGAATTAATTATTGTTTAGATCTGCCTCAAAATGCGTGAATATCACTTAGATTATGTCCTAAATCAAATTAGCAATCTTTGATAATTGAATTTGTCTAATTTGAATTTAAATTTTTTAGTGAGTAGGAGTCACTGCTAAAATTACAGTCCTAATCAAGAACCATGTGATTGTCAATTAGTGAAATTAATTGTTAATTTCATGAAATATTTATGGAAAAAAATTAAGAAATATTGGAAAATGATTATTTCCTTAATTGACTTGGCCTCATCCAATAAATTGATTAGATTTGATCTATATCATAATTGGAAACACAATCATTAAACTCCTTACTTGAATAGGATTGGGAATTAGTGTAGCAAATTTCCTTATAATCAAAAATATTTTGGTTATTACTGTATGGTATAATTTCGGTTGAATAACCGATTATCATCTCAAGTACAAATTGATCTATTTGGCATTATCCTTTCCTAAGGTGGATATGGTATCTAGTCGGAGAGCATTGGGGTAGCAGGTTGCAACGTATGTGGCCCGTCCCACTCTCATCGGTACTGGCCATGACAGTAGGTAGGAATTCGATAGTGCCAGAGAAATCAAGATGTATTTCTCTAATTATTAAAATTCGAATTAACATGTACTTTACGATAATACCATATATATAAGTAAAACGATTGAGTTTGTTGATTAAATTGGATTGATAATTAATTTAATATTATTAAGTTAATTATGTCCAATTGAAACACTCTATTATGAATAGAGTTGTTGTTTCCCTTGGAAGAATTAATTATATGAATATGATTCATAATAATTAATTAAAATTTGAATATGAGGTGGAGGATCACATAAGTGACATCCATGGTCTCCCGTCAAGGCGAAGGGTTCCATCGACATATATTGTATGTAGGAGATGCATGTCCGAAGTGACAGCTCCAGCATACGATCCATTTGGATCGGGCTCGTCGCTTCTCGAAAGAGTAAGGACGTATGCGTAGTGACCCCAATATCGGATCCTCATATTATTGGGGTGATATTGGATTGTGCATAGCGAGTTGTATTCCTGTTGACGGTTGGTTCAATTAATAATGGGTCAATATCACCTTAGGGGTAGTGGGCTCAGGTATGAAAGACCAAATTGAGAAATGCAAGTTGGACTTGCAAGGCGGAATGTGTTCCTGCTTCTCTTTACAGGAGTCATAGTTTCTCATATTATTGGGATATGACAAAGACAATGAGGAGATCCCAGTTCTTGCTTGAGATATATCGGTAAGTATATCTCTTACTCTGAAAATGATTAAGGGAATAAACTTTCAAGGTTGACAGAGCAAGAACAATTTGATTTAAAATGTCTTAATCAAACATCATAAATATGAATATATGATTATATGTTCTAATATAGTGCATTCTTAATTTCAGAAATGAAGTCCTTGAACCCATGAAGCAGGCTTCTTGAAGTCAATCAGTTGACCGATCCAAATTACTCGGATTGGATCCGTAATTTAAAACTTGTTCTCTCTGCTGAGCGCATAAGTTATGTGCTCTCAGAAGACAAGCATGAAAGCCCTAAATCGAAGGAAGAAAAGGCATACAATGAATTATGATGAAGATCATGTCTTGGCTAGATGTTATATCCTGGGTTTTCTCTCCAATGTTCTTTAGAAGCAACATGTAGAGATGAGCACATGCTAGGAAATAATGCAGAATCTGAAAGATATGTTTGGTGACATTAACCACACCCAGCGTTACAATATTATGAAAGAGCTCATTCGCTGCAAGATGTAGGAAGGAACTTCGGTTCGAGAACATGTACTCAAAATGTTTGAGTACTTGTCTGAACTGGAGACTCTTGGGCAAATATGGATGCAGACATGCAAGCTGATTTCATTTTGTTGTCTTTGCCCAAGTCCTTCAATAATTTTATGGTTTCCTTCCACATGAACAAGTTGGACTTGTCAAACGCTGGTCTTCTTGCTGCATTAAAGTCTGCAGAAGACGTAATGAAGAAAGATGATCCCACTAGCAGTGCAATGGTTGCACAGGTCAGAGGGAAGCGCGGTCGGAATGAAGGTTCTCGGAAGGGCACGGTCCATAAGAGAAAGAAGAAGAGTCAAGCGTTGGCTCATCTTCAAGTGCATCCACACTGATAGCGCCGAAGAAATCTGACGTATGTCACCACTGCAAAAAGCTGGGGCACTGGAGGCGTAACTGCCCAGAATACCTGAAGTCGGCAGACAAAGGTAAAGCCCCAGCAGGTATGAAATTTACTTTCATCATTGAAACTAGATTTCTCGTTCGACGAGAAGGAAGTTGGGTTGTAGATTCTGGTGCTTCTGTTCATGTATGCAATTTGTTGCATTTGTTTCAGGAAACTAGAAATCTTGAAGAAGGGGAGATAGTCATCCAGATGGGATCTGATGCAAGTGTTGCAGCAGTCGCCGTCGGGACTTGTCGACTATCATTATCTAGTGGTAGAGTCCTAGTACTTAAAGAGTGTCTTTATGTACCTGAAGTTAGAAGGAATTTAATATCTGTATATGAGCTAGTTAGAAGTGGATATTCATTCCTTTTCTGTAATAAATTAGTCATAAATCATTATGATAAATATATTGCAGATGGTATTTTAACTTCTGGTGGACTCTATGAATTGTGCATTGATGAGCATGTCATGAATGTTACAACCACTAATAAAAACCCTAAAAGATCCAGGGAGAATAAAAATCATTCGAATATGATTTGGCATCAAAGGCTTGATCATTTGTCTGTCGATAGGATCAACAGATTGATAAAGGATGAATCTTTAGATTTTTTTACATGTTCAATCTTTGTCTACCTGTGAACATTGTATTCGAGGTAAAATGACTAGGATGTCTTTCCGTAACAAGGTTAGAAGATGCGAAGGTATTATTGACCTAATACATACCGATGTATGTGGTCCATTCAGTACTGCGACTCGAAATGGATATCGATATTATTTGACGTTTATTGATGACCATTCGCGGTAGATCATAAATCTGAAACCTTTGAAAAGTTCAAAGAGTTCAAGGCTTTGGTTGAGAACCAAACCGATAGGAAGATTAAACGGATTCGATCTGATCGAGGTGGCGAGTACCTCCCAGATGAATTCAAGGAATATCTTAAGGAGAAATGAATTGTCTCCAATCTTACTCCTCATGGAACTCCCCAACTTAATGGCGTTGCTGAAAGACGCAACAGTACCATCATGGATAATGGTCAGTTCAATGATGAGCAAAGCACATTTAGCACTTAGTTTCTGGGGATATGCAGTAGAGAGTGCAATATATATCCTGAATAAGATTTCTAGCAAATCTGTATCTAAGACTCCTCATGAGCTCTGATATGGAACAAACCTAGTGTTAATCACTTAAGGGTTTGGGGTTGCTTGGTCCATGCGAAGAACATAGATGCAAGTAAGCTACAATCTCGCACTGGTGAATGTTACTTCATCGGGTATATTAGAGATGGAATTGGATATCATCTCTATGACCCTGAGACCCAAAAAGTTTTAATTTCTAGAGATGTGAAATTTCTGAAGAATGATTTCCTTAAAGATCAAGACAAAAATGAAATACAGGAACTCATTGAATTCCCTGAGGATTCTGAGCTTCCTAGACCAGAAACTGAAGAGATAAATAAAGATGAAACACCCATACCTCTTCAAAGGAGTTCGAGGGTGGTTGCACCACCTGGAAGGTATGGATTCTGTGTGTCAAGTGAGACTGACATTGATCCTACTTCATTTGATGAAGCACTCGCGGATCAAGACATGGATAGATGGATGCTAGCAATGAAGTCAGAAATTGACTCCATGCATAAGAATGGTGTATGGACCCTAGAGGATCCACCTAAAAGGGTAAAACCCATTGGGTGTAAATGGATCTTCAAGAGAAAGAGGGGACCTGATGGGAAAGTAGAGACTTTCAAGGCACGACTCGTAGCCAAGGGTTACACACATAGAGAAGGCATCGACTACGATGAGACATTCTCTCATGTGGCTATGCTTAAATCCATTAGGACATTACTAGCTATAGATGCATATCTTCACTACGACATCTGGCAGATGGACGTAAAGACGGTTTTACTCAATGGATACCTCGAGGAGGATACTACATGGAGCAGTCCCAAGGCTTCATAACTGAGGATGGCAAAGTATGCAAGCTGAAGAAATCCATCTATGGGCTCAAGCAAGCTTCTCGTAGCTGGAACATCAGATTTGATGAAAGAATAAAGAATTATGATTTTGTGCAGAATCCTGATGAACCTTGTGTGTACAAGAAGCTTAGTGGGAGCGCCATTGTATTCATCGTGCTTTACGTAGATGACATCCTTATCATTGGGAATGATACAGGGATGATGACCAGTGTGAAGATTTGGTTATCCCATACCTTTGAGATGAAAGATCTTGGAGAAGCCTCTTACATCTTAGACCTGAAGTTGTTCAGAAACCGAAAAAAGAGGATTTTGGGATTGTCACAACATGGATATATTAAGAAGATTCTTGAACGATTCTGTATGGATAGTTCCAAGAAAGGATTCTTACCCTTAAGACATGGTATCCACCTGTCTAAAGGGATGGCTCCTCAACTGTTGAGGAAAAGAAAGCCATGGCTGGATATCCTTATGCATCAGCTGTAGGAAGCTTAATGTATGCCATGATGTGTACTAGGTCAGATATCTGCCATGCAGTGGGAGTGGTAAGTCGTTACCAATCCTGCTATGGAGAGCAACACTGGAATGTAGTAAAGAACATATTCAAATATCTAAGACGGACGCAAGATTACATCTTGGTCTATGGAGATGGTGATCTCCAAGTCTTAGGATATATAGATTCTGACTTCCAATCAGATATTGATGATCGAAAGTCAACATCAGGGTTTGTATTCCTGTTGAATGGTTGTGCTGCGAGCTGGAGAAGCAAGAAGCAGGACACTACTGCAGATTCAACAGAAGCCGAATATATTGCCGCATCGGATGCTGCAAAAGAGGCGGTGTAGTTGCGCAAGTTCATCCTGAAGCTTGGCGTAGTTTCCTTTGATGCTCTCATCTCGTTACTGTGCAATAACACGGGAGCAATTGCCCAGGCAAAGGAACCCAGATAGCATCAGAAGAGCAAGCACATGGAAAGGAAATACCACATCATTCGGGAGATTCAAAAGCGTGGTGACATAATCGTCACCAAGGAGACCTCTGCCGACAACGTTGCTGATCCTCTTACCAAACCTCTGACACAAAAGATTTTCGACCTACATGTAATGAGTATGGGTTTAAGGATTGTTCCTGAATGATTCTGAGGGCTAGTGGGTGATTGTTAGCAATGTGAGCCCAGGGCAAACCATTCTTATAATAAATGTTATTGTAATAAATGATTTATCAATAAAAGTTATTGATTATTTTTCACTCCCTTTCTGAAATTGAATGAATGAATGCACTATAAGGTCCTTCTGTACAATAAGGGTTATGTACCATGGCCAACTTGATGATCATACACCTGTTGATTCATTGATTGAATCATGGAGGATGATGCTTGGATGAATATCTAAGAAGTTAGATAGAGGACTTATCAAGCATCATCAAATGATTGTTAAGTGATGATCTCCAGTCTCAGTAGGAGATGGTAATCCTTTCTCATATGGCTGATATCTGACCGACCTCTTGATACAGGTCCTCTACATAGGAATAGTGATTCAGAAGTGTCAGATTAGTTGAGTTAATGGGTTGACTTAACGAGATCGAGATAACCAAAGACCTATGTTAAATGTTGGCACGGCATAGGCATGCATCCTCTAACCAGAGACAGAGGTGTTGCTATATGTCTGAGTGTGTACATTAACAGACCAATAGGTTGATGACCTAGCCAAGGTCTATACACCGGCAAGCTGGTGTGCATGTAAGGACATATGAGTAATACAATCTCTCAAAGGGATCATACAGGTTCACTTGTGAACCGGAAGACATAAGCTCACTTATGAGGTATTGGGACTCATCTAATTCCATGCATGGTCGTCATGCTTTAGAAGCATGACATGAATTTGAAGGTAAGATATATGCTTTGGGAAAGCATATGATCTATACCAATTTCCAATGACCAAGATTGAAAAACTTAATAATCAAACCCTGAAGATGACAGTGTAAAAGTGATCTATATTTTCAGGATTATCATAGGTCTTCCAGTATGCAGGATGTACAGGTATTGGGAATACCTGAGGGTGATTTGATCATAAACGATTGTATAACGATGACGCTTACATTCCGAAGGAGTGAGAAACAGGTCTAGATTTTATTGACTCCTCTCAATAGACAAGTGACCTAATCTTAGTCCATGTATTGGACATTGATATGCATGAGATTCGGATGCAATGAGAATATTAGGTCTACGGTCTTGATTTAATCAAGCATCTGTGGGAGGTCCATGAGATCTGGATTTGAGAGGTGATCTCAACATCCAAGTCACTATACGTGGAACAATACAATCGCCATGTCCTTATCTCCAAGTATCTGCGGAGAAATCGCATTATTCTTGAAAGGGTTCAAGAATAATTCCATAAATCTAAGAATAATGAATTTATGATTAAATGTGATTTAATGATCTTGATGTGTGTGGAAATCATCCAATATAATTAAATGTGATTTAATTATTGTGGATAAGAATAATGTGGATAGCAATATCCAATTATTCATAATATATTATAAATGTGATTTATAATATATTAGAGAGAGCTAATTATAATTTATATTTGTTGATTAATTATTAATGTGTATTGGATATACATTATTTAATTAATTGAAAATGTAAATTATATTGTATTTTGAATTGTGAATGTGATTCATAAATTTTCAATGGTAAGATTGCAATATTCTCAAAATTAATTATGAATTGTTTTTGAAGAATAAATCACAACAAAAGTTGTTGGGAATAATAATGGAGATTTCCATTGAGATTTGCAATCTCATGAGATTTAATGAAATTTCCTCCACATGGAAACATGTGGACGGCTACCAAGTCCTATATGGATTGGTGGCCGTCCACCATATTGACATGGGAGATGTAATCTCCATGTTGATTGTCTCCTTATTTGGTTGATCTAATTTGGGATTGAATTGTATTTGATTTATCAAATATATTTGATCTAAATTAAATAATAAATTTGTTGGCTTTTACCAACAACAATCTTGACCATTGGATTGGACATAAATCAATCTCATCCATAGATTTTATATGTCTCATGGATTAAGATTCATGTATCCCAAAACCCTATAAATAGAGAGGCATAGCATCTCTATGAGGCTATGCTATTGGAAGCACATATCTCTCTCTTTTCTCTCACACGTCAACTCTCTCTCCCTCTCCTTGGTGGTCGTCCACCTAACCCTGGAGGAGAAAGTTGTCGACACCTTCGTCACCGCGCCGCCGCTTCGACGTTCTTCTGTTTTCCGTCTTCTTGGAGTGCTACGCTCACGAAGAGGACGTTCGATCTCGTACGACGAGATAAGGAGTTCACCGTGCTTGAATGATCCTGTTGGATTGCGAGGATCACACGGTTCATTCCTGCGCTCGCAAGCGTCTTCTCCAACGATCGGACTAGAGAGAGGAGGTCTCTTTTCGTAGAGTCTCGATCAATCACGCTTCAAGAGGTATTTCTTTATACTTGTTGTGGTTCTAGATGAAACAATCCGAGAATCGTTCTTGGATCATGTGGTTTCATCGCATGAAAATTTTTTAAATTCCGCTGCATCGAACCACTAGTACGACTAGTCGTTCTACGTCGTATTCGATATGGCGATCATGCTTCCGTGATACGCTTGAGGATCATTATATATCCTTCAAGTGCTATCAGAGCCTTAGGTCGAAGGTTTTGGATACGATACGCAAACCTAGGACGACTTGGGTTCGTTAAGGTCGCGAAAGTTTTTGTCGCATTTGATTTTCGCACATCTATTTAGTAAATAAATTCGACCCTATTTAAAATATTTAAACACGAATTAATCACTTGGATTTTGCTCCCCATTAAATAAGGAAACCATAGGATCTGAGTTTACGTAATTTGGATTCTATTTGCTCGATATATGGTTGTTTTAATGAACATGTATTCCCTGTTGCGGAAACTGCGAATCTAAACATGATTAATGAGTTAATTATTCTTTAGATCTGCCTCGAAATGCGTGAATATCACTTAGGTTATGTCCTAAATCAAATTAGCAATCTTTGAAAATTAAGTTTGTCTAATTTGGATTTAAAGTGATTGAGATATGTTCATTTTAGTGAGTAGGGGTCACTGCTGAAATTGCAGTCCTAATCAAGAACCATGTGATTGTCAATTAGTGAAATTAATTGTTAATCTCATGAAATAATTATGGAAAATATTTGAGAAATATTGGAAAATGATTATTTCCTTAATTGACTTGGCCTCATCCAATAATTTGATTAGATTTGATCTAGATCATAATTGGAAACACAATCATCAAACTCCTTACTTGAATAGGATTGGGAATTTATGTAGCAAATTTCCTTATAATCAAAAATATTTTGATTATTACTATATGGTATAATTTCGATTGAAGAACCGATAATCATCTCAAGTACAAATTGATCTATTTGGCATTATCCTTTCCTGAGGTGGATATGGTGTCTAGTCGGAGAGCATTAGGGTAGCGGATTACAACCTATGTGGTCCGTCACACTCTCGTCGGTACTGTCCATGACAGTAGGTAGAGACTCGATAGTGCTAGAGAAATCAAGATGTATTTCTCTAATTAGTAAAATTCGAATTAACATGTACTTTACGATAATACCATATATATATATATATATTCAAGTAAAATAATTGAGTTTGTTGATTAAATTAGATTGATAATTAATTTAATATGATTAAGTTAATTATGTCCAATTGAAACAGTCTATAGAGTTGTTGTTTCCCTTGGAAGCATTAATTATATGAATATAATGCATAATAATTAATTAAAATTTGAATATAAGGTGTAGGATCACATAAGTGACATCCATGGTCTCCCGTCAAGGCGAAGGGTTCCGTCGCCAGATATTGTATGTAGGAGATGCATGTCCGAAGTGACAGTTCCTGCATACGATCCATTTTGATCGGGCTCGTCGCTTCTCGAAAGAGTAAGGACGTATGCGTAGTGATCCCAATATTGGATCCTCATATTATTGGGGTGATATTGGATTGTGCATAGCGAGTTCTATTCCTGTTGACGGTTGGTTTAATTCATAACGGGTAAACATCACCTTAGGGGTGGTGGGCTCGGGTATTAAAGACCGAATTGGGAAATGCAAGTTGAACTTAGAAGGCGGAATGTGTTCCCGCTTCTCTTTATTGGAGTCATAGTTTCTCATATTATTGGGATATGACAAAGATAAGGAGGAGATCCCAATTCTTGCTTGAGATATATCGGTAAGTATATCTCTTACTTTGAAAGTGATTAAGGGAATAAACTTTTAAGGTTGAAAGAGCAAGAACAATTTGATTTAAAATGCCTTAATCAAACATCATAAATATGAATATATGATTATATGTTCTAATATAGTGCAATCTTAATTTTAGAAAATGAAGTCCTTGAACCCATTAAGCAGACTTCTTGAGGTCAATAAGTTGACCGGTCCAAATTACTCGGATTGGATTCGTAATTTGGAACTTGTTCTCTCTGCTGAGTGCATAAGTTATGTGCTCTCAGAAGACAAGCATGAAAGCCTTAAATCGAAGAAAGAAAAGGCAAACAATGAAGTATGATGAAGATTATGTCTTGGATAGATGCTATATCATGTGTTTTCTCTCTAGTGTTCTTCAGAAGCAACATGTGGAGATGAGCATGTGGCAGGAAATAATGCAGAATCTGGAAGATATGTTTGGTGACATTAACTGCACCCAGCGTTACAATATTATAAAAGAGCTCGTTCGCTGCAAGATGTAGGAAGGAACTTCGGTTCGAGAACATGTACTCAAAATGTTTGGGTACTTGTCTGAACTGGAGACTCTTGGGGAAAATGTGGATGCAGACATGCAAGCTGATTTCATTCTGCTGTCTTTGCCCAAGTCCTTAAATAATTTTGTGATTTCATTCCACATGAAAAGTTGGGCTTGTCGAATGCTGATCTTCTCGCTGCATTAAAGTCTGCAGAAGACGTAATGAAGAAAGATGGTCCCGCTGGCAGTGCAATGGTTGCACAGGTCAGAGGGAAGCGCGGTCGGAAGCAAGGTTATCGGAAGGGCCCGGCTATAAGAGAAAGAAGAAGAGTAAAGGCGTTGGCTCATCTTCTAATGCATCCACACTGATAGCGTCGAAGAAATCCGACGTCTGTCACCACTGCAAAAAGCCGGGGCACTAGAGGCGTAACTGCCCAGAATACTTGAATTCGGCAGACAAAGGTAAAGCCCCAGCAGGTATGAAATCTACTTTCATCATTGAAACTAGATTTCTCATTCGAAGAGAAGGAAGTTGGGTTGTAGATTCTGGTGCTTTTGTTCATGTATACAAATTGTTGCATTTGTTTCAGGAAATTAGAAATCTTGAAGAAGGGGAGATAGCCATTCAGATGGGATCTGATGCAAGTGTTGCAGCAGTCGCCGTCGGGACTTGTCGACTATCATTATCTAGTGGTAGAGTCCTAGCACTTAAAGAGTGTCTTTATGTACCTGAAGTTAGAAGGAATTTAATATCTGTATATGAGCTAGTTAGAAGTGGATATTCACTCCTTTTCTGTAATAAATTAGTCATAAATCATTATGATAAATATATTACATATGGTATTTTAACTTGTGGCGGACTCTATGAATTGTGCATTGATGAGCATGTCATGAATGTTACAACCATTAATAAAAACCCTAAAAGATCACGGGAGAATAAAAATCATTCGAATATGATTTGGCACCAAAGGCTTGATCATTTGTCTGTTGATAGATCAATAGATTGATAAAGGATGGACCTTTAGATTTTCTACAGGTTCAATCGTTGCCTACCTGTGAACATTGTATTCGAGGTAAAATGACTATGATGCCTTTGCGTAATAAAGTTACAAGATGCAAAGGTATTAACGTACCGATGTATGTAGTCCCTTCATTACCGCGATTCCATGTGTTAAGTGAGACTGACATTGGTCCTACTTCATTTGATGAGGCACTCGCGGATCAAGACACGGATAGATGGATGCTAGCAATGAAGTCAGAAATTGACTCCATACATAAGAATGGTGTATGGACCATATAGGATCCACCTAAAGGGGTAAAACCCATTGGGTGTAAATGGATCTTCAAGAGAAAGAGGGGATCTGATGGGAAAGTAGAGACTTTCAAGGTACGGCTCGTAGCCAAGGGTTACACACAGAGAAGACATCGACTACGATGAGGCATTCTCTCCTGTGGCTATTCTTAAATCTATTAGGACATTGCTAGCTATAGCTGCATATCTTGACTACGACATTTGCCAGATGGACGTCAAGACGGCTTTCCTTAATGGATACCTCGAGGAGGATATATACATGGAACAGCCCCAGGGCTTCATAACTTAGGATGGTAAAGTATGCAAGCTGAAGAAATCCATCTATGGGCTCGAGCAAGCTTCTCGTAGCTGAAACATCAGATTTGACGAAACCATAAAGAGTTATGATTTTGTGTAAAATCCTGATGAACCTTGTGTGTACAAGAAGCTAAGTGGGAGCGCCATTGTGTTCATCGTACTTTACGTAGATGACATCCTTATCATTGGGAATGATACGGGAATGATGACCAGTGTGAAGATTTGATTATCTCATGAAAGATCTTGGAGAAGGCTCTTACATCTTAGGTCAGAAGTTGTTAGAAACCGAAAAAAGAGGGTTTTGGGATTGTCACAACATGGATACATTAAGAAGATTCTTGAACAATTCTGTATGGATAGTTCCAAGAAAGGATTCTTACTCTTAAGACATGGTATCCACCTGTATAAAGGGATGGCTCCTCAAACTATTGAGGAAAAGAAAGCCATGGCTGGATGTCATTATGCATCTATTGTAGGAAGCTTAATATATGCCATTATGTGTACTAGGCCAGATATCTGCTATGCAGTGGGAGTGGTAAGTCATTATCAATCCTGCTATGGAGAGCAACACTGGAATGCGGTAAAAACATATTCAAATATCTGAGACGGACGCAAGATTACATCTTGGTCTATGGAGATGGTAATCTCCAAGTCTTGGGATATACAGATTCTGACTTCCGATCGGATATTGATGATCGAAAGTCGACATCAGGGTTTGTATTCCTGTTGAATGGTGGTGTCGTGAGTTGGAGAAGCAAGAAGCAGGACACTACTGCAGATTCAACAACAGAAACCGAACACATTACCACATTGGATTCTGCAAAAGAGGCGGTGTGGTTGCGCAAGTTCATCCTGGATCTTGGCGTAGTTTCCTCTGATACTCTCATCCCGTTATTCTGCGATAACACGGAAGCCATTTCCCAGGCAAAGGAACTCAGATAGCATCAGAAGAGCAAACACATGGAAAGGAAATACCACATCATTCGGGATATTCAAAAGCGTGGTGACATAATCATCACCAAGGTAACCTTTGCCGACAATGTTGCTGATCCTCTTACCAAACCTCTGACACAGAAGGTTTTCGACCAGCATGTAATGAGTAGATTGTTCCTGAATGGTTTTGAGGGATAGTGGGAGATTGTTAGAAATGTGAGCCCGGGGCGAACCATTCCTACAATAAATGTTATTGTAATAAATGATTTATCAATAAAAGTTATTGATTATTTTTCAATCCCTTTCTGAGATTAAATGAATGAATGCACTATAAGGTCCCTATGTACAATAAGGGTTATTTACCATGGCCAACTTGATGATCATACAGCTGTTGATTCATTGATTGAATTACAAAGGCTTATGCTTGGATGAATATCTAAGGAGTTAGATAGAGGACTCATCAAGCATCATCAAATGATTGTTAAGTGATAATCTCCAGTCTGAGTAGGAGATGGCAATCCTTTCTCATATGGCTGAGATCTGACCGACCTCTTGATGCAGATCCTCTACATGGGAATAGTGATTCAGATGTGTCAGATTAGTTGAGTCAATGGGTTCACTTAACGAGATCGAGATAACCAAAGACCTATGTTAAATGTTGTCACAGCATAGGCATGCATCCTCTGACCAGAGACAGATGTGTTGCTATATGTCTGAGTGTGTACATTGGCAGACCAATAGATTCATGACCTAGCCAAGGTCTATAACCGGCGAGCTGGTGTGCATGTAAGGACATATGAGTAATACAATCTCTCAAACGGATCATAGAGGTTCACTTGTGAACCAGAAGACATGAGCTCACTCATGAGGTATTGGGACTGATCAAATTCCATGCATGGTCGTCATACTTTAGAAGCATGACATGAATTTGAAGGTAAGATATATGCTTTGGGAAAGTATATGATCTATACCAATTCCCAATGACCAAGATTGAGAAACTTAATGATCAAACCCTAAAGATGATAGTATAAAAGTGATCTATATCTTCATGATGATAATAAGTCTTCCAGTATGCAGGATGTACAAATATTAGGAATACCTGAGGGTGATGTGATCATAAACGATTGTATAACCATGACGCTTCCATTCCAAGGGAGTGATGAAACAGGTCTGGATTTTATTGACTCCTCTCAATAGAGAAGTGACCTAATCTTAGTCCATGTATCGGACATTGATCTGAATGAGATTCGGATGTAATGAGAAGATTAGGTCTACGTCTTGATTTGATCAAGCATCTGTGGGAGGTCCATGAGATCTGGATTTGAGAGGTGATCTCAACATCCAAGTCACTATACGTGAAACAATACAATCGCCATGTCCTTATCTCCAAGTATCTGCAGAGAAATCACATTATTCTTGAAATATGATTTAATTATTGGGGATAAGAATAATGTGGATAGCAATATTCAATTATTTATAATATATTATAAATGTGATTTATAATGTATTAGAGAGAGCTAATTATAATTTATATTTGTTGATTAATTATTAATTTGTATTGGATACACATTTTTAATTAATTGAAAATATAAATTATATTTTATCTTGGGTTGTAAATGTGATTCACAAATTTCCAATGGTAAGATTCCAATATTCTCAAAATTAATTATGAATTATTTTTGAAGAATAAATCACAACAAAACTTGTTGGGAATAATAATGTAGATTTCAATAGAGATTTGCAATCTCATGAGATTTCATGAGATTGCCTCCACATGGAAACATGTAGATGGCTACCAAGTCCTATATGGAATTGGTGGTCGTCCACCATGTTGACATGGGAGATGTAATCTCCATGTTGATTGTCTCCTTATTTGGTTGATCTAATTTGGGATAGAATTGTATTTGATTTATCAAATATATTTGATATAAATTAAATCATACATTTGTTGGCTTTTACCAACAACAATCTTGACCACTGGATTGGACATAAATCAATCTCATCCATTGATTTTATATGTCCCATGGATTGAGATTCATGTATCCCAAAACCCTATTAATAGAGAGGCTATGCTATTGGATGCACATATTTCTCTCTCTCTTTTCTCTCACATGTCAACTCCCTCTCCTTCTTCTAGGTGGTCGTCCACCTAACCCTAGAGGAGAAAGTCGTCGACGCCTTCACCACCGCGTCGCCGCTTCGACAATCTTCGGTTCTCCGTCTTCTTGAAGTGCTACGCTCACGAAGAGGACATTCGATCTCGTACGACGAGATCAGGAGTTCACCGTGCCTGGATCATCTTGTTGGATTGCGAAGATCACGTGGTTCATCCCCGCGCTCGCAAGTGTCTTCTTCAACGATCGGACTTCAGACGGGAGGTATCTTTTCGTAGAGACTCAATCAACCACGCTTCAAGAGGTATTCCTTTATACTTGTCGTGGTTCTAGATGAAATGATCCGAGAATCGTTCTTGGATCATGTGGTTTCATCGCATGAAAATGTAATAAATTCCGTTGCATTGAACAACTAGTACGACTAGTCGTTCTACGTCGTATTCGATACAACGATCATGCTTACGTGATGCGCTTGAGGATAATTTCATATCCTTCAAGTGGTATCAGTGCCTTAGGTCGAAGGTTTTGGATATGATCCACAAACCTAGGACAACTTGGGTTCGTTAAGGTCATGAAAGTTTTGGTCGCATTTGATTTTCGCACATCTGTTTAGTGAATAAATTCGGCCCTGTTTAAAATGTTTAAACACAAATTAATCACTTAGATTTTGTTCCACATTAAATAAGGAAATTATAGGATCTGAGTTTACGTAATTTGGATTCTGTTTCCTCGAGATATGGTTATTTAAATGAAGATGTATTCACTGTTGCAGGAACTACGAATCTAAACAAGATTAATGAGTTAATTATTGTTTAGATCCACCTCGAAATGCATGAATATCACTTAGGTTCTGTCTTAAATCAAATTAGCAATCTTTGAAAATTGAGTTTGTCTAATTTAGATTTAAATTGATTGAGATATGTTAATTTTAATGAGTAAGGGTCACTGCTGAAATTACAGTCCTAATCAAGAACCATGTGATTGTCAATTAGTGAAATTAATTGTTAATTTCATGAAATAATTGTGGAAAATATTTGAGAAATATTGGAAAATGATTATTTCCTTAATTGACTTGGCCTCATCCAATAAATTGATTAAAGTTGATCTAGATCATAATTGGAAAGACAATCATCAAACTTCTTGCTTGAATAGGATTGAGAATTTGTGTAGCAAATTTCCTTATAATCAAAAATGTTTTGATTATTATTATATGGTATAATTTCGGTTGAAGAATCGATGATTATCTCAAGTACAAATTGATGTATTTGGCATTATCCTTTCCTGATGTGGATATGGTGTCTAGCCGGAGAGCATTGGGGTAACGGGTTGCAACGTATGTGGTCCGTCCCACTCTCGTCGGTACTGGCCATGACAGCGGGTAGGGACTCGATAATGTCGGAGAAATTAAGATGTGTTTCTCTAATTATTAAAATTCGAATTAACATGTACTTTGAGATAATACCATATATATATATATATTCAAGTAAAACAATTGAGTTTGTTGATTAAATTGGATTGATAATTAATTTAATATGATTAAGTTAATTATGTTCAATTGAAACACTCTATTATGAATAGAGTTGTTGTTTCCCTCGGAAGAATTAATTATATGAATATGATACATAATAATTAATTAAAATTTGAATATGAGGTGAAGGATCACATAAGTGACATCCGGGTCTCCCGTCAAGGCGAAGGTTCTGTCGTCAGACATTGTATGTAGGAGACGCCTGTCCGAAGTGACAGCTCCTACATACGATCCATTTGGATCAGGCTCGTCACTTCTCGAAAGAGTAAAGGCGTATGCCTAGTGACCCCAATATCGGATCCTCATATTATTGGGGCGATATTGGATTGTGTATAGCGAGTTGTATTCATGTTGACGGTTGGTTCAATTAATAACGGGTCAACATCACCTTAGGGGAGGTGGTCCCGGGTATTAAAGACCGAATTGGGAAATGCAAGTTGGACTTGCAAGGCAGAATGTGTTCCCACTTCTCTTTATTGGAGTCATAGTTTCTCATATTATTGGGATATGACAAAGATAAGGAGGAGATCCCAGTTCTTGCTTGAGATATATCGGTGAGTATATCTCTTACTATGAAAGTGATTAAGGGAATAAACTTTCAAGGTTGACAGAGCAAGAACAATTTGATTTAAAATGTCTTAATCAAACATTATAAATATGAATATATGATTATATGTTCTAATATAGTGCATTCTTAATTTAGAAAATGAAGTCCTTGAACCCACTAAGCAGGCTTCTTGAGGTCAATCAATTGACCGGTTCAAATTACTCGGATTGGATCCGTAATTTGGAACTTGTTCTCTCTGCTGACGCATAAGTTATGTGCTCTCAGAAGACAAGCATGAAAGCGCTAAATCGAAGGAAGAAAAGACATACAATGACAAGTATGATGAATATCATGTCTTGGCTAGATGCTATATGGATGCAGACATGCAAGAAGATTTCATTCTGTTGTCTTTGCCCAAGTCCTTCAATAATTTTGTGATTTCATTCCACATGAACAAGTTGGACTTGTCGAACGTTGGTCTTCTTATTGCATTAAAGTCTGCAGAAGACGTAATGAAGAAAGATGATCCCGCTAGCAGTGCAATGGTTGCACAGATCAGAGGGAAGCGCGGTCGGAAGCAAGGTTCTCGGGAAGGGCCCGGCCCATAAGAGAAAGAAGAAGAGTCAAGGCGTTGGCTCATCTTCTAGTGCATCCACACTGACAGCGCCGAAAAATCCGACGTCTGTCACCACTGCAAAAAGCTGGGGCACTGGAGGTGTAACTACCCAGAATACCAGAAGTCGGCAGACAAAGGTAAAGCCCCAGAAGGTATGAAATCTAATTTCATCATTGAAACTAGATTTCTCGTTCGACGAGAAGGAAGTTGGGTTGTAGATTCTGGTGCTTCTGTTCATGTATGCAATTTGTTGCATTTGTTTCAGGAAACTAGAAATCTTGAAGAAGGAGAGATAGTCATCCAGATGGGATCTGATGCAAGTGTTACAGCAGTCGCCGTCGGGACTTGTCGACTATCATTATCTAGTGGTAGAGTCCTAATACTTAAAGAGTGTCTTTATGTACCTGAAGTTAGAAGGAATTTAATATCTGTATATGAGCTAGTTAGAAGTGGATATTCATTCTTTTTCTGTAATAAATTAGTCATAAATCATTATGATAAATATATTGCAGATGGTATTTTAACTTCCGGTGGACTCTATGAATTGTGCATTGATGAGCATGTCATGAATGTTACAACCACTAATAAAAACCCTAAAAGATCCAGGGAGAATAAAAATCATTCAAATATGATTTGGCATCAAAGGCTTGATCATTTGTCTATCGATAGGATCAACATATTGATAAAGGATGGATCTTTAGATTTTCTACATGTTCAATCTTTGTATACATGTGAACATTGTATTCGAGGTAAAATGACTAGGATGTCTTTCCGTAACAAGGTTAGAAGATGCGAAGGTATTATTGACCTAATACATACCGATGTATGTGGTCCATTCAGTACTGCGACTCGAAATGGGTATCGATATTATTTGACGTTTATTGATGACCATTCGCAGTAGATCATAAATCTGAAACCTTTGAAAAGTTCAAAGAGTTCAAGGCTTTGGTTGAGAACCAAACCGATAGGAAGATTAAACGGATTCGATCTGATCGAGGTGGCGAGTACCTCTCAGATGAATTCAAGGAATATCTTAAGGAGAAATGAATTGTCTCCAATCTTAATCCTCATGGAACTCCCCAACTTAATGGCGTTGCTGAAAGACGCAACAGGACCATCATGGATAATGGTCAGTTCAATGATGAGCAAAGCACATTTAGCACTTAGTTTCTGGGGATATGCAGTAGAGAGTGCAATATGTATCCTGAATAAGATTTCTAGCAAATCTGTATCTAAGACTCCTCATGAGCTCTGGTATGGAACCAAACCTAGTGTTAATTACTTAAGGGTTTGGGGTTGCTTGGTCCATGCGAAGAACATGGATGCAAGTAAGCTACAATCTCGCACTGGTGAGTGTTACTTCATCGGGTATATTAGAGATGGTATTGGATATCAGCTCTATGACCCTGAGACCCAAAAAGTTTTAATTTCTAGAGATGTGAAATTTCTGAAGAATGATTTCCTTAAAGATTAAGACAAAAATGAAGTACAGGAACTCATTGAATTCCCTGAGGATTCTAAGCTTCCTAGACCAGAAACTGAAGAGATAAATAAAGATGAAACACCCATACCTCTTCAAAGGAGTTCGAGGGTGGTTGCACCACTTGGAAGGTATGGATTCCGTGTGTCAAGTGAGACTGACATTGATCCTACTTCATTTGATGAAGCACTCGCGGATCAAGACATGGATAGATGGATGCTAGCAATGAAGTCAGAAATTGACTCCATGCATAAGAATGGTGTATGGACCCTAGAGGATCCACCTAAAAGGGTAAAACCCATTGGGTGTAAATGGATCTTCAAGAGAAAGAGGGGACCTGATGGAAAAGTAGAGACTTTCAAAGCACGGCTCGTAGCCAAGGGTTACACACATAGAGAAGGCATCGACTACGATGAGACATTCTCTCATGTGGCTATACTTAAATCCATTAGGACATTACTAGCTATAGATGCATATCTTTACTACGACATCTGGCAGATGGACGTAAAGACGATTTTACTCAATGGATACCTCGAGGAGGATACTATATGGAGCAGTCCCAAGGCTTCATAACTGAGGATGGTAAGTATGCAAGCTGAAGAAATCCATCTATGAGCTCAAGCAAGCTTCTCGTAGCTGGAACATCAGATTTAACGAAACCATAAAGAATTATGATTTTGTGCAGAACCCTGATGAACCTTGTGTGTACAAGAAGCTTAGTGGGAGCGCCATTGTGTTCATTGTGCTTTCCGTAACAAGGTTACAAGATGCGAAGGTATTATTGATCTAATACATACCGATGTATGTGGTCCCTTCAGTACCGCGAGTCGAAATGGATATCGATATTATTTGACGTTTATTGATGACCATTCGCGATACGGGTTTGTCTTCCTATTACGTCATAAATCTGAAACCTTTGAAAAGTTAAAAGAGTTAAAGGCTTTGGTTGAGAACCAAACCGATAGGAAGATTAAACAGATTCGATCTGATCGAGGTGGCGAGTACATCTCAGATGAATTCAAGGAATATCTTAAAGAGAATGGAATTGTCTCCAATCTCACTCCTCCTGGAACTCCCCAACTTAATGGCGTTGATGAAAGGCGCAATAGGACCATCATGGATATGGTCAGTTCAATGATAAGCAAAGCACATTTACCACTTAGTTTCTGGAGATATGCAGTAGAGACTGCAATATATATGCTTAATAAGATTCGTAGCAAATCTATACCTAAGACTCCTCATGAGCTCTGGTATGGAACCAAACCTAGTGTTAATCACTTGAGGGTTTGGGGTTGCTTGGTCCATGCGAAGAACATGGATGCAAGTAAGCTACAATCTCACACTCGTGAGTGTTACTTCATCGGGTATGTTAGAGATAGTATTGGATATCATCTCTATGACCCTGAGACCCAAAAGGTTTTTGTTTCTAGAGATGTGAAATTTCTGAAGAATGACTTCCTTAAAGGTCAAAACAAAAATGAAGTAGAGGAACTCATTGAATTCCCTGAGGATTCTGAGCTTCTTAGACCAGAAATTGAAGAGATAAATAAAGATGAAACATCCATACCTCTTCGAAAGAGTTCGAGGGTGGTTGCGCTACCTGAAAGGTATGGAATCCATGTGTCAAGTGAGACTGACATTGATCCTACTTCATTTAATGAAGAACTCGCGGATCAGGACATAGATAGATGGATGCTAGCAATGAAGTCAGAAATTGACTTTATGCATAAGAATGGTGTATGGACCCTAGAGGATCCACCTAAAGGGGTAAAACCCATTGGGTGTATATGGATCTTCAAGAGAAAGAGGGGACCTGATGGGAAAGTAGAGACTTTCAAGGCACGGCTCGTAGCCAAGGGTTACACACATAGAGAAGGCATCGGCAACGATGAGACATTCTCTCCTTTGGCTATGCTTAAATCCATTAGGAAATTGCTAGCTATACCTGCATATCTTAACTACGACATCTGGCAGATGGACGTTAAGACAGCTTTCCTCAATGGATATCTCGAGGAGGATATCTACATGGAGCAGCCCAAGGGCTTCATAACTGAGGATGGCAAAGTATGCAAGCTGAAGAAATCCATCTATGGGCTCAAGTAAGCTTCTCGTAGCTGGAACATCAGATTTGACGAAACCATAAAGAGTTATGATTTTGTGCATAATCCTAATGAACCTTGTATGTACAAGAAGCTTAGCGGGAGCGCCATTGTATTCATCGTGCTTTACGTAGATGACATCCTTATCATTGGAAATGATACAGGAATGATGACCAGTGTGAAGATTTGATTATCCCATACCTTTGAGATGAAAGATCTTGGAGAAGCCTCTTATATCTTAGGCCTGGAGTCGTTCAGAAACCGAAAAAAGAGGATTTTGGAATTGTCACAAAATGGATACAATAAGAAGATTCTTGAACGATTCTGTATGGATAGTTCCAAGAACGAATTCTTACCCTTAAGAAATGGTATCCACCTGTCTAAAGGGATGGCTCCTCAAACTGTTGAGGAAAGAAAGCCATGGTTGGATGTCCTTATGCATGAGCTACATAAAGCTTAATGTATGCCATGATGTGTACTAGGCCAGTGGGAGTGGTAAGTCGTTACCAATCCTACTATGGAGAGCAACACTAGAATGCAGCAAAGAACATATTCAAATATCTAAGACGGACGCAAGAGTATATCTTGGTCTATAGAGATGGTGATCTCCAAGTCTCGAGATATACAGATTCTGACTTCCAATCGGATATTGATGATCGAAAAGCGACATCAGGGTTTGTATTCCTGTTGAATGGTGGTGTTGTGAGCTGGAGAAGCAAGAAGCAGGACACTATTGCATATTCAACAACAGAAGTCGAATACATTGCCGCATCGGATGCTGCAAAAGAGGCGGTGTGGTTGCACAAGTTCATCCTGGCGTAGTTTCCTCTAATACTCACATCTCGTTACTCTGCGATAACACGGGAGCCATTGCCCAGACAAAGGAACCCAGATGGCATCAGAAGAGCAAGCACGTGGAAAGGAAATACCACATCATTCGGGAGATTCAAAGACGTGGTGACATAATCATCACCAAGGTGGCATCTGCCGACAACGTTGCTGATCGTCTTACCAAACCTCTGACACATAAGGTTTTCGACCAGTATGTAATGAGTATGGGATTAAGGATTGTTCCTGAATGATTTTGAGGGCTAGTGGGAGATTGTTAGCAATGTGAGCCGGGGGAGAACCATTCCTACAATAAATGTTATTGTAATAAATGATTTATCAATAAAAGTTATTGATTATTTTTCACTCCCTTTCTGCGATTGAATGAATGAATGCACTATAAGGTCCTTTTGTACAATAAAGGTTATTACCATGGCCAACTTGATGATCATACAGCTGTTGATTCATTGATTGAATCATAGAGGATGATGCTTGGATGAATATCAAAGGAGTTAGATCGAGGACTCATCAAGCCTCATCAAATGATTGTTAAGTGATGATCTCTAATCTGAGTAGGAGATGGAAATCTTTCTCATATGGCTGATATCTGACCGACCTCTTGATGCAGGTCCTCTGCATAAGAATAGTGATTCAGAGGTGTCAGAATAGTTGAGTCAATGGGTTGACTTAACGAGATCGAGATAACCAAAGACATATGTTAAATACTGTCACAGCATAGGCATGCATCCTCTGGCCAGAGACAGATGTGTTGCTATATGTCTGAGTGTGTACATTGGTAGACCAATAGGTTGATGACCTAGCCAAGGTCTATACACCGGCGAGCTGGTGTGCATGTAAGGACATATGAGTAATACAATCTCTCAAAGGGATCATACAGGTTCACTTGTGAACCGGAACATGAGCTCGCTCATGAGGTATTGGGACTGATCAAATTCCATGCATGGTCGTCACGCTTTGGAAGCATGACATGAATTTGAAGGTAAGATATATGCTTTGGGAAAGCATATGATCTATACCATTCCCAATGACCAAGATTGAGAAACTTAATGATCAAACCCTTAAGATGGCAGTGTAAAAGTGATCTATATCTTCAGGATGATCATAGGTCTTCCAGTATGCAGGATATGTACAGGTATTGGGAATACCTGAGGGTGATGTGATCATAAACGATTGTATAACCATTACGCTTCCATTCCGAGGGAATGATGAAATAGGTCTGGATTTTAGTGACTCCTCTCAATAAAGAAGTGACCTAATCTTAGTCCATGTATTGGACATTGATCTGAATGAGATTCGGATGCAATGAGAAGATTAGGTCTACGGTCTAGATTTGATCAAGCATCTGTGGGAGGTCCATGAGATCTGTATTTGAGAGGTGATCTCAACATCCAAGTCATTATACGTGGAAAATACAATCGACATGTCCTTATCTCCAAGTATCTGCGGAGAAATCGCATTATTCTTGAAAGGGTTCAAGAATAATTTCATAGATCTAAGCATTAATGAATTGATGATTAAATGTGATTTAATCATCTTGATGTGGGTGGAAATCATCCAATATAATTAAATGTGATTTAATTATTATGGATAAGAATAATGTGGATAGCAATATCCAATTATTCATAATATATTATAAATGTGATTTATAATGTATTAGAGAGAGCTAACTACAATTTATATTTGTTGATTAATTATTAATGTGTATTGGATACACATTGTTTAATTATATGAAAATATAAATTATATTTTATTTTGGGTTGTGAATGTGATTCAAAAATTTCCAATGATAAGAGTGCAATATTCTCAAAATTAATTATGAATTTTTTTGAAGAATAAATCACAACAAAAGTTATTGGGAATAATAATGGAGATTTCCATGGAGATTTGCAATCTCATGAGATTTAATGAGATTGCCTCCACATGGAAACATGTGGACGGCTACCAAGTCCTATATGGAATTGGTGGTCGTCCACCATGTTGACATGGGAGATGTAATCTCCATGTTGATTGTTTCTTTATTTGGTTGATCTAATTTGGGATTGAATTGTATTTGATATATCAAATATATTTGATCTAAATTAAATCATAAATTTGTTGGTTTTTATCGACAATAATCTTGACCATTGGATTGAACATAAATCAATCCCATCCATTGATTTTATATGTCCCATGGATTGAGATCCATGGATCCCAAAACCCTATAAATAGAGAGGCATACCATGTTCTCTAAGGCTATGTTATTGGAAGCACATCCCTCTCTCTCTCTTTTCTCTCACACGTCAACTCTCTCCCTTTCCTTGGTGGTCGTCCACCTAACCCTAGAGGAGAAAGCCGTCGACGCCTTCGCCACCACGCCGTTGCTTCGACGTTCTTCGGTTCTCCATCTTCTTGGAGTGCTACGCTCACGAAGAGGACGTTCGATCTTCTACGACGAGATCAGGAGTTCACCGTGCTTGGATCATCTTGTTGGATTGTGAGGATCACGCGGTTCATCCTCGCGCTCGCAAGCGTCTTCTCCAACGATCGGACTTGAGACAGGAGGTCTCTTTTCGTAGAGACTCGATCAACCACGCTTCAAGAGGTATTCATTTATACTTGTTGTGGTTCTAGATGAAACGATCCGAGAATCTTTCTTGGATCATGTGGTTTCATCGCATGAAAATTTTTTAAATTCCGCTGCATAGAACAACTAGTACGACTAATCGTTCTATGTCGTATTGGATACGACGATCACGCTTCCGTGATGCGCTTGAGGATAATTCTATATCCTTCAGGTGGGAATGGCACTTCTAGTAAATTTGATAAATAAATTAGGTATAGTATAAAAAAGATAATAGAATCCAGTTGGTTTTAACGGTTAAACGGATGGGAGTTAACCATAGGGTCTATAGGATAAAGGTTAACAAGTTTACAGGGGTGAGGGAGGAATAACGATATTTCAAAGGTCGTAGAGGTCATTGACAAGGATTACAGGGTCTGTCGGGTAAAAATCCCTTTACAAAATATAAAAAAGGCCTGCAACCAGAATTTTCGGACTTGTAAAGATCAGTTTTGGCGAAAAAGTCATATTGATGGATCTGTCATTTTCTGTTATTAGTGCCGAAATATTTCTTGTGGCTTTATGAAAATGACTTTTTATGGAATGGGAAGTAATGATGATTTTGACATCCTACCATTTAATCATATCACACGTGTAACTTACATTTCCAGTGAAATTACACGTGTGCATACCACACCCCCCCCCCCCATTTATTCCTACTAGGGTACACACCAGCGCTTCGCGACGGAAAATAAAATACATTCTACATCATCTTAATTGTACCTTATATGATCATCATTGTCTCTAAAATATTTATAAATTAATATATAATTATCATTATGATTATAAAAAATACCAACATAGCATTAGAAAGTATTTTTTACAGTAAACTATGAAATGAAAAGGCTAAATTATAAGAATGCATTTAGACTTAATTCGCAAATTATAGAGGAATATATTACGTATAATATATCTATCTTTTGAAAAGATTGTACTTCAGGTAATATTGTTAGAAAAATACATTTTTATATTAAAATTATTTGTCTTTGAAATAATATCTTTATTGAAATATATAAAATCATTCTAATACAAAATCACACACAGATGTGGGTATATATAAATAATAATGTAATAAATAAAAAAGTGAAATATGAGATTTATAATTTTTAATTTAATAAAAAATTAGATTAGAAAGAGAAAGAGGAGGGAGAGATAGAATAGGAGAGAGGGAGAGAGATAGGTTTAAGAGAGAGAGAGAATAGAAATGGAGAGGAGATAGGAAGAGAGAGAGAGATCGGTGGAGAGAGAGAAAGAGGGAGAGAGAGAGAGACCGGTGGAGAGAGGGGGAGAGAGAATGAGTGAGAGAGGGGAATAGAGGGCTAGAGAGATCGGTGGAGTGAGAGAAAGAGAGAGAGAGAGAGAGAGAGAGAGAAAGAGAGAGAGAATGAGTGGCAAGAGAGGTGTAGAAGAGGATGGATTGGCATGTGTCAAAAGCAGGGTTAAAAATCTAGCTTTAAAGAGATATAGATGCTTTGGGTGTTAAATTTCACTGCTTCGGATGTCATATTTCACCAATTTAGAATGAAAAGTTCAATATTATATATATACATACATACATATATATATGAGTGATCTTGTGAGAGAAAAAAGTTGTGAGAGCATGAGATGAGTGATTCTGGACCATAAGATTCAACCAGGAGAGAGAAGACCATGAGAGAGAAAACATAATCTAGTGGTCCAGAATCACTCCTCTCATGCTCTCTCTCTCTCTCTCTCATGTGTATATATATATATATATATATATATATATATATGAGTGATATTTTGAGAGCGAAAAGTTATGAGAGCATGAGAGGAGTGCTTCTGGACCACTAGATTCTATATTCTCTATCCTGATTGAATCTAGTTGTCCAGAATTACTTCTCTCATACTCTCACAACTTTTTACTCTCACAGGATCACTCCTATATAATATATATATATATGAGACCTTTCAAATGAGGTGGGACCGTGGGGGTATTGTAAAGGCCACTGTGAATTTAGTAAAAACTCTGTAACAGTTTTGTAAAAGTATAGACTGCACATTGTAAAAAAATGAATTCTGTAAAATATAGCATCCAAATTTAAATTAATATTTCCATCCATTATAATAATATTTTTATAAATTTAGTTCTCTATACATGTTGTATTAATATTTATTGTTATATGTATGAAACAAGAAATTGTAAAATATATTAGAAAGATGCCTAAATTGAGGGTGGCTCACCATATATATGGTGAGATCCTGTCTCATTTGAAGTTTCAATGTGCACGCGCATGCGCATGCACGCGCGTGCACACACATATGTTTAAATGAGGCTACCCCTTGGGAAGCTAACTTAGCTCCTTCCGATCAATTTTTTGCATTTTTTTTGAAAATTTCTTCTGTGGATTTTTTTAACATATCCCTATATTATGTCATTCAAGTTTCATGCGAAATAGAGATTCCTAGGGCCTCCATCCAGAGGGGTCGATTTCAGCAATTCTATGACCGTTAAGAAATGACTGTCTAGATGGAGACCGTAAGAGTCTGTTTCACATAAAACGTGAATGACATAATATAGCGATATAATGATGAATTTCACAAAAAAAATTCAAAAAAATAATAAAAATGCAAAAACTTGAGAGAAATCAGAGAGAGAGAGAGAGAGAGAGAGTAATTCAGTGTTAGCATAATTCGACACATTGTCAAGAGACCGAAGTACATCCATATTTCGTATTATGGACGACTTCAAAATACTTCTAAAATGCTCGTATATCTTTGGTTGATCTTTTTGCGGGCAAATTTCATCACTAATAATAAATATCTAGGATTTGATATACCATGCAGAATCCGGTTATCAACTTTGTGTTTTTCCTGCACCTCATCTATATGGGGAAGCTATTTTCCATCAACTAATTTCCGGAAGTTAGACTTGCAATCTACATCTTCAGTATGAGATTAAAACTTGCAAGACAAGCCAGCAATTACAAAATCCAGAGGTTGAAAAGCGTCATCCATGTTATGGAACTCCAGCCTTCACCCTACATCTTTGTTCTAATAAAGACACAAGTGGAACTTGATATCTACCAAATCAATTTCGTAATATAGCAATGAGCTTCCCATACAAAAGTTCGTACATCAGTCGTCCTTACGGATGGATGGAAAAAGAAGATGACTTTGGATATTGTGTTCTATAACTGCATTCCACACGCAGATTACTTGGAGGTTGGAGACCACTCTGCAAGCTGGAAAATTGGAATCTACTAGATTTCCCAGTTACCATGAAGGTGAATCATTTCAAAAGACAAATCACTATGGTACATAAGGATCTCAACTCTGAGGAATGGTTAAAATAACTGTTAACAGCTCTCATACAAGAGTCAATCTTCCGATTTTAGCATTCGTAAACTTGCGATTTACGCATTTTGGACCATGAAAATCCAAGTGTTGCATCTCATGTTAACCACCATTGTGAATTCCAACTGCAAGAACAGTGAAAGACCATGGAAATCTATCTTATGTTCTTTGACCTCTGAAAGGGTGTAACAAGGACCAACGATCATCAACCTCCCAAAACAGTGGATTCCAGTGTGATTGTGCCTTTGAGTGCTTCTCCCTGCATTCTCCCATCCCCTGCAAGTAAATTCGCAAGAACATTATGATCCATTGTCCCCAAAACATTCACCTTACTATCGTCTGCTTATCGGTCAAGGCCTCAACAAACCTCCAAATAGTTCTCCGTAACCAAAGACCAAACTATTTCATCTCAAGAAAAAAAAAATGAAGCCAATAAAAGATGTGGCCACCTTACATACAATGGACTGCTAAATGGAGAGCTTTAACTCATCAAGATTAAATTTGGATCCATCTTTATCCTTCTGAGACCGTCCTTTCCTTTGGTTGGGTACACCTTGCCGAGGCGTGCACTTTTCAACGAGAACAGATTTTCTAGCAGATGGGGAAATCGTAATCCCGTGATCCACCCATTAGAGTCTAAATCAAATTACTAGAGGGGAATCTGATTAGTAAACAATGAATTATGATGTACAGTTTCGAAAACATCCAACTTGGAACTGGTAAGCGTTACTTAAGGCCACTACTAGTATCTAAACTTTTAGTAAGAGTTTATGCGCACAACATACCTTCCTACATGGCACTCTCAACTCAATGTGGAAGAATTGGTGGGGGACACAAACTACCAATCTCAGCTCTTAGGCCAACTGGTGTGGGTTCCAAGGAAAAGAATCCAACTTAATCATCGAAGTGAAAAAAGGATCGACCATCAGATTTTTCATCAGTTTACAGGTCGTTGAGCCAACTTTCTCAAGTGGTTGTACTACGATATATTTTTCTAAGAAGCCAAAGGATGACTATCTAATGATTCATACATGGATCCATTAATTAAACCAAAACCATGAGATGGCACTTACTGAAGCCCATCACAACTGCTACGAACAAGAGCACACCTATGTTGCATACAAGCTTTTAGCACCGTACCACATCTCCATGGTATTTCACCAGTTTAAACACTAAACCACTCCAGAACGCCCCCCTGAAAAGAACATGTTTTGCTTCTATCACGATCTCTATATGTACACTCCCATCCCCGAACCCTTCCCCAGCTGAGACTCCTCAAAAAAACATAGATGACGGATTCAAGTTCTGCAACTCTGGATGGAAAGAGGAGAAGCAAATTGGGTCAACCACACCCCACTACAGATATTGCGCAACTAAAAGCAACATGTCCACTACAAGTGCATATATGCGTCTGACCACTTATCCAGCCGAAAAAAGACGCCACAGTTCCATGACAATGCTCCAAAGTTCAAAAATGACGGCCTAGAAAATCACATACTGACATACATCAAACCCTTTCAGCAAACAGAAGATTTTATAAATATTCACTCTATCTTCCAGCGCCAAGCACATTCTTAGCAACCCGCCAACATATTACAACAACAGATGGATTTCCCCCACCACTCGTCAAAAGAGCCATGACGAAATCTCTAAACCATGGTATTAAATTTCGCGAAATTCCGGTGAAATTTCGCCGAAATTTCGATTTCGACAAGGAGGGTCTTTCGAAACACCTATATATATATATATATATATATATATCGATTTCCCTGATTTTGACCGAAATGGGTCGAAATATCGGTGATATTTCGACATTTCGACCCATATCGATCGAAATTCATGTTTTCAGTTCAAAATTTCTCAGATTTCAACCGATACGGACGAAATTTCGCCGATACCTATGTAAATCAACGATATTAACCATGTGATCTTAATTTTAACCACTTTACTAACTATTTAGTATTTACCAATTCTCTATATCAAAACACATCATGATTTATATATTTTGTTTCGGGTCGGGGGCGCTGCCCCCGCACCCCCGCAGGGGGGGCCAACCTGGCCCCCCCCCCTAGCCCCCCCAGGCTCCCTGACCGGGCAACGAGCCCCCCGTTCTGGTAGGGTATGGTGCAACAAGGGGGATGCATACAATGTTTCTTCAACGTAGGGAGCTTCACCTCCCTTTGCAAAATGGAGATGAAACAACTCTATAGATTCTAGAGATCTGCTATAGCTTCTTTGCTTCATTCCTTTTGTCATTTGTCTTTGTAAAATATATTAGCATCTTTGTTGTAAGTCTATAAATAATTATGTAATTCACTAGAACTGCGCCTACGACAGTTATTTCTATGAACTAAACATTATCTTATTAAGCATTATCTACATTTTAGAATAAAAAAATACTCATCTATTTTTCTGAACAAAAAGCATCTTATAAGTAATTAACTTAGTTATTTTAATTTCGATTCCAATATCTATCAGTCAGCTCAACGATATGCCCCGATATGTGCGATATAAGGCATATGGATGAGAGATATGTGTGATATAAGTATGCATTTGTTAGCTATTATTGTTTTAAGAACTTGGATTTAATGATATTCATTTCCAATATGTATCAATCAATAATCAGCCTTAACAATGAAATGACCGATATGACCGATATGTGCAATATAAGGCATATGGATGAGAGATATGTGTGATATAAGTGATATAAGTACACATTTGTTAGATATTGTTGTTTTATGAACTTGGATTTAATGATATCCATTTCCAATATGTATCCATCAATAATCAGCCTTAATAACGAAATGATCGATATGACCGATATGACCGATATGTGCAATGTAAGGGGCATATATGAGCAATATGTATGATAAAACTGTGTATTTGTGAGCTATTATTGTTGTAAATAACTTGAAAGATCTTAATTTGCAAAAAAATGATTGAAAAATGACTTTTTTAGCCTTTTCCGAAATTTCCACCGAAATCGTCGAAAATTCCTGAAATATCGGCGAAATTTCGGTATTGTAGGTGACTGAAACGAAATCGAAATCGAGATTTCGAACTTTGCTCTAAACACCTAGGCACCAGACCCTAACACTCGCTTGGACATAAGCATTACGACCCAGGCTAAAGCTTAAGCCGTTGTCAAGGAATGCTGACCGTGACAGCTTATCGAGCCCAGGCACAATTGGAACGTTGATGACCACCCAAAATAATTAAGCTAAAATTGCCCAATCATAATCCCCGTCATTGATAACCCACATTTTCTCTTTGTGAGTAGTTCATGAGAGGAAACTTTTGGGTTGTTACAACCTCCCCTGTATCTTCGCAACTCCTCCGTGTTACAACCCATCACTTATAGTAATAGTTGCAGCTGCATACTCTAAGAAACATTTTCCTTGTATCTCTTTATAGAGGTGGTTCCATCTCTCGAACAACCATTTCCACTATTAAAGGGAAGCATCTCTAGACTTTTGTTATTAAGGAAAACTAGATGTGAGAACTTAACAGGTTCAAATCCAATTGGGCAGGTTAACCACCACCCAAAATACTTAAGTTCAAGTTGTGAAGTAGTGATCTCCCACTCTTATAGCCTACTCCCACAATTTGTAAGTATTCCATGTAGGACTATTTTCGGGGTGTTGCAACCTCCTTCTTCCTCATATATAAGGAAAGGGATACCCTATGGTCAATATTGAAAATACCATTTATCTCTTTTAAATTTTCTCTACATGTTATCAGAGCTATATATGCCTTAGGGCACACACAAAAAAGGGGAAGGAAACACGGGATTCGCTCCTTCCAAAACCCCCGACGCTCTCCACTGCTCAGTATTTAGCCTCCACTGCCTTGTCCAGCATCTCAAATCCATTGCCGCTTTAGATATCAGCAGTGCCACCAGTTCTCAGCCTCCACCTTCATGTCTCAGCCTCCGCCGCCGCTTAGGGTTGTTTTTGCCTCCAGAAGCAGTAGACCTTCTCCACCATCCCTATTCTCAGCTGTGGTTTTGCCTCCAGCAGCAGACCACCTTGGGTTTCGCCTCCAGAAATCTTCTTGAATTTTGCCTCCAGCAGCAGACCACCTAGGGTATTGCTTGAGGTTTCTCAGTTGTGGTTTCACATCCACCAGTTGCAGTTCCCACAGGTCCTGGTCTGTGGTTTTGCTGCTCCTGTTGTGGCTATGCTGCTCCTGCAGCAGTTCAATCCAACCGGAGTTGTCGCTCGCAGTGTTGCAAAGTCAGTATTTGGCATCCTGTTGGAGGGGTCGCTGAAAAAGAATAAACAGTATTCGGTTGACTATTCCGATTAATCAGTAATGTTTTTTTATTATTTTTGTCAGAGATAGAATGATTTTCCTTGTCTTATTCCAATGGGTCTAGGGGTCCATATATTGGACAAACCTAGAAACCTTAATGAGTACAGAAAGGAGAAAAGTACAAAAATACCCTTACAAGGGTTTTGGAAAGATCTGTTACATATTTCTAACACTCCCCCTCAAGTTGGAGCATATTTATCAGTCATGCCCAACTTGGAAATAATCCACAGTAGTCGTTTCTTGGGTAAGGCCTTTGTGAAGATATCTGCTAGCTGAAGATCAGTGCTAATATGTGGAGTAGCAATTCTTCCAGTTTTGACAGCATCACGTACGAAGTGGCAATCTATCTCTATATGCTTGGTTCGTTCATGTAATACTGGATTTGTGGCTATGTAGGTTGCAGATTTATTATCACAATATAGAGGAATAGGAGTAGTGACATTAATGCCAAGTTCCTGAAGGAAAGCCAATAGCCATGTGATCTCACATATAGCTTGAGCCATTGCCCTATATTCTACCTCTGCACTGGATCTGGATACAACGGTTTGTTTCTTGCTCCTCCATGTAACTGTATTTCCTCAGACCATCATCGCATAGCCTGTAGTAGAGCGTCGATCTTCTGGGGAACCAGCATAGTCAGCATCCACGTATGCAATAACCTTCGTGTGCCCATTTGCCCCATAGAAGAGGCCACGTCCTGGAGATTCCTTCAAGTATCGTAAGATTTGTAGGACATCTTGCCAGTGGCTGTAACTCGGTTGTTCCATGTGCTGACTAGCTCTGCTAACTGCATAGGAGATATCTGGTCTGGTGGCAGTAAGGTAGGGGAGTTTACCCACAAGACTTCTATATCGAGTAACATCATCAAAGGTAGAATCAGACAGGCTGGCATGTTTCTTTGGGTCTGCAGGGATACTAGAGGGCTTGCATCCGAGAACCCCTGCTTCAGTAAGAATGTCCAGACAATATTTCCTTTGTGAGAGGTGAAGTCCTTCAGTAGTGCGAAGTACCTTATGCCCAAGAAGTAGCGTAGATGACCAAGGTCTTTAGTAACAAATACCTTTTGAAGGAAGGCCTTGCTTTCTGATATCCCATTGCAGTCATCACCTGTGAGAACCATATCATCAACATAAACGGCAAGTATAACCAGTGTTGCAGAAGACGGTATTCGGTATTCAATCGGAGGGGTCACTGAATAGAGAATAATCGGTATTCGAGCGACTATTCGGAATTATTCGGTTTTGTATTTTTTAATATAAAAATTATTTATAATACATATATTCTTATATTTTTATACATATATGGTCATTATATAACATGATTCCAAGATAAAAGTATCAATCAATATAATAGACATATAGAATTGGACATTTATGACGATACCGTGGTAAAATGTAACCCATAAAAATTGAAAATTGAAAATAAAAAAATAAAAATATGAAGAGTTAAACTCCAGTCGGCCGAATAGTCGGGCCAGTCGGCCGAATAGTCGGCCGACTATTCGGTCGGACCGACTATTGCCAGACTGGAGGTCTGTTCAGTCGGGTACCCCACCGCACCTCATAGTCGGACCGACTATTCGGGATAGTCGGCCGACTATTGCAACACTGAGTATAACAGTACCAGTTGCTCGTTTTCTGACAAATACTGAGTAGTCAGATTTTGTTCTCTGGAATCCAATCGTACTAATTTCTGTAGTAAGTCTGTCAAACCATGCCCTTGGGCTTTGCTTGAGACCATATATTGCTTTTCGAAGTCGACATACGTACTCCCCCTCGACTTCATAACCAGGAGGTTGCAGCATGTATACTTCTTCATCAAGGTCGCCATAGAGAAAAGCATTTTTCACATATAACTGAAAAATAGGCCAAGATTTATTTGCTGCTAACGAAATAATAGTTCTGATAGACCCCATACGCGCAACTGGTGAGAATGTCTCAAAATAGTCTACGCCATAGGTTTGTGTAAAACCTCTAGCCACAAGGCGAGCTTTTAACCTGTCAATTGTGCCATCCGGTGTTTGTTTGGTCGTGAAGACCCATTTGCAAGCCACCGGTCGAGTCCCTTTCGGACACTGAACTAGATCCCACGTTTGTCTGGATATCAGTGCATTCATTTCTTCATCCATTGCATGTCGCCACCCAGAATCCTGTAAGGCACTGTGGTGATCTCGTGGGATGGAAAATGTCATTAGAGCATCTGTATACCGTCTGTCATAGTCAGATAAACTAGCAGTAGAGGTGTAGTGAGACAGCGGATAGGAAGTACACTGTCTCTTACTCTTCCGTAGAGCAATTGGAAGCTCGAGAGGATCATCCGGTACATCCTTGTGGGGAATACTTGAAGAGGGCATATCATCCTGGAGTACTGAGACGGGTAAAGGGACGTCTGAAGGTGCCGAAACGTTTCGTCGTTTGTAAACGATGAGTGGCGGTGGAAGTTCAAGGGGAATATCGATGATAGTATGGGAGAAGAAGCTTGATTTCACAAAGAATGTAACATCTGCCGAGATGTAATAGCGATGACCATGAGGATCATAGCACCTATACCCTTTTTGAGTACGAGAGTACCCTAGAAAAAACACATTTGATCGCATGTGGCGAGAGTTTATCTGTATTTTGGAATTTATGAACGAACGACACACAACCGAAGACCCGTAGAGGTAGGGGAAAAGGAGACTCTGTGGGATAGAGTAAAGAGAATGGAGTAGACCCATTTAGAGAAGGCGAAGGGACTCTGTTGGTTAGATGAACTGCAGTTAATATAGCATCTCCCCAGTAGATTTTCGGAACTTTCACTTGAGATAGAAGTGATCGGGCAATGTTTAGGAGGTGTCTTAATTTTCTTTCTGCTATCCCATTTTGTTGGGATGTATAGGGACAGGAGGTTTGATGTATGGTCCCTTGAGAAGCAAAAAATGTGGCAAGGTCATTTTGGGTGAATTCCAACGCATTATCCGAACGAAAAATTTGTATAGTAGTGGAAAAATGATTTTGACATACTGAAAGAAATTTTTGATGATAATATTTATTTACGAACGTTCTTTTAGTAGATAAACCCAGGATAGTCGGCTGAAATCATCAATAAAAACAACAAAATACTTAGCCACTGAGTGTACGAATCGGACAAGGTCCCCAAATATCACAATGGACTAGAGCGAAAGGAATAGAATGACAAGACTCAGTTCGAGCAGGAAAGGATGCTCGATGATGTTTCCCAAACTGACACGCCTCACACTCAAAGGGTTTTAGCGACGAAAGTTCCGGAAACATTATGGAGAGGGCTTTGGCAGATGGATGACCAAGACGAAGATGCCATAGTAATGGATCAGTGGAAATGGACGCAGCACCCGCAAAATTGGGATCAGCAGGGATGTCAAGATAATGCAGCCCATTCTTCTCATATCCCCCACCAAAGATCTGCTTCGTCCGGATGTCCTGAAAGTAGCAGCAAAATTTATCAAATATCACTTGACAGTTAAGCTCAGTGCATAGTTTATGAACAGATAATAAGCTAAGAGGAAAGGCTGGAGCGCAGTGCACGTTCGTGAGTCGGAGTGAGGGAGAGAATTCCATAGTGCCCACACTAGTAATGGGCGAGTGCGCTCCATTTGCAACACGTACGGTTTTCACAACTGAGGATGGTCGAGAAGAGTAAGAATACTACCTTCCCCTGTTAGATGCGTCGAGGCTCCAGAGTCGATGATCCATGTAGGAGTTGATGTAGTAGCTGTGTTGGCGATTGTACCCGAAGTTGTGGCAAGACTGGCTGTTGAAGCAGAAGTGATAACGTTAGTTTGAGAGTTCTGCAGTAGTTGACGTAGACTGGCATATTCAGAGGCAGTAAAAGAATGCTGACTAGCATTCGCAGGTTCTTCTTGGCTCGGGGCAGCAATCTCATAGTCAGTATCAGAGGTAGTCATCTCATACGCATTGTTGGCATTAGAAGGCATGCCAAATTTGGCCCAGCAACGTTCCGATGGGTGATTCAGGCGACCACAATGAGTACACGGGGGAAAACGGGCAGTAGTATGATCACGACCTTGGGCCCGTGATGATTCGCGGCCCTGTCCAAAGGCATGACCACGTCCGCGATCAGAGTCACGTCCTCGTCCCCCGTATTGGATTGATCGTCCCCTTACAAAGTGAGCCGATATTTCAGCAGATGGAGGGGGTTGTGGCGACTCAATTTCCTGAAGTCGGCCAAAGATGGTTTCAAGATTAGGTAATGTACCGGCAGTTAGAAACTGGTCCTTCGCTGATTTATATCGAGGGTGTAAACCTGATAGGAATCTATATACTTGTCATTCTGCTCGTTCTCCAACCTGTTTATCACAGCATGCTGGTTGAAAAATGAGGAGTTCCTCAAATAACCCTGTTAGCAGCCTGTAATATTCTATCAAGGATGTATCTCCTTGATTTGTAGACCAAATCTTAGTATATATATCTGAAAGCCGAGATTTGGTAGTTTTCTGTGAGTAGGTATTTTCAAGACTCTCCCACATTGCTTTTGCAGTTTCTTTATATAGGAGATTAGATGCAATAGATGGATCAACGATGTTTGTCATCCAAGTGATAACCTGACAGTTATCGACGAACCATGTATCAAAGTCTTTGTTTGTCTCTGCTGGGGGAATTTTAGTAAGGACATAGGCCTTCCGCTGGCCGCCAATAAATATTTTAAAAGATCGAGACCATAGAACATAATTCTCGGCTCCATTGAGTTTTATAGTAGTGCCCTGAACCATCATAGATGTAGATTGAAACATGGACTTTGAGTCCACAGATGTGGGAGTAGAAGTCATGGCAGCCACACCAGACTAGTAGCAAAGGACTAGATAATAATGATAATCTCAGAGGACATGAGGCTGTAGTAAAATATCACCGGATGGTATTGCTGGAATTGTTGGAGTCATCGGACTGCTCGTTGGAGTGTTTCTGAGCACTTGAGAGTCGCTGGACAGAGCCGGATCCCTTGAAGTTGCTGGAGTCATTGAAGTCGTGGAGTTGAAACCTTCGCGGGAGGCGCTGGTGTAGTCGATGTCGATGGGGTCCTGGAGTTGCTGGAGAAGCCCTGGTAGGGGCGGTTGGAGGGCGATGTGTTGAGGGTAGGGCGGTTGTAGGGTGCTGTGTTGAGGGCGATGGAGGGCACTGGCGATTGAGTGGCGATGTAGGGCGTGATGGCGAGAAGGGTATCGCGAGTGGAGGGCACTGTGAGAAGGGTATCGCGTGATGGCAATTGAGGGCGTGATGGCGATGTAGGGCGAGATGGCGAGAGGCGATGGTGAGATGGCGATTGGGGGTGGCGAGGGGAGAGGGGTATCGCGTGGGGATGGCGAGGAGATGGTGAGTAGGCGACTGGGATCGTGAGGGCGACTGGAAAGGAGATGGGATCGTGGGGGCGAGTGGGGAGGCGATGGGAAGGCGACTGGGAATGAGAGGGTGACTGGGAAGGCAACTGGGAAGGCGATGGGACGATGGGGAGGTGATGGGAAGGCGATGGTGGGAAGGCGATGGTGGGGAGGCGATGGCGAGGGGTATCGCGCGATGGAGAGGGCGACTGGGAAGGCGATGGAGAGGGGTATACGCGATGGAGAGAGACGAGAGAGAGAGAGAGGCTAGGGATCGGGAGGGAGGCGGCAAAAGAGAGGCCTGCGAGACTGCTCTGATACCATGTCAGAGATAGAATGATTTTCCTTGTCTTATTCCAATGGGTCTAAGGGTCCATATATAGGACAAACCTAGAAACCCTAATGAGTACAGAAAGGAGAAAAGTACAAAAATACCCGTACAAGGGTTTTGGAAAGATCTGTTTTTTTTTGCTCAAAGATCTGTTACATATTTCTAACAATTTTAAATATAAATTATATATCCAATACATATATTCTTATGTATATGTTCATCCGCTAACAAGATAAAATTAGACATTGAATTAAAATCAAATATGATGTATCTTATATATAGGAAATATTTCCAATGAGGTGCACCTTTCCTGTATGCATGGAAAGCCCGTCATCCTAACCATACGCAATCAATCCGATGGTTGTCATTAATATCTCGTTATTAATATATTTTTAATGTTGAAAAATCCATTATGGATATTTTAACATATTCTAAATTTAGAATGCAACAAACACTCCACAATTATCTCCTCTCCCCTCTCTCTCTCCCCCCGTCTCTCTCGATCTCGATTGCCGCACGAGGTTCCTCTCCTCCATCTCTCTCTCTCTCTCTCGACGACGGTATGAGGAGAGGAGGTTGTTGCTCGTCGCTGATGGCGTGCAAGACAGTGGATGCAACGCGCTGCTCTACGGTGGCCGGTGATGGCGTTCTCCAAGGTTGTTTTCTTGTATGTAATAAAGGCAGCGCTGTGTCGGGGTGATGGCTACGCGTGGAGAAGGTGGATCATGGAGGAGAAGGTTGAAGGAGTGCGTGAATGGAGGTGTGTGGGCGAAGGAGGACGTGCATGGAGGAGGTGGGTCGTGGAGGAGAAGGACGAAGGATGTACGGGTAGCGAGAGGATGCTGGAGATGGAGGGCGTGCCCAGTTTTTTACAATCAGAGATCCTATTTTGCAATCTCGAGTATTTTTTTTACAATCTCAGATTGTATTTTACAATCTCATATCATTTTTTTACAAATTTCAGACTGTTTTTTTACATTTATTTAAATTCCATGATATGGCAAAACTATTTAAATGAGATTAATGTTGCCCACGCTACCTACGGTAACATATAGGAGTATCTACCGAGTTGAACGAGTCATGTTGAACTCGGACTCGGATTTATCTCGAAAATACGATTCGAATTCGAATTCAGACTTAGATAACGTTCGAGAGGGGGATTTTACAATCTCAGACCAAAATTTACAAATACCAAGACATTTCATACATATATGAGACAGTATTTTACAAAAACATTACCAAATTTACAATTACAACAATAAGTGTATTACTAACTGTGATCTTGTTCTACAATGCAGGATGCAAAATTATAATATGGATTCGAATTTTACAAAGATGCTTGGCATTCTGTACGGCGTGAAAGTACCGTATATTTTTGTGAAAAACGCACATAATTGTGAGTGTGGATTTACAATCTTCATACAGATTTTACAAAACGTGCATGAATTTTTACAATAATGTTATCAAAATTACAATTATAATAATATAACTATTACTAATTGTGATTTTATTTTAAAATACAGGATACAGTTTTATAATATCAACGGGAATTTTTACAAAAAGATCTGCTATTTTATATTGCGCGAAAATGCTACCACGTTGGCGAAACTTCATTAACTAAAAGGCAACAAAAAATACCAAATCAAACACGCTAAAAATGGAAAAATACAAGGACGAAATAAATTTCAAATTCGAAATTAAATTCAAATTTAAAACGAAAACGTATAGACTAAATACCCTTTTGGATGAAGAACCGCTAGATCGAGATCTAACGGATCTCATGATGGGCTTTCTATGCACCCAGGAAAGGTGCACCTCATTGGAAGGGCCCTATACACACACACACATATATGAGACAGTATTTTACAAAAACATTACCAAATTTACAATTACAACAATAAGTGTATTACTAACTGTGATCTTGTTCTACAATGCAGGATGCAAAATTATAATATGGATTCGAATTTTACAAAGATGCTTGGCATTCTGTACGGCGTGAAAGTACCGTATATTTTTGTGAAAAACGCACATAATTGTGAGTGTGGATTTACAATCTTCATACAGATTTTACAAAACGTGCATGAATTTTTACAATAATGTTATCAAAATTACAATTATAATAATATAACTATTACTAATTGTGATTTTATTTTAAAATACAGGATACAGTTTTATAATATCAACGGGAATTTTTACAAAAAGATCTGCTATTTTATATTGCGCGAAAATGCTACCACGTTGGCGAAACTTCATTAACTAAAAGGCAACAAAAAATACCAAATCAAACACGCTAAAAATGGAAAAATACAAGGACGAAATAAATTTCAAATTCGAAATTAAATTCAAATTTAAAACGAAAACGTATAGACTAAATACCCTTTTGGATGAAGAACCGCTAGATCGAGATCTAACGGATCTCATGATGGGCTTTCTATGCACCCAGGAAAGGTGCACCTCATTGGAAGGGCCCTATACACACACACACACACATATTCGAAATGACTAAGAAAACAGTTTACCTTCGATATTAATTTTGGTCCAAATTGAGTAAGGACGAAAATTTTCAAATAGTTGTGTACAATTCACATTCGATCATTATCTCATGTATTATTTAGATAAAATCAAGATGCGCAAATTGGAAAGTATAATTGCAAAAAGAATAGGCAATTCATCATAACTTCCTTTCAATTATGGCAATCAAAGCCATTTAAAAAATTCAAGGAGAAATTAAGATGAACCTTTGAAATTAGGGTCTTTAACACTTGTGTCCCACTGAAATTCTACAATTACAGTTATGCCCTTACTTTTTTTCCCATGACATGTGTGCCCTATATTCTTACAAAACTCATAGTTTTACCTTTTTGTAAGTGTTTTTTACACCTATAACCCTGAGTAATTTCGTAATTACAATCATAGATCTGCATAATCGTGAATTACACGAGAAACCTCGAGTAATGCTTAACTCTTACATGGCATAACCTTGTGTTATGTTCCATTTAAGATGCTTGTTATAGTTGACAGTTTCCATTAGAAAAAGTCAAAATCGCCCCTTTGCTCAACTTTATTTGCAAATCATGTCCAATAGCACGATTTCTGTCAAAACTCTTATGTGATGTGTCGAGGAGGAGGGAGGGGTATGCTGGACGGGGAGGACGAGAAAGGGGAGGCAGGGTAGGGTTGGGGGCTGGTGGAGGGGCTTGGAAGGGGCGACGGTGGAGACGGAGAGGAGGGAGGGGGGTTTCTAGCAGGGAAGTGGGAGATAGGGGAGGCGGGGTCGGGTTGGGGGCTGGAGGAGGGGCTTGGAAGGGGCGGAGGAGGAGACGGGGAGGAGGAGAGAGGGGGTGGGCTGGAGGGGGAGGAGGGAGAGAGAGGAGGCAGGGTAGGGTTGGGGGCTAGAGGAGGGGCTTGGAAGGGGCGGCAAAGGAGACGGTGAGGAGGAGGGAAAGGTGTGATGGATGGCGAGGAGGGAGAGAGGGGAGGCGAGGTAGAGTTGGGTGTTGGAGGAGGGGGTTGGAAGGGGCGGAGGAGGAGACGGGGAGGAGGGAGGGGTGTGCTGAAAGGGGAGGAGGGAGAGAGGGGAGGCAGGATCGGAAGGAAGCAAGGGAGTCAGAGTCGAGGCGGGAGCAATGGGCACGGAGGGTCTGGCAGAGCTCCTTCTGGAGGCGGTTCATGGCAGAGTCGAGGAGCTTATGGGCACATGCGAGAAGGTGAGAAGAGGAGGAGGAGGAGTTCCTGGAGAGGAAGGAGTTCATGATGTGCCTGAGGTCGGAGACGGCGGAGATGAAGGAGTCGGCCTCGTCTCCAGTCTTCGTAGAAGTGGGAGGTGATCTTGGAGTAGGGGGTACCTTCTAAGTCCCATTTGGTGATGATCTTCGTCGCAGTGGAGGTATATTGTCTTCCAGCATCGTGGTGGAGAAATCATTCTTCTTCATGGTGTTGCACTTCCATGTGAACTTTGGTTCTGTCGATTTTGACGAGCAACAGAGAAAAACAGTAGGATTTTACAAAGCGGCTGGTTGGTGCTCTCCTTCCCGCCTTCTTTGAGCTAAAGTAGAGGATTTCATCCCCCTCGTCTTATTATGGATCAACGGATCTTTTCCCATCTGGTTACGGACAACTCGTGTCAATCTGACTTGTTTCAATGGCCTGGAGGGAGATGGGGGCAGCGACGGCTAGCCTAGATTGGGGGGGGGGAGGTTGCAGTGACGACTGACCTCGAGGTGGGGGTGATGGCGGCTGCGACAACAGATGGCCTGCAGGAGGGGGGAGGGGTGGAATGAAGAAGGGTTTCTCTTTTTTTTGAAATTTTTTAATAGTTGTTGGATAGGTCATGGGTTAGATTAATCCAATAATTTCATTAGATTAATAGAAAAACTAACGGAGGGTTATAGGTGTGAGACAGATTGATTATCCGAGGTTTCTAGTGTAATTCACGATTACCCAGGGTTTGTTGGAGTATTTGTTATATGTGTCACATGTATGGGAGATGGGTAAATGGATCTTTTCAAGATCCATTTACCCCATCCAGTCTTTAGTCCCACATCTACTAGTTTGGAAATGTGGAGACTCAGTGGGTGTTATATAAGGAGCATCACACCTATGTGTTCAGATGAGAAAGTTCAATAGAATATCTGCCCCTTTAAGGACTTCTCCCGTGGTTTCATCCCGCTCCTTAGGGAGTAGGGTTCCACGTAAAAAATCCTTGTTCTCCATGTATATATTTCTGTTCTATTGTGCTTTGTTTATCATTCCGCTTCCGCATTCTCAATTTTCCAACATGGTATCAGAGCGGGATCGATTCTCGAGGATTTTGTGTTCTTTATTTATTCGAGATTCGATAGTTGTTTATTCCTGAAGATTATTTTATTGTGTTAGCAATGTGAGCCCCGGGCGAACCATTTCTACAATAAATGTTATTGTAATGAATAAATTATCAATGAAAGTTATTGATTATTTTTCACTCCCTTTCTGAGATTAATAAATGAATGCACTATAGGGTCCCTCTGTACAATAAGGGTTATGTACCATGGCCAACTTGATGATCATACAGTTGTTGATTCATTGGATGGATCATAGAAGCTGATGCTTGGATGAATATCTAAGGAGTTAGATAGAGGACTCATCAAGCATCATCAAATGATCATTAAGTGATGATCTCCAGTCTGAGTAGGAGATAGCAATCCTATCTCATATGACTGATATCTGACTGACCTCTTGATGCAGGTCCTCTACATGGGAATAGTGATTCAGAGGTGTCAGGTTAGTTAAGTCAATGGGTTGACTTGACGAGATCGAGATAACCAAAGACCTACGTTGAATACTGTCACAACATAGGCATGCATCCTCTGACTAGAGACAGATGTATTGCTATATGTCTGAGTATGTACATTTGGCAGACCAATAGGTTGATGACCTAATCAAGGTCTATATACCGGCGAGCTGGTGTGCATGTAAGGACATATGAGTAATGCGATCTCTCAAAGGGATCATACAGGTTAACTTGTGAACCGGGAGACATGAGCTCACTCATTAGTTATTGGGACTGAACAAATTCCATGCATGGTCGTCGTGCTTTGGAAGCATGACATGAATTTGAAGGTAAGATATATGCTTTATGAAAGCATATGATCTATACCAAATCCCAAATGACCAAGATTGAGAAACTTAAATGATCTAACTCTGAAGATGACAGTGCAAAAGTGATCTTTATCTTCAGAATGATCATGAGTCTTCCGGTATGTAGGATGTGCAGGTATTGGGAATACCTGAAGGGTGATTTGATCATATACGATTGTATAACCATGACGCTTCCATTCCGAGGGAGTGATGAAACAGGTTTGGATTTTAGTGACTCCTCTCATTAGAGAAGTGACCTAATCTTAGTCCATGAACTGGACATTGATCTGAATGAGATTCAGATGCAATGATAAGATTAAGTCTACTGTCTTGATTTGATCAAGCATCAGTGGGAGGTCCATAGCATCTGGATTTGAGATATGATCTCAACATCCAAGTCACTATACGTGGAACAATACAATCGCCCTGTCCTTATCTCCAAGTATCTAAGGAGTAATAACATTGTTCTTAAATGGTTTAAGAATAATTCCATAAGGTCTAAGCAAAGAGAAGTTGATAATTAAATATGATTTAATTATCATGATGTATGAGAAATTATCCAATATGATTAAATGTGATTTAATTATTATGGATAAGAATAATGTGGATAGTAATATCCAATTATTCATAATATGTTATAAATGTGATTTATAATATATTAGAGAGAGTTAAATATAATTTATATTAGTAGATTAATTATTAATGTGTATTGGATACACATTGTCTAATTAATTGAAAATGTAAATTACATTTTGTTTTGTGTTGTGAATGTGATTCACAATATTCCAATGTCAAGATTGCAATATTCCCAAAATTAATTGAGAATTATTTTTGGTGAATAATTGTTGGAAAATAAGTTGAGAGAAAAAGAAGGAGATGTGCAATCTCATGGGAATCCATGAGATTGCCCTCCCCATATGGGAAGAGGTGGCGGCACCAATTCCTTTATGGAATTGGTGGCCATCCACTTCTCCTAATAGGGAAGGTGGCTCTCATTTGTTTTTCCACTCCTTATTTAGTTGGTTTAATTTGGTATTAATATATATTTGATTTATCAAATATATTTAATCAAAATTAAATCACAAGTTGTTGGTTTTACCAACAACAATCTTGACCATTGGATTGACATAAATCAATCTCATCCATTGATTTTTTATGTCACATGGATTGAGATCCATGGATCCCAAAACCCTATAAATAGAGAGGCATATTTGGCTCTCTCTTTACACATGCTATTGTAGCACAAACTCTCTCTCTCTTTCTCATACTCGACAGCCCTCTCTCTCCCTCTCTTCTTGGTGGCCGTCCACCTTGGTGGAGAGAATCGCCGACGCCCGCGCCATCGTGCTGCCGCTTCGACTCTCTGCGGTTCTTCGTCTTCTTTGAGTGCTTCACTCACGAAGGAGACGTTTGATCTCGTGCGACGAGATCAGGAGCAACCGCGCTTGGATCAACTTGGATTGCGAGGACACCGCGACTCATCCCCGCGCTCGCAAGCCGTTACTCCGACGATCGGACTTGAGACAGGAGGTCTCTTTTCGTAGAGACTTGATCAACCACGCTTCAAGAGGCATTGCATTATACTTGCTGTGGTTATAAATGAAACGATTTGAGAATGGTTCTCGGATCATGTGGTTTCATCGGTTTAAAAATTTTTAAATTCCGCTGCACAGAACAACTAGTACGACTAGTCGTTCTTCGTCGTATCCGATACGACGATCACGCTTCCGTGATGCGCTTGAGGATTTCTCCATATCCTTCAAGTGGTATCAGAGCCTTAGGTTGACGGTTTCGAATATGATTCGAAAAACCGAGGACGACTTGGGTTCGTTTAGGTCGCGAAAGTTTTCATCGCATTTGATTTCGCAGATCTTTTAGTAAATAAATTCGGCACTGTTTAAATTGTTTAAACACGAATTTAATACTTGGATTTTGTTCCCCATTAAATAAGGAAACCATAGGAACTGAGTTTGCGTAAATCGGATTTCGTATGCTCTAGTTATGGTTGTTTTAATGAACATGTATGCACTGTTGCGGGAACAGTAGATTTTAACATGATTAAAGAGTTAATTACTGTTATCATCTGCCTCGAAACGCGTGCAACTCCACTTAGGTTCTGTTCTAAATCAAGTTAGCAATCTATGAAAATTGAGTTTGCTTAATTTGGATTTAAATTGATTGAGATATGTTAATTTTAGTGAGTAGGGGTCCTTACTGAAATTACATTCCTAATCTAGAACCAAGTGATTGTCAATTAGTGAAATTAATTGTTAATTTCAAGAAATATTCTTGAAAAATATTTGTGAAATATTGAAACATGATTATTTACCTAATTGACTTGGCCCCAACCAATTAATAGATTAGATTTGATCTAAATCATAATTGGAAACTACAATCTTCAAACTTGATGCTTGAATAGGATTTGGGAATTTGTCTAGCAAATTTCCTTATAATCAAAAATGTTTTGATTATTACTATATGGTACAATTTCGGTTGAAAAACCGATGATCATCTCAAGTACAAATTAATCAATTTGGCATTATCCTTTCCCGAGGCGGATATGGTGCCTAGTCGGAGAGCATTGGGGTTGCGGGTTGCAACGTATGTGGTCCGTCCCACTCTCGTCGGTACTAGCCATGACAGCGGGTAGGGCCGGGATAATGTCCGAAGGATTAAGATGTATTTTTTCTAATTATTAAAATTCGAATTAATACGTATTTTTAAGATATTACCATATATATTCAAGTAAAATAATCAAGTTTGATTGATTGAATTGGATTGATAATTAACTTAATATGATTAAATTGATTATGTCCAATTGAAATACTCTAATATGATTAGAGTTAATAATTCCCTTGGAAGAATTAATTATGTGAATGTGATTCACGATAATTAATTAAAATTTGAATATGAGGTTGAGGATCACATAAGTGACATCCATGGTCTCCCGTCAAGGCGAAGAGTTTCGTCGCCAGGGATTGTATGTGGGAGACGCCTGTCCGAAGTGACAGCTCCTGTGTGCAAGCGCATCTGGATCGGGCTCTTTGCTTCTCGAAAGAGTAAGGCCGTATGCGTAGTGACCCCAATATCGGATCCTCATATTATTGGGGCGATATTGGATTGCGCATAGCAAGTACTATTCCTGTTGACGGTTGGTTCAATTAACAACGGGTCAACATCGCCTTAGGGGTGGTGGGCTCGGGTGTTAAAGACCGAATTGGGAAATGCAAGTTGGACTTGTAAAGCGGAATGTGTTCCCGCTTCTTTTTATAGGAGTCGCAGATTCTCATATTATTGGGATGTGACAATGATAAAGAGGAGATCCCAGTTCTTGCTAGAGATATAGCGGTAAGTATATCTCTTGCTTTGAAAGTGATTAAGGGAATGAACTTTCAAAGTCGACAATGCAAGAATAATTTGATTTAAAATACCTTAATCAAATGTTATAAATTTGAATATATTTTCATATTCTAATATAGTGCATTCTTAATTTCAGAAAATGAAGTCTTTGAACCCACTTAGTAGGCTTCTAGAGGTCAACCAATTGACCGGTCCAAATTACTCGGATTGGATCCGAAATTTGGAGCTTGTTCTCTCTGTTGAGCGCATAAGTTATGTGCTATCCGAGGACAAGCATGAGAACCCTAAGTCCAAGGAAGAAAAAGCATTTAATGACAAGTATAATGAAGATCATGTCTTGGCTAGGTGCTATATCCTAGGTTCTCTCTCCAATGTTCTGCAGAAGCAACATGTGGAGATGAGTACCTGCCAGGAAATAATGCAGAATCTTAAGGATATGTTTGGTGACATTAACCGCACTCAGCGGTACAATGTTATGAAAGACCTCATTCGCTGTAGAATGCAGGAAGGGACTTCGGTCCGTGAACATGTACTCAAAATGTTTGGGTACTTGTCGGAGCTGGAGACTCTTGGGGCAACGATGGATGCAGACATGCAAGCTGACTTCATTCTGCTGTCATTGCCCAAATCTTTTAATAACTTTGTAGTGTCATTCCACATGAACAAGTTGGAATTGACAAGTGCTGCTCTCCTTGCTGCATTAAAGTCCGCAGAGGACGTGATGAAGAAGGATGGTCCCACTGACAGTGCAATGGTTGCACAGGTCAAAGGGAAGCGCGGTCGGAAGCATGGTTCTCGGAAGGGCCCGGCCCAGAAGAGAAAGAAGGGACAAAGTGTTGCCTCTTCTTCCAATGCATCCGCTCTCATGGCGTCGAAGAAAACCGACGTCTGTCACCACTGCAAGAAGCCGGGGCACTGGAAGCGTAACTGCCCAGATTACCTGAAGTCCTCAGACAAAGGTAAAGCCCCAGCAGGTATGAAATCTACTTTCATCATTGAAACTAGCTTTCTCATCGGACGAGAAGGAAGTTGGGTTGTAGATTCTGGTGCTTCTGTTCATGTATGCAATTTGTTGCATTTGTTTCAGGAAACTAGGAATCTTGAGGAAGGGGAGATAGTCATCCAGATGGGATCTGATGCAAGTGTTGCAGCAGTAGCCGTCGGGACTTGTAGACTATCATTATCTAGTGGAAGAGTCCTTATACTTAAAGAATGTCTTTATGTACCCGAAGTCAGAAGGAACTTGATATTTGTATCTAAACTTGTTAGAAGCGGATATTCTTTCCTTTTCTGTAATAAATTAGTCATAAGTCGTTATGATAAATATATTGCGGATGGTGTTTTGACTTCTGGTGGACTCTATGAATTGTGCATTGATAAATGTATTATGAATGTGACAACCACTAATAAAAACCCTAAAAGATCCAGAGAGGATAAAAATATCTCAAATGAGATAAGGCATCAAAGCCTTGGTCATTTATCTGTTGATAGGATCAATAGATTAATAAAGGATGGACCTCTAGATTTTCTACAGGTTCAACCTTTGCCCACTTGCAAACATTGCATACAGGGTAAAATGACTAGGACGTCTTTCCGTAACAAGGTTACAAGATGCGAAGGTATTATTGACCTAATACATACCGATGTATGTGGTCCCTTCAGTACCGCGACTCGAAATGGATATCGATATTATTTGATGATTATTGATGACCATTCGCCATACGGGTTTATCTTCTTACTACGTCATAAGTCTGAAACCTTTGAAAAGTTCAAAGAATTCAAGGCTTTGGTTGAGAACCAAACCGATAGGAAGATTAAACGGATTCGATCTGATCGAGGTGGCGAGTACCTGTCAGATGAATTCAAGGAATACCTTAAGGAGAATGGAATTGTTTCCAATCTCACTCCTCCTGAAACTCCCCAACTAAATGGTGTTGCTGAAAGACGCAACAGGACCATCATGGACATGGTCCGATCAATGATGAATAAAGCAAATTTACCTCTTAGTTTCTGGGGATATGCAGTAGAGACTGCAATATATATCCTGAATAAGATTCTCATGAGACATTCTCACCTGTGGCTATGCTTAAATCAATCCGGACATTGCTAGCTATAGCTGCATATCTTGACTACGACATCTGGCAGATGGACGTCAAGACGGCTTTCCTCAATGGATACCTCGAGGAGGATATCTACATGGAGCAGCCCCAGGCCTTAATAACAGAGGATGGTAAAGTATGCAAGCTGAAGAAATCCATCTATGGGCTCAAGCAAGCTTCTCGTAGTTGGAACATCAGATTTGACTAAACCATAAAGAGTTATGATTTTGTACAGAATCCTGATGAACCTTGTGTATACAAGAAGCTTAGTGCGAGCGTCATTGTGTTCATCGTGCTTTATGTAGATGACATCCTTATCATTGGGAATGATACAGGGATGATGACCAGTGTAAAGATTTGGTTGTCTCATACCTTTGAGATGAAAGATCTTGGAGAAGCCTCTTATATCTTACGCCTGAAGCTGTTCAGAAACCGAGAAAAGAGGATTTTGGGATTGTCACAACATGGATACATTAAGAAGATTCTTGAACGATTCCGTATGGATAGTTCTAAGAAAGGATTCCTACCCTTAAGACATGGTATCCACCTGTCTAAAGGAATGGCTCCTCAAACTGTTGAGGAAAAGAAAGCCATGGCTGGATGTCCTTATGCATCAGCCGTAGGAAGCTTAATGTATGCCATGATGTGTACTAGGCCATATATCTGCCATGCAGTGGGAGTGGTAAGTCGTTACTAATCCTGCTATGGAGAACAACACTTGAATGCAGTAAAGAATATATTCAAATATCTAAGACGGACGCAAGATTACATCTTGGTCTATGGAGATGGTGATCTCCAAGTCTTGGGATATACAGATTCTGACTTCCAATCGGATGTAGATGATCGAAAGTCGACATCGGGGTTCGTGTTCTTGTTGAATGGTGGTGTTGTGAGCTGGAGAAGCAAGAAGCAAGACACTACTGCAGATTCAACAACAGAAGCCGAATACATTGCCGCATCGGATGCTGCAAAGGAGGCGGTGTGGTTGCACAAGTTCGTGCTGGAGCTTGGCGTAGTTTCCTCTGATACTCCCATCCCGTTACTCTGCGATAACACGGGAGCCATTGCCCAGGCAAAGGAACCCAGATGGCATCAAAAGAGCAAGCACGTGGAAAGGAAATACTATATCATTCGGGAGATACAAAAGCGTGGTGACATCATCATCACCAAGGTGCCTCTGCCGACAACGTTGCTGATCCTCTTACCAAACCTCTGACACAGAAGGTTTTCGACCAGCATGTAATGAGTATGAGTTTAAAGATTGTACCTGAATGGTTCTGAGGGCTAGTGGGAGATTGTTAGCAATGTGAGCCCCGGGCGAACCATTTCTACAATAAATGTTATTGTAATGAATAAATTATCAATGAAAGTTATTGATTATTTTTCACTCCCTTTCTGAGATTAATAAATGAATGCACTATAGGGTCCCTCTGTACAATAAGGGTTATGTACCATGGCCAACTTGATGATCATACAGATGTTGATTCATTGGATGGATCATAGAGACTGATGCTTGGATGAATATCTAAGGAGTTAGATAGAGGACTCATCAAGCATCATCAAATGATCATTAAGTGATGATCTCCAATCTGGGTAGGAGATGGCAATCCTATCTCATATGACTGATATCTGACTGACCTCTTGATGCAGGTCCTCTGCATGGGAATAGTGATTCAGATGTGTCAGGTTAGTTAAGTCAATGGGTTGACTTGACGAGATCGAGATAACCAAAGACCTACGTTGAATATTGTCACAACATAGGCATGCATCCTCTGACTAGAGACAGATGTATTGCTATATGTATGAGTATGTACATTTGGCAGACCAATAGGTTGATGACCTAATCAAGATCTATATACCGGCGAGGCTGGTGTGCATGTAAGGACATATGAGTAATGAGATCTCTCAAAGGATCATACAGGTTCACTTGTGAACAGGGAGACATGAGCTCACTCATGAGGTATTGGGACTGAACAAATTCCATGCATGGTCGTCGTGCTTTGGAAGCATGACATGAATTTGAAGGTAAGATATATGCTTTATGAAAGCATATGATCTATACCAAATCTCAAATGACCAAGATTGAGAAACTTAAATGATCTAACTCTGAAGATGACAGTGCAAAAGTGATCTTTATCTCAGAATGATCATGAGTCTTCCAGTATTTAGGATGTGCAGGTATTGGAATACCTGAAGGGTGATTTGATCATATACGATTGTATAACCATGACGCTTTCATTCCGAGGGAGTGATGAAACAGGTTTGGATTTTAGTGACTCCTCTCATTAGAGAAGTGGCCTAATCTTAGTCCATGAACTGGACATTGATCTGAATGAGATTCAGATGCAATGAGAAGATTAAGTCTACTGTCTTGATTTGATCAAGCATCAGTAGGAGGTCCATAGATCTGGATTTGAGATATGATCTCAACATCCAAGTCACTATACGTGGAACAATACAATCGCCGTGTCCTTATCTCCAAGTATTTAAGGAGTAATAACATTGTTCTTAAATGGTTTAAGAACAATTCCATAAGGTCTAAGCAAGAGAAGTTGATAATTAAATGTGATTTAATTATCATGATGTATGAAAAATTATCCAATATGATTAAATGTGATTTAATTATTATGGATAAGAATAATGTGGATAGTAATATCCAATTATTTCATAATATGTTATAAATGTGATTTATAATATATTAGAGAGAGTTATAATTTATATTAGTAGATTAATTATTAATGTGTATTGGATACACATTGTCTAATTAATTGAAAATGTAAATTACATTTGGTTTTGGGTTGTGAATGTGATTCACAATATTCCAATGTCAAATTGCAATATTCCCAAAATTAATTGAGAATTATTTTTGGTGAATAATTGTTGGAAAATAAGTTGAGAGAAAAAGGAGATGTGCAATCTCATGGGAATCCATGAGATTGCCCTCCCCATATGGGAAGAGGTGGCGGCACCAATTCCTTTATGGAATTGGTGGCCATCCACTTCTCCTAATAGGGAAGGTGGCTCTCATTTGTTTTTCCACTCCTTATTTAGTTGGTTTAATTTGGTATTAATATATATTTGATTTATCAAATATATTTAATCAAATTAAATCACAAGTTGTTGGTTTTACCAACAACAATCTTGACCATTGGATTGACATAAATCAATCTCATCCATTGATTTTTTATGTCACATGGATTGAGATCATGGATCCCAAAACCCTATAAATAGAGAGGCATATTTGGCTCTCTCTTTACACATGCTATTGTAGCACAAACTCTCTCTCTCTTTCTCATACTCGACAGCCCTCTCTCTCCCTCTCTTCTTGGTGGCCGTCCACCTTGGTGGAGAGAATCGTCGACGCCCGCGCCATCGTGCTGCCGCTTCGACTCTCTGCGGTTCTTCGTCTTCTTGGAGTGCTTCACTCACGAAGGAGACGTTTGATCTCGTGCGACGAGATCAGGAGCAACCGCGCTTGGATCAACTTGGATTGCGAGGACACCGCGACTCATCCCCACGCTCGCAAGCCGTTACTCGCACGATCGGACTTGAGACAGGAGGTCTCTTTTCGTAGAGACTTGATCAACCACGCTTCAAGAGGTATTGCATTATACTTGCTGTGGTTATAGATGAAACGATTTGAGAATGGTTCTCGGATCATGTGGTTTCATCGGTTTAAAATTTTTTAATTCCGGCTGCACAGAACAACTAGTACGACTAGTCGTTCTTCGTCATATCCGATACGACGATCACGCTTCCGTGATGCGCTTGAGGATTTCTCCATATCCTTCATATTGAAGATCATTGTTGGTCAAAGATCAAATTTTTATTCTATGATTTTCTAAAATCCTAGATTTATTCATGAAGATCCACTCTCCAGGTCACGCATCCCAACCTTGTGCGCCTTCATCCTTCTGTTATCCAGCAGCTTCCCTATCCCATCGGAATGGGCGCACATGCTCAGGCAGAGGGGCAACAACGAATCTCAAGGCTGCATTTCCCACTCTATTCAGCCGCAGGCGGAGGTCCCCTCCAAGCGATGTGCGCCAGGCGGCGCGCTGGCTCCAGGTTCCATCGAAGGTGGCGACGCGATGCCTAATCCAGCAACCACAACGAGTCCTCTAGGTCTTCGTACTCAAATCTCCAGACTGTGCAATGCAGCCCAACAACACCCATCAGCGCATCTCCTTCACTCACGCATGATCTAGCAATGGCGGCAGCCGCCAGCACAGAGGCACGCCCTCCTCTTCCAACAGCACCTCCAGGCAGAGGAGCCTTAGTCGAGCTCCTTCCAGGTCGTGGCGGTGACCCATCTCTACAAGCGCGAGGCGGCGCAAGACAAGCATGCAGCCCAGGCGCCGGCCCTTGCCCTCCCTCAATCTCCAGCGACAAGGCTTCAGGCGGGAGGTAGCTCCTCACCGCCCACCGCTCGTGGTGATGCCCACCTTCGAACAAGTAGAAACCCCCATCGGGGTCGAGTCCTCGAGCAAACCCAGGCGGCGACGGCTTTCTTCAACGAGGAGGGTTTCCTTGGGAACCTTAAGTGCATGGAAACTGATACCCCTTTAATGGGGACCCCTTCGACCACCATTTTAAAAAAACTTTTTTTGATTGAAGAAAAAGGGGAGGTTTTGTTGTGATAAAAAAGAGAGAGAAAGAAAGAAAGAGAGGGGAGGGTCGTGTAAAAAAACTGGGAGGGCAGTTTAAAAAGTGTTTGCTTTAAAAAAACGCGTACAATAAAAAAGTCGTACACAAAAGTTGAAAAAAATGGAAAAGAAAAGCCGAGAAAATATAGCAGTGGCTTATGTTAAAGAAATGATAAAACAATTTCTGATTAAGAAAAGCCGAAGAAAAATCCGGTGGTTTATTTGATTTTCTTTTCTCCCCCATCATTGTTGTCTTCTTGTAACTTTGTCGATGTCATTTATTTCCGACAAGTATGGGAGAAAGGGGGAGTATATGTAGAGCATAGAAGGAAATATCGGCGACATATCGGCAATATATCATCGATATATCGATATCGACATGGGACCAATATGGGCACCGATATGGTGATATATCCCAATTTCCAGGCATTTTCTTCACAAAGGCCCGTCGATATGGGCGATATTTCGAAGATATATCGTCGATATATCGTATCGATACGATATCGAAACAATATCGATATCGATACGGCCTTCCATGATGTTAAGTCACATGTCTGTTGCAGATTCAGATGTTAGATTTCAGACCAGATTTCCAGACTCCACAACAGATGTTCAGACTCGACGATTTAATTCCGAAGTCCTCAATTTCAGACTCGCACACGTATGCGGTCTTCATTCAGATGTGCAGATGTTTGCCATCTTTTGTAGTGGTCCTCATCTTTTCTTGTTTAGTCGGCCAGAGTTTTCATGTGAGCCATAGAGACTCCAGAGTAGAGGATCATTCCCTATGCCATGTTGGCTAGGGTTTTCATGTGGTATCATAGGTACTCCAGAGTAGAGTACAATTTTCTGTGCCAGATGGGAGAGACCAAGTTCTCCGACGAGGAGACTTCTTTCAGACTCCATTCTCCAGCAACCGTGGACTCCGATGAGGATTGCACTCCATGGCTTTTTAGTCTGGCCCTTTTCAAAGATGGAGTAGTTGTCCACATGTTGTGGCAGGTCAGAGTACTCCGACGAGGAGACTCATTTCCAGTTGCAGTGTGACTCTAACAGGCGCAGTTCAGAGCACATGCTCTCCGACGAGGAGATTCAGTTGACTCACACTCCAGCTCGTTCGTCCTCCTTACCTGCATGGCATGAGAAGCAACGTCCTCGGCAGCAGCCGACAATTGTGCGCGTTGAGTTGATATTGTTTGTAGTGTCATGTAGCATGAGTTGAGTTTCTTTTTGTTTGTCCAAGTTGAGCAGTGCATGCTCCAGCTTGAGGGGGAGTGTTGGAGTATTTGTTATATGTGTCACATGTATGAGAGATGGGTAAATAGATCCCTTTAAGATCTATTTACCCTATCTAGTCTTTAGTCCCACATCTACTAGTTTGGAGATGTGGAAACTCAGTGGTGATATATAAGGAGCTCCACACCCATGTATTCAGATGAGAAAGTTCAATAGAATATCGGCCCGTTTGATGGCTTCTCTCGTGGTTTCATCATGTTCCTTAGGAAGTAGGGTTCCACGTAAAAAATATTTGTTCTCCATATTTATATTTCTGTTCTACTATGCTTTGTTTATCATTCCCCTTCCGCATTCTCTATTTTCAAACAAAGTTATGATTGTAATTACAAAATTACCCAGGGTAATAGGCAATTCATCATAACGTTCTTTCAATCATGGCAGTCAGAACCATTTAAATAAATCAAGGGAAAATAAAGATGGATCTTTGAAATTAGGGTTTTTAGCACTTGTGTCCCACTGAGATTATGCAATTACAGTTATGCCCCTACCTTTTTTGCAATAACATGTGTGCCCTATATTCTTACAAAACTCACAATTCTAGCTTTTTGTAATTACTTGTGTAATTACTTGTATGCCCCTATTTTAACTTAAAGGAATGGCAGAACTGTGAATTTTGTAAGAATATGGGGGCAGAAAATGTTATTGCAAAAAATAGATGCATAACAGTAATTGCCTAGTCACAAAGGGGCACAAGTGTAAAAAACCATTGAAATTATGTGTTATTGGAATAGATCAATACCCAGAAAATAAAAAATAAGATAAATATTTTTCCCGGGGTCTGGAAATAGGCCCACTAGTAGGCCAATCAGTCAAATAGTCAGACCAATTATTTGTTCTTAGTGACTACTGGCTGATTACTAATTATTCAATTAGACAACCTGCTCTACCCCACCATCACCAAATACACACCTCATAGTCGGACCGAATATTTGGTGTAGTCGTCCACCTATTGGAATTCCAGTTGTTTACTTCATATAGCAGCATTTCTACCTTGACAACTGTGTTATTGTCCACTAAATGAGTTCTAATATACAGCTAGCCACTAATATGATATAAATTTTTGCTATTACGAGTAAGATTGTCTCTTTTTTCAGGTTCTCATCATCGTTTTTATTTTTGAGATTGTTGATTGAGGGAGATGAATACTTCATTTTTACAAAGTTGGATGGAAGCAATCATGTTGTGATTGTAGTTCCTATTAAATGTTACTGACGGACATGACAACGAGCATATTACAAATGATGAGGAATCTGATGCAAAGGTTGGGAAACTAGCAACCTAGAAGAAAGGTAATGCGATGGTGAAGGCATGGATTATGAACAATTGTATTCGGAGGATTGCCATGATAATTGTGCATCATAAAGCTACAAAGATGTGGGAGAATTTAAAGTAGTTCTACTCTGAGGAGAAAAATTATGCACATATTTTATAGATATATCTTGAAATGTTCCAAACAAAGCAAGATGGTAGACCATTGGCACTATATTATTCTGCTAGAAATTCCAGCTTTCGCAAACTTAACTCACACATGCCTCCCGGTCCATTGTGAAAGATGAGGATTGTTTTGGCCTTAGTTGATGGTCCTCTTGTTTTCTTTAGGAACTGAAAACCCATACAATGTTGCTAAGTCACATATGATTATTACATTGGAAATCTCTTCCATAGAGGAGGTGTATATCAGATTGAGTCATCTGTCTGTTTCCGTTTCTAGTTCTCAAAGAGCTAAAGACTGTCTCTGCCATGGCTGCGCCATCTGGGAGAGGCGGACGGGGGCTTATATGTGCTCGTGGTGAGGGTCATTTCAGTCATGGATGGGCCACATTATTACACCATTTTGCAATCGAAGTGGTCATACTAGGACAGTTGTTTAACCAAGATGGTAGACCTCATGCAGCTCATCAGGCGGTTTCAAGAATGGATGATGATAATCCAATGACCGTCTCAAAAGCAGAATATGAGGATCTCTTTCAGTGGCTTGGCCAACACCCTATAGCTCAGCAACCAATTTCCAGTTCCAATAGCTCGAATGCAGAACCAGATGCCATTGCCTTTGCTAATCCCTCAAGTACCATTCTTGTAGGCTTTGCATGTCATGACATTTTTGTCCTCGGACTGGTGGTAGATTGAGGTGCTTTAAGGCATATGTGTGGAAATATGAAGCAGTTCTCTTCTAGTCACCCTATTCCATGGGGCTTGCTATTCTTGTGGCAAATGGCAGGCATTCCCGTATTACTGTTCAGGATGATGTTCTTGTGACTCCTGCTACTCACTTAAAGAATGACATTCTAGCTCGAGTTTCCTATGAGCTTATATGTTGGTCTAATTACAAGAGTTGAATTATCAAGCTATTTTTGATCTAGTGTCGCATATTTTTTTAAGTTATTTTGATGAACATGGTGAGTATGACCGTGAAGAAGAAGTGCTTACCATCTGATCCAGTTTCCCTTTGTTGGGCATCCGTCAACCGACAATGGAAACACCTCTCAGTCAGCTTCCGATACCAAAAACAAGGAGAGTTCTACCACAAATCCATGCTTCTTCTACCTTCAATTGTAAGATATGCCAACTTAGAAAACGTTATAGGAGTTTGTTTTGCAATGAGCTTGTTCATGTTTCCAAGTTGGTTTTTGAGTTAATCCATTTTGACATTTGGAGGTAAAGTCGTGCTCCAAATCACTTTCGGCACAGGTGTTATCTTGTTATTGATGACTTTACCTGTGTCATGGGTTTTTAATTGAAATTGAAAGCTGAAGACAACAATGTTATGAAAACTTTCTGATTGAAATGAAAAATGTCTTTGATTTTCATCTTTCATGTGAAGTCTGATAATGCTCTTGATTTCCGTAATCATATACTTTATTCCTTATTTAACGTCAATAGCATTGTTCATCAAACTTCCTGCCCTTTCACGTACTGAATGGGGCTATTGAGAGAAACATCGTTATATCTTGGATGTTATCCAAACCTTATTAGTCCAAAGCAGCATGCCTCGGTCTTTTTGGGGAGATGTTCTTATTGCACTCTACGTGATAAACTGTGTGCCTTTTACCATATTGGAAGAACAAACTCTATATTCTCTCCTTTTTTTCAAAGAAAAATATGTTTCATATAGAGCCAAAGGTGTTTGGATGTCCTTCAATTATTCGCATTCTTTCCATTATGAGAGACAAGATTGCACCTCGAGTACTCAAGAATGTATTTGTTGAGTGTTCTACGTTCCAAAAGGGGTACAGATGTAGTCTGTATTATATCAGTGTTGATGTTATCTTTGAGTCCATTCCTTATTACGCCATTACGGCATCGAGTGTGGTTATCTATGAAACTATTGAAGTTCATGCCTACTCCATGTCATAAATAATAATGAAATCAATTCCATGAGATATTTAGGCTCGTTTATTCTCGTTGTCCTGAAGTACCGACTGCACGCCCTTCTGAGACATCCGCACATGTTCCTAACTAATGTGACTATTGGAGTATGTAATTGATGGGTAATTGGATCACTCCAAGATCCAATTACCACCCACACATATTTAGTCCCACGTCTAGTATTTGTAGGATTCGGTCTCGCTATGGAACTATATAAGGAGCTCCACACCCCCTTGTACTCATTGAGAGATTCAATGCATAAGATTCGACCCTTTGAGTCTTTCTCCAGTGGTTTCGTCACGCTCCTCACGGAGTAGGGTTCCACGTAAAATCTGATCATCCACTTTATATTTTTATGCTTCTTGTTCTTGATTATCAATTTTGCTTCGATGTTTATATTTCAACATGATATCAGAGCAAGTCGATTTGGGGGATATAATCTTGTTTGAAGTTGGTTTTTCATGTTCATTGATTTATTCAAGTTTGAGGAGTTGTTCCATGCATTTTGTTCTAGGGTTCTTGATGGAACCCTAACTCTGCAAGATGGATCGACTGTGCGAATGCAACTAGGAACCCTAGTTTTGGTTCTTCAAATCTCATCAACGCAAGCACCAAGCCTCTGCCACGAAGCCGCAGGCACACGAGAACATCCTCGTACAATGTAAAAAAATGATGAACAGCTCATCCAGGACAAGAACTCCAAAACTTGTGTCACCGATGGCAATTGTCTCTCCAAAACTCACCACTGATGGGTAGTGCTCTCCTTTCAGGATGCGTAAAGCAACCATGCACGAGACGGCGCAACTCCTTCGAACCCTAGCAGTGGTGACCTACAAAAGCCCCTCTGCCCAAATTCCATGTCTCCTACTTTCCAAACAGAGGCTTTAGACCTTGCAAACTCACAAGAAAACCTCCCAGGTGAATGCACTGTGAAGCCCTAGCCGCTCCAACGATCCCACCTTGCTACCAACACAATGGTCATCCCATGCGATGACGAGCAACCCCACGTGGTGGCCTTAGTGATGACTAACTCCTTGTATGATCAAGCCCCATGCTTTGTGTGCCTCCTCCTTCAAGAATCATCGAGTGATGGTGCCCCAAAAGGAGGTTCCGTTCAAGGGAACCGTAGCCTTCGTGGAAGAAAGGGGGACCCGATTACCCCATGCAGGCTCTACTATATTATTTTTAAAAAGGGATTTTTACACCTATAATTCTAAGTAATTTTGCAATTACAATCATAACCCCGCATAATCGTGAATTACGCTCATAACCCTGAATAAGTATGTTGCCTTACACCTATAACCTTTCGTTACTTTACTTCATTAACTCAACCAGATGACTGAGTTAATCTAACCAATCAATAATCTAACGGCTACGATTAACCTAAATAAAAAAAGTATCCTACAGCCATCGTGAGTCTAAGGTTAGGGTAGGGGGCTACGACAGTTGGTGAAGGACAACGATTGGCTCACGGGCTTGCACGTGACGGCAGGTCTGACGGTTCGGGGGGGTTTGCTTGCAGAGGCCAACAAGGTGGGGGTTACCAGTGGGATTCTGAAGGGGATGATTGTAGAGGTGTGGGAGGTTGGGGGGTTTGCAGAGGTGGTCGACAATGAGGGGGTGGGGGGAGGCTCTACAAAGATTCTCGACTGGGGAGGGGGGTCTGCAGAGGCACCTCTGTCGGCGTAGAGGTACGTAGGCTTTGCAGAGATTCTCGACGGGGGAGCCTGTAGAGGTACCTCTGCCGGCGCAAAGGTAGGTTATCAGTCGGTCCAAGGGGGGATGCAGAGGCACCTCTATCGACGCAAAGGTACGTGGTCGGTCGATCCGAGGTAGGGGGTTGCAGAGGCACCTCTTGTAGAGATTCTCAACGAGGGACGGGGGGGCTACAGAGGCACCTCTGTCGACGCAGAGGTAGGTGGCCAGTCGGCCCCGGGGGGGCTTGTAGAGGCATCTCTGTCGACAGGGGGTGGGGGCGGGGCGGGCTTGACGGGGGGAGCGGGGGCTGCAGAGGTCAGCGGGGGGTGGGGGGCAGAGCGAGCTTGCAGATATTCTTGACCGGAGGGCTGCAGAGGTCAGCGGGGGGTGGGGTGGGGCTTGAAAATGTGGTTGCGGTCGACATCGAGTGGGATTCCCAAGGGGATGAGCTCGACGGTTCGAGCAGGGGATCGATGGGGCTTTGCTTTCAGAGGTCGATGGGAGCGAGTGGCGGAGGGGTTGGGGTGACGAAGGGGATGAGCTCGACGGTGCAGGGGATCTGTAAAGAGAGGGGGTTCGGATTTCGAATGGGATTCCGAGAAGAGAGAACGATGGCATGTTTTGCAAATAATAATGAACTTAAGGGCAGTTTTGTCTTTTTCGGAAACCGAAAAATATAACAGGCATCCCAAACGGAACATAACGCGAGGTTTTTTTTTAAATCAAAAAAGGGAGGAATCACGCTTAGGTGCTCACCCCATTATATTATTAGAATATAAATAAGACAGTTCCGGTTACAAAAGCCATGATTCAAGCAGTTGCTTCTAATGGTAACAAACATTCTCACAGTAAAAGCGTGTCCCTGAGAACAGATTTGCATTACGGGTAAGCCAGATGGCCCAAACCGCCACCGGGAGTAGTGTCTCCTTCCTTTACCTTTTGTGTGCCCCATACAGAGAAGTCCAAAAAGAATTGAAGTCGAATGGCCTCGTCCAATCCAAACTCACCTCACCCCAAATAGGCGTGGTAACTTGGCAACGGAAAAACATGTGATCCAGCATCTCAATCTCTGTACCATACAGCAAACAACGATCAGAGACAGCCTCGAACAACCTAGAGCACCGGTTACGAGTCATAACGCGCTTCCTCCTAAACTACCACAGGAAAAAGCCAATCCTCTCAGGCAACCCCAATGCCCATATGAACTCACAATCGCAGGTGACAATGACCGAGGGAGATGACGGTGGACGACAAATAAAACCATAAGCCTTTCACACCGAGAAGGACGAGTCCTTCCAGCTCCAGTGATCCAACCCAGCAGTGGGCCTCCTAGCCTGCCCGAGGACATCTAAGAGTTGGAGAAAGTCCTCCAATCGTTGATCCGAAAAAGCAGTTATGAAAGGTGGCATCCAGTTACCATTGTCCCAACATCCAGCCACCCGAATCTTTTAATCCTCAGCCAACGCGAACAGGCGCGGAAAATGGCTGCTGAGAAGTCCCTCGCCCATCCAGTCATCCACCCAGAAGCCAAACGTCTCGCCATACCCCACCACAGGGCTGAACAGGTCATTGAAGCGCGGCAACACCTTCAAGATCCCCTTCCAGAACGCAGATCTCCTCTGACCCTGCCGTTACACAAGCGGATTCATCAATGGATAAACCATAAATCTGACGGACTAGGCGACAGCAAATCCTCTCATCCTTTCCTCAAATCTTGCTCACCCACTTAAGAAGTAAAGCCTCATTGAGTGTCCCCAAGCTCTTAATACCAAGACCCCCACTCTTCTTTGGTTGTACCACGGTCTCCCAACAGATGAACCTTGTGTCTTTCCTATCCCGCCATGCTCCACAAGAACCTACGCATGAGACTCTCCAGTTTCCTCACGATGCCCTTCGGCATCATACGGGACAAGAAGAAAAAGACAGGGATCGCCAAAAAAATTGCCTAAATCAGCACAAGCCTGCCACCATGCGACAGTAGAGCCGCCTTCCACCCTGACAGCTTTCTCTCCATCTTCTCCACAAGTGGCAGCCAATCCGCGAGCTTGATTCTAAAGTCTGACAGGGGGATACCAAGATAATTGATGGAAAGGGAACCACAGGTCGTACCAAGCACCGAACTACAAGCCCTAGCCAAATCATCATTCATGTCGAAAGGAATAACCTTGGACTTGTCAAGATTCAAATGAAGACCAGACATCGCAGCAAAAATGTCAAGAGTAGTACCCATGCCCCTGGCCTCCTCCACCCCACCCTCAATGAATAGGACAGTATCATCCGCATACTGCAACAAAGGGATGGACACCTAGCTGCCAGTAAATCCAGAAAAAAATATCGCTCCTTTAAGCACAACCAACCATGCACGCGAGCATATTCGCAACAACCACAAACAGCAATGGGGCCAATGGGCACCCCTGTCTAACCCCCCTGTGTGGCTGAAAGAAACCCCCTTCAGGGCGCCCATTAACCAGGATCGAGAACGACGTCATGGTGATGCATTGTTTCATCCATGAGATCCAGGCCTCCGAAAAACCCCTCCTATACAAAGCAGACCAAAGAAAACGCCAGTCCAAAGAGTCATATGCTTTAGCAAAATCAACCTTCCAGAGCAACGATTACTTATCATTACGCTTCCAATCACAGATGATCTCAGCCGCCAACACCAAGTTGTCCCCAATCTGACGGTCCGAGATGAAAGCCGTTTGAACATGCGAAATAAGATGGTCAAGAACGCGACTAAGGCAAGTCGCCAGCACCTTAGCTACAATCAGATAAATCTCGTTGGATAAAGCAATTGGACTGAAATCCTCGATCCGTTCAGGCGCCCCCGCCTTCAGAAGCAGGAAAATCAAAGCCTTATTCAACTTTTCGAAACCGACATTGCAAATACAGAATTCCTGCACAACCTACAGAACCTTATCGCCAAGCACATCCCAGAATTCTTTCTAAAAAGAAATTGGATAATCATCAGGGCTCGGGGCCCCATCTGAGTTCATATTCCAGACCGCAGCCTTCACCTCCTCCCTCGTGACCAGAAGGATCAAACTGCTAGCATGCACATCAGAAATACTCTGCACCCCCAAACCGTTCCATCGCCATGAAAATTCAAAGAAGTGATCCACAATCGCATTGCCCATCTCCCTGTCCCCTTCAACTCTAGCACTGTTAACCACTACGGATTTGAAAGAATTAAAACGATGACGGCCACTAGCAACTTGATGAAAGAAAGCCATGTTTGCATCACCCTCCTTTAACCAAGCGACCCTTCATCTCTGCCTTCATTCGGCAATCTGTTTCATGTCTTCCTCCATCACCACTCTAAGAGCCAGGTCCCTTTGCCATAATTCCTCGACGTACAGCTATCTCTCACCTTCCAGGCAATCAAGGGCTCGAATCTCCAGTTCAGCGGCCTCCCTCTTGGCCCTCCTGGCAACCCTAACCTCCCTCTTGTATTGATAGAGTCTTTGATGAAGCCCCTTTAGCTCATCCGAAAATCTCATCGTCGTCGAACCAACCACCAGTATGGATGTCCAAAAAGAAGTAACCAGAAATATGAAGGAATCCTCAAGCAGCCAGGCCCGCTCAAAACGGAAGAAACCCCTCAGCTGGATATTAGATCCCGAATCCCAAAGCAAAGGAGTGTGGTCAGAGCGCACCGTGGCCTAGAAGAGGCAAACGAATAGGGGAACAGACCTATCAACTCGGAAGAGACGAAAATGCGATCAATACGCGAACGGGAACCAGAGCTCCTCCAGGTGTATTTTGTATCAAAAGCATCAACCAGCTCCAGCTCAGCTCATCCACCAACTCGACAAAGGCATCTGAACCAAGATCCCGTCTCCCCCTCTCCCCGCAGGCGCGGGCGATCAGAAGAGAGTAAGGATACATTGAAGTCACCTCCAAGAAGCCAAGCACAATCAGGGAACGCATTTCGAGCAGCACGGATATCTGCCCGTAACTCGCTCCGATGAACCGACTGACAAGACCCATAAACACAACTAAACGCAAAGAGGGACCGCGTAGAGGCACATTCGAGCAACACCGAAAGTACGTGTAAACCTCGCACCTCTGCCCTAAACATAAAAGATGTGTCTTTCCAAGCAAGGATAACACCCAGAAGCACCCATCGGATCCAACATCATGAAGTCATTAAGCAAACCCATGCCAAAAGAGTTCCAAACATCCCTACTGCAGGACTCCAACTTTGTTTCCTGTAAGAGGATGACATCGCATCCCCAATCCACGAACCTCACTCCAAGGGCACGCCTCTTCTCCAGGTCACCCAAACCTCTGACATTCCAAGTTAAAACCTTCATTGAGCCCGAGTATGTCCACCCAAAGTACTCATCGCCCCCACAATTTTCGCTAACGCCTTCCGGACGGACACCGCTCGAAGACCTTTGTTTCTTCCTCACGTATCTTTTACTGACTCCTTTGTTACCCGGATCGGCCACCAAAATGGTTTCAGAGGGGTGCCCAAGAGAAGAGCCGCTCACAAGAAATGCTGCCCATGTTTGTCCCCCCCCCTCCCTCGCCAAAAAATTCGAAAGAACCGATCTCGATCAGAGATGAATCTGAGTCCCTCAGCAAACACAGATGGGCCTTGCGAGTACTGAAAACATCCAAGTCTACCCACAGATCGCTAGAGGACAGAAAAGGCAAAGATGGCATCCGGCAACCGGTATTCTCCACCCGACCTGGATGCTCCTCCCGAACGAAGGACGAGACAGTGGAGCCCCTCGGCGGATCAACCGAACTGGACCCGAGCCCACGCTCCGACAGCATATTTTCCAGATAGCATAGTCGGATCCGAAGCCATTAGCTGCATACAGAAAGGTAACCGACCCAAAAGGCCGGCGAACAAAAGTAGTTGAAAGGTCCCTTGAATTGCACGCCCATATCCATCGCTCTAAATCCCCCAAAACACTCGAGACGATTCGGATTGAATGGCCTTAACTAAACGCGATCTTCAACTTCCGCAGAATCCGAAGCGACATCCAATCGCCGAGAAACAAACGGTAACGGCTCCGAAGCCCTCAACAGCGCCTTCGGCCCTAGCGGCGGTGACGGCTGAAGCAGTCGAACCGCAACTGTGAAGGTCACGCCAACAGCTCTCAGCAACACATGATGAAAGCAAAGATCAACATCTTCATGGCATTCGATGACGACAAAAGTGGACAGAGGGTCCGATCCCGATTGGCTTCCGTCTGACAGGATTTTTTTTACATTACCAAATTCCCCGAGTGTGGGTCGTAGTGTTTCCAAATTCCGAGAAAGAAAGGGGACACTCAGAGCTGCAGAACGCGATTGACAAGCTTCAATTCCCCCCCCCCCAGAAAAGCTCGGACATCTCCAAGCTATGTCGCTTCTCCCCCTCGGATGCAAAAGTCGTTTCGCCTGCAGTATTGAAAGACCACGAACACAGCATTTGCGCAAGCAAACATCACCGGTGAAATCCTCCCCGAACATGAGCAGCATACCGGCCCAAATTGACTTTATTGTTATGGAGTCCTTGTTCCATTCACCCACTAGCCATTTGACCATGTTCGACTTAGGTTCCAAACTCTTATCCTCAGAAACGAATGAATTCATCGGCCCCGAAATGGACGAAACTTCTTGTGCACCCTCTCGCTCAGCACCCAACCGATCGACATTCTTCCTCTCAACTAAGAAAGGGCAAGAATCCCGGCGATGCCCCGTACTCCCGCAACCAAAACATCGTGTTGGCTTCACGCACTCCGGCGCCAGATGGCCTGCTACCCTGCACATGTAACATGTCCTCCCTCGCTTGCGCTGCGTGATATGGATCCAACCCTCATCCTTCTTCGGATCAGCAGAAGATTGTACAGCATTTACTCTCCTCCAGACGCGAACCCCTTCTGAGATCCTCCTCAAAAAAGCTTCACATTGTCTCCTATCACCCCTCGCACTCACCCTCGCCCCACGCATGTCGCCTCCTCGTCCCCGAGACTTAAGATGAGATGGATGGTTTCTCCCAACTTGATGATCCATGCTCTTATTCTATCAAGTATGGGAGAAAGGGGGGGTTACATAGGGCATATCTCTAAGAATCAAATATCAATACTTAAATAGAAAAGTTAGCATACATAATAATCGACAACAATCACAAAAATATGTAAGTATCCGAAACAAAACGAAAAATCAACACAAATAACAATGGTAATGTGCTAATTAAAATAGTAAAAGAAAACTGAAATGTTCTACGACGATATTCTACCGAGTACAAAGCAATCTCAATCCAAATCATCATCAAATTCCACTACAATATTGTCTTCATCTTCACTCTCTTCCTCATATGGGAGTTCTTCCTCATTTAAGCTCGACAATGAGGGTTGAACCAGTAGCATGCCTTTGGCTTCTTCTATTTTACACCAAATCTTCTATGCCAGTTGCATCAACCACTAAGTTTCATGTCAGCATCGATCCTTGGAATACCTCATCATCTCCTTCATCTTCTTCACCAATCTAATCTCTCACATTGAATCTATCATTTGTGACAAAGGGCTTATTGCGTTTTTAAGATGGTGATCCCTTAACATGGCATTGAATCTGACATATAGCAAGTCATTTAATCACTTAAATTCAAGCACGTTCATTTTCTTTGTGTGAATCTATAAAATAACCACAAATATAGCATTGACCACCTCATTAACGATGAGTAACATCTGACATGTGTTGCACCAATATTTTAGCCTTACTGGCTCAAAAGTGCTCTAATTCCTTTCATAACTCGAGGAAGAAGTTGTCAACTTTAAAACTTTCATTGTCATCTCCTTCAAATGTGGTGTTTACATGCCATGCAATCCCCACCAAAGGGCTATTTATAAGAATAAATAATTAATAATCGTTAAACATATAAGTCTATGAATTCTTCATGAGAATTTATACCTGAATTGAAATCATCACCAATGATTGACCTTTCTCTGACAGTCAAAGGGTTGCCAAATGATCATTCTGCCCCTTCATATAAAGACGACTCTTTCCTACTAATGATAGTTTGGATCTCTAAATCAGGATAGAAAAAACCCATACAATCCAAGAATCCCTTCAGAGCAAGGCATTTCCTTAGGATTTGAGCATTGTCCCTATAAAAGAAATAAAGATTCAAAAAATATGCAGCAAGGTGGAGGGGGCTAATCCACCCTTTTTTTACTTTGAGTCAATGGCATTAATAAAATATTTGTAAGAGGTTGAAAATGCTCAAGATCTCTTTTCTTGCATCTTGCAACTCAACGTATACGAACCCCATAGCCGGCCTCCTATCTCCAACAATCTGTAGAACGTGTACCCATGGAGAGAAGGCCTTCAATGTCAAAGACCCTTGAGTCCAAAATGAAGGACTCGGAACAATGGTTGAAGCCATTTCATCCTTTTTATCTTGTATCATTTACAAGCTCTTCATTCATCAGAAGAAAATGTAAGTCTCAATGTGTCCTTCTCCATCATAGATTGCAAGGTAAGATATGTAGTAGCAAATCTTGGTATTCCCGACCTCACTATCTCGCCCTTTTGCGTAAATTATCTCATTAAGCTCAATGTTTTTGCATGACTGTATATGAAGATAGTCAATGTTCTTGCATTTGTGATGGTAATTTTCACATTCGACTCTTTATTGATCTCTTCTAGTATAAGGTTGATGCAATGTGCTGCATCGAACTCCAAAAGATCCGTGGGTACTTGGTTCTAAAGATTCTTCCAGCAGTCATATTGGCATATGCATTATCTGTCACTACTTGGACTACATTGTCAGGCCCAACTTCCTCGATGGACTTATCCACTAAGAAAGTAGTGTGGTTAACAGTATGAGAATATGCAGACGAGTCAATAGAATTCAGGAAATTGATCCCAAGTTTATAGTTGATGCAAATATTCACAATGCTCCATCCTCTCCTATCAGTCCAGACATCTATCATAATGGAACATCCAGAAGTCTTCTAACAATCACGATGCTCGTGCAAGAACTCTTATTTCCTGAACTTGTTTTTTCAAAAGGGTCCTTGTAAGCTCATAGTACGTTGGAGGCTTGTACCCCCTTCCATACAGCCCAATCAGTTCGCATATTCGAAGAAAGGAGTCACTTTTGATAGCATTGAATGTGACGTCGCTATCATAGAAGTGTTTTACCATGCATGAATTCGCGCATGCGTGTTCCTCCGTGGAAAAGGTATCTTTAATTATGGATTGGTAGAGACTCTCCATTGGCACATCTTCTGCTGAAATCCGAAGCCTTTTCCCATCCATCACTCTAGCAGTAAAGGGTGATTAATCTTGATGGAAACTTGCTCCTAAAGGTTTTTCAACCTCGCGGTCTTCTAATTCCCTTTCACTTTAATTTCCTCAATGTTGTCCTTAATTTTTTCTTCGCCTCAGGGGTCACCTTGTGTCAAGATGACATATTTATTTAATATGACCAAATGTTGCTTCATGTGATTGATCCCTCCGGTCACAACTTTCCAACATAAATGGCAAGTAACCATACTAGGACTACTCGGATTTGCTAGAAAGGCATACTTCCACCCGGATCATTGGATCCAGGAGGAACAAAAAACTCCACGGTATCACTCTGAATAGGAGGATCGGTTTCAATTATAGGCGTGTGAGAAGAACCAATGTTAGATGGTAGTATGGACTATGGAGTATATAGTTTCCTAACATTCAATGATAGAGCATCATCAAAAAAGTACTATACGATCTGATTTAATGTATATAGTCAAAATAATACAACTAAATTTTAAAATCAAAGAAAACTAAAAGTTTACCAACTAAAATTAATAAATACATGGACTTCATAGTTAATAACTAAATCGTATGAGAATCTGCGAAATAACTTTAGTTGGTAAAAGTAATAACTGCAAACCTAAACATTATTAGTAAATATTAAACAATAACATACACAAATCCTAAACACCAATGAAAACGTGTCTTAACCTTCCAATTTGCTTAGATTTGGAGGAATTTGAAAAGTTGTCAAAGATATCAAAACCTACTTAGACTTGGAGAATTAACGGTTCATAATCGTATCCTAAATTCTTTCAAAAAAATAATCACATCTTAAACACAGTTTATGAACAATACACTAAAATTAATATCCTAAACATATTCTAAACATACCTAATTTGGCTCGAAAAAATCAAACATCAAAAAAAGCATGAAATAAAAGAAAAACACGGATTTAGGGTTACATGACAGAGGTTACCACGGTTAGAGCAACGTTAGGGGCAGAGGAGCTTCCAGGCAGCAATGGAGAGGATTGTCATTCTGAAAGAGAAAGGGGACTTGAGAGTTTGCACAATGCCCTATCGGGGGTTTTGGAAGAGAAAGGCACGGGAATCGAATTCACCAAAACCCTACCGTATCTAGATCTTAAGATCTGAATCTGATTGTCGATGTTGGAACTTAAGCATATGCATGTTGCGCTTATGCGGCCGCAAAGCCTACATATGTGGATTGCGTATGCGCAATGGGGGCATAGGATGGGGCTTTAGGTATGCGGTGCGCTGAGGAGGGTGTGCACAGCCGCATAGACCGCTTTTCGTAAACACTATTCATAATCGGGCAACGATAACAGGGTACGAGATGCTCTACGGAATGTACACTTCTCCAAGACCAATGATAGTGTGGACTAGCGTTCTTGTGGTCTGCTATGGTTAGAAGGGGCTTCCTTAACATGTGGATCACGTAGATAAAGAGATGTGCCACCACCATCTCGTACTTGGTTCTGGTGAATGGCCATCCTGAGGATGGCTTCTTTCAACCGCAGCAAGGTATGATGCAAGGGTAACCGCTAGCATCACTTTTCTTCATCTTGGTTGTGGACGTACTTCCCTGTATGGTAAATCATGTGGTGTTGCATGGACTCTCGGCAAGCTGTCTTGGGGGCATTTCCATTTTGATCTTCCAATATGCGAACGGCATCATATTCTTCATTGAGGGAGGTGTGGATGAGGTGAGGGGAATGACGATAGCGTTGGATATGTTTGGAGAGCTCTCTGGTCTCATAATCAACAGTGAAAAGTCCAGCATGGTCCCTTCATATTATTTGCCAGGGAGGTGGAGATGTGTAGTGCAGAATTGGGGTGCTCCTATGGTACGATGCCGATCAGATACTTGAGGATACCATTAGGTTGTGTCTGCCTTCATCTCTCTGATTAGCTCCCTGTCATGAAGAAGTTAAAGAGAAAAACGAATTATTGCTATTGCGTAGGGGGCGTTTGGTTTTTGTTAAAGCGATACTCGCAACCATTCCGGTGTTCTTCGTGTCATGGTGAATATTGCCTGTAGGGATTCGAAACAGACTAGAGAAGATCATGAGATAGTTTTTCTCAAGGAAGTTGAATCACGATGAACATGGTGTGCATCTTATCGATTACGAGACGATTATTCTCCCTAAGGATGAAGATGGGTCTTGGTATTCCAAAGCTGGAAACGACGAACCACGCGTTAATGGTGAAATGGATTACGAGAATCTGTAGGGACAATGATGACATCTGCAGTAGGATTGTCCATATTATTTATGTTGTTGATGTGCATACTTTAGATGGAATACGTCGTTTACGATATGAGATGACTTTCTGGAAGGGTGTGTATGCGGTTCTTCCAGATATACCTCTCTCTTTCGGCCACAGATAGGAGATTGTTACATCTTCTTCTTCTTCTGGAATGATGATTGGAAGAATGATGAATCTCCGACCTCTCGTTGTTTGTGCCTTTTTGCTTTGGCAAAAGATAGAAATGCTCATGTTGCTGATATTTGGGATGATGGAATCTAGCTACCTACTTTTATTGTCGGCTTCTCTAAGCGTCTCCAATATCTTATGGCCATGATGGAATCTTTTAGAATAGTAGAAGGTCCCTCTAATGGTAGAGATACACTAGCTAGTTAGGATCTCTTCGGATAGTCACATTCCAATAATTTCTGAACCTTCATCGCCCTCTCTTAGATGGCTCAACATCCCAAATATCGCATCTTCTAATCAATGCATCAACCGACTTCCTTTGCAAATGGCCGAATGATCTTAAGCAGATTTCTCTTATTTTATCCTTTATTGGGGCTACACCGACTTTCCTAAGGTCATATGTCGCTCCAAAATCCAGAATAATTTTTTCATCTTTATTTCTATCCTCGAAGCTATGGCCTTCATAAACACTAGCATATCCTGAAGCATCATTTCCGACATATTCATTAAGATCCCCACCTAGGTAAATTATCTCTCCTTGTGGGATTCCTTGCATAGTTTTATTCAAAGCCTCATAAAAAGCTTGTTTATTCCTTTTCTTTATACCAATTTGAGATGCATAAACTGAGATGATATCAGAACTTCTGCAAGTACTGATTTTAGCAAAATAACCAATCGTCAAATGTTTGCACCTCAATCACACTACCCTTCAAATCCTTATGAACAACCACTCAAACATCATTTCTACCCTTCTCTTTACTAAATATCATAATTTAAAGCATGGCTTCCCAATCTTCCTTGCTTTCTCTCCAACTTGTTTTGTCTCTTGGAGGCATAAGTATATGAATCTTCCTTCTTTCCATCGTATTTACTACATATGTGAATTTTCCACTCAAAATGCCAATATTCCAACTACATATCTGCAACTTCTTTTGTGACCTCTTTTGGACTAATTTCTTTACTCGCAAGCATCCATCATGCAAGAATCCTTGCAAATTTTGGGCTGCATCCAAATGACGATAGAGTGGAACTAGCGTATTTACTCGCATGCGTTTCTCGTGTGAGAACCCTTGCAAATTTTGAATTACAAATGGGTAAAGTAGCAACTATTGTCGGTTTTTCATTGCATTCAGTGTATGTAACACATCGCTAGTTGGGAATGCCCCCACAAAATCCAAATATTTGCTTAAATCCATGTTGAGAAGATCTTATTGTCTTATTGTCTTGAGGAAATATCTTGAGAAAACTATTTAGGAATTTATCTCTGATTGTTTTACGCTGGCTATTGACTACCTAACGCAACTCCACTCATTTACCGAGGCTTCGGGCCGGTCATGGCTCATTTTCAAATCATCAATAAAACAAATAGGATGTCAACAATAAAGGCTCTAATGAATCACAAAACCCAAAAACTAAACTCTGCCTAGCAGTCAAAGGCACCAAAAATCCACAGCGATTATCCTATACACACGCATGCAATAGTGGTAATCACTTAACCCAAACTGCGACAACTAAAAATAGAGGTAATGAACTATTTTGGCAACTTGATTAGGCATGGTAGGGCAAAGACTTCGGTTATATTTGGCGTAATTCAACATTGATTGTTTTATTTAGATTTCTAGGAAGGAGAATAGTTGGAGGAGAATTGCTAGATAAATGCTTCAAAAGCCAGGAGCTTAGATTTGATACGAAGCTCACTGGAAAAGAAATCATTTCATTGTAGAGGCTAAGACTAAATGGAGTTCATGAAGAACATTGAAGGACTAGACGGTCAACATAAAATATGTAACATAAACTCCAATAATAGCTAATATTTTATTATGAGAAAAAGCATCAAATCGCTCGTATGAATAATTCTACAAAAAAGGGATTCGATCATTTGGCGTAAAAACTATTTTAAGACCGAAATGACAGAGCTTGTAACGCGGGCAGGCAAGACAATTTCTGTAAAAAGATGCTCCAAAAACCAAAGGAAAATCCCAATGCAACTAAGATATGTATAAAGGCAAATCCAGATGATCATAAACAGATGAAAACCACGTCAGAAGTCCATAATGAGCTCAAAAAAACAGATCTTTGAATACTCACATTCCTCGAAGTATCTCAGTCCTCCTCAGCGTCGCTATCATCCTCCTCGGAAGCAGTCCCCTCACAGAACTCCTCCCCCTCACTTTCCCCGTTCTCATCCAATTCCGCCTCCAACTCACCCTCTCCCAATAGCAATCTCTCCTCCGCCTTCCCTCCATCTGACCCTCGCAATTGGGTGCGGATCCACCAGCTTCCCCCTCATGTACGCTTCCCTCAGCATTACCGTTGTCGTCTTGCACTTCAAAGAGACAGGTAGAAGATCCCCGGGTACAGCGTGAACACCCGCGTGAACTTGTGCGGCAAGTTCATCTCCTCCCTGAGGCAATTCAGGTAGTTTCTCTTGATCTTCTTCTGTAGCGTCGAGCTCAGCAGCCGTGCAGTACCCCCACCACGTGCTTCTCCATGATCTCGCTCTAGGGGTTGACACCTGACACATCCTCGTGAGGGGACAGGTACGGCAACCTGTCGAAATCCTCCATCCACGCCTTAACCTTCTTCATCCCGCTGTAGCCCTTGGGGAAGCTCACGGGGAATGTCAGCCTGATTGGGAGAATTGGCGGAGCCCTCCTCGTAGAGACGCTGGAGGCGGGAGACGGCAAGGTCGTCATGCCATCTGGAGAGCTCGAGGACGAGGTTGCCGTTGCAGCGGGCGAGGTGGAAGAGGTCGGGGAATTTGTGGATGAGGGATGAGTGGAAGCCGTCGGGAAGGCTGAGGTCGTAGTTGATGGGGAAGAACGACTTGAGAGGGAGAGATCGGGAGTTGCACATCATGAGAAGGCGGCGAGGCAGTGGGCGGTGTCGGGGAGGGTGGAGAGGTGGGATTCGGACATGAGGCGGTGGAGGAGAGGCGGAAGGAGGGGATGGAGGGGAAGCGCGGGTCGGGGCCTTCGAGGAAGAGGGAAGGGTAGCGGCGGAGGAAGCGGAGGGGGGAACCGTCAGGCCGAGGGGCTTCTGGAGAGCGGGGAGGAAGCGGGTTGAGAGTGAGGAGGTCGGGATCCGGGATGAGGTCCTTTGGGAGGGAGGCGGCCTTGACGGAGCTGTCGCGCTCGATGATGTGAACCCCCTCTTTCTTCACCCACTTGAGCCGGACCTTCTCGATGGGGCTAGGGTTGAGCATCGGGCCGGGTAGGGCCGGGCCCAGGTCAGCCCAGCCCAAGCCCATTGTAGATTTCGGGTCCATGGGCCGGGCCTAGGCCCTACTTTTTTAAAATTTTTTGCCCAAGCCCAGGCCCTACCCATGAACTTATGGGTCGGGCTTGGGTCGGGCTGGCCCACGAGATAAGTGAAATTTTCATAATTTATGCATTTTCACTTGTTTATACTAATGGAAACAAATTGGAATCCCCTACGTATGTGCTGGTCTTTTACTCCTTGGATGTTTGAAATCAGCCTCATGTAATTGACTGTAGATTTTTAAAAAAATGACGACTAGGGAACTACTATAGATTGCTAAATTAACTTGTTATATGTAAAAGCATGTGACATTTGTGACTCCATTGTAAATCAATTGTATCTATTAGCATGGAGATGTTACTTTAAAAATAAGGGTGCAAATGAATGAGATGTAATCAAATATCTTTATGTCGAAATCGGACCGTCGAAGAACACCACCTAAACCTTAAGAATAGCACATGTCCTATTTACTTTTGAATCAAATGAGACTTTAAAGTTTAAACCAATAAAGTTTTGCTTATTGTTTAAAAATCACCTACATGAGAATATGAGAACAAATATAGTTTATAAATTCTATAGCATACCTATTGCAACGATAATGCATATCTAAACAAAAGTTTAAAAATCTGTGTGATATCAATATGGATACGAGATATCATAAGAACATTTGTACCTGTGATTGTAACAATGGGTTCGACGATGTCAGTGTGTTGTCGTTAACAGCAACCATTTCAAAACGGATGGTCGATAATTATGTTGCTATCTGGCAGGGGGTGGGGAAGGGAAAGGCGGTGTCGCACTGCTGCTTGCCGTTGGGGACATGGGGTATTGTTCTCGTGTAATGGGAATGGGATTGGTATTTAGATTTTTGGAGAGGCCAACCAATGGAGGATTGAGGACTTTAGTCCCGATGAATGTGGTCTGTTTTCGTGGTAGTGGGAGACGTGATTACAAATTTGGGGTAGTGGGATATAGCCATATAGGGATTAGCGTGATTACAAATTTGGATCCCGGTTAATGTGGAAGTGGGGTTTGAATATGACGTACAACATGACGCGTGTATATTATGGTTAGGGTTGGGTGGGGTTGGGAGAACGCAGGTTGGGAACCCGGGCCTATTGATGGGCCTTTAACGGGCTTACCAGCGGGCCGACCAATCGGGCTTCGGGTTCGGGTTATGCTAGGCCCGAACCCGGCCCGAATAACAAATTGGGCTCAAATTTAAGCCCAAGCCCGCCCATATTTCCAATGGGCTCGGGTTAGGGTCGGGTTTGGTGGGCCAGGTTTCGGGTTGGGTCGGGCCGGCCCTACCCAATGCTCAACCCTAGATGGGGTGAATCTTGTCAGAAAGGCTGCGACGGGGGGAGAGGACGGGTGGGGTTGGAAGATGGCACCTGGAACACAGGCTGAGGACGCGCATGCCGGAAAGAATCCCGCAGGTACCCGGGAATTCGGCTCTAAACGCACTAAGTCAAAATCCTTTGTTCATGGGATTTTTTTCACTTGTCCCATAACAAGAGGGATATTGGCGTCTATGTCAAGACATGTAAATCTTGAAGGTTTTGTTTAGTTGCAAAGGGTTGGGTTGGGTACACCGGTGTACCTCTTCTTCTAACCCTTTCAACTCTCCTCACAGTTTACTATTCATATGGATACCCAATCCAATCCAACCCAGCAACCAAACAGACCCTAAGGGCTTGTTTGGATTGCGGAGCGAACCCGGGTTAGCCACATAACCCAGTGTCCACCTCGCGTTTGGATGGAGGGATGTGCGGGTTGGTTTCGGGTGGAAGTGGGGTGGATTGGAATTGGGGATTCACTTTTTGACCGGCATTAATGACAATGTTGCATCAGGTCTGTCCCCTCTTGCAGGCGGAAAAAGAGGAAAAGGGGTTGCTTTCCGCACATAGGAGGGTGGGTCGGTTGTCCTCTTCCCTCTGCCCATCTCCATTCTCGTCTTTCTTCACCGACAAGCCCATATTCCTCCAGTCGACCATCAACCTACAGGGCGATTGCGGTGCTGCATTCCCCATCCATTGCAGCTCCTGATCAAGCAACACGTCGTAAAGGCTGGGCGAGGGCTTCATTTCAGCACCAGTGTCTGCAGAGCGCCACACAGTGGAGGACGGGATGGACGAGCATGCGTCATCGTGTGAGTCGACTGCACCTGCCCGCTCCCCCATGCCCTGGTGGGGAGGAAGGCACATACGGAGGATCCTCGACGACATCTATCCATATAAATTGGTGGCAACGGTGTTGCTATCATTGCACGCCCTAGCGGAATCGAAGGTAGTTGTCGTAGAGGACGAGCTTCACGACCTGCGTCGGGGCTTGAAGGTTCTGCTACGAAGGTATTCCCCATCTCAATCGCCTCTGGTAGTTCTGGCAAACCATCTTTGTTTCGATTTACCCTCATCCAGGAGGTGTCTTCGTTGTATTATCGTAGTATCAGAAATTAAGAACTCAATTTCATTTCGGAGAATCGTTGTGGTTATCATTCCACTTTTATGTCCAAGCATTCATTCTCTATTTTGATTTGTGTGGCTAATATGAGAAAAAGGGAATTGTGCTTGTATTCACTACCTTCCCATGAATATTATAACCGCATAAATATCCGATGTTGAGATCCATTGGAAATAGAAGATAAATTACTAACATGGGAAGATATCTGGGAAGTTTAAAGCATCAATCTTACATCTTCTGCATGTGCTAGTCTTGGGCTTATGATTTTATCATGTACAATATGGACTGTGCATACCTTAGAACATAATTCGCTACTTGCATCTACCCGATCATAAGCACCTAAGCTATCTATGGTTTACATGTTCATTTATGTGTTGACATTTTTTCGATGACATAACTGTTGCTGGACCTTTTTTCTTCTCTGTAATGAAGTTCATATTTTAGAATTCTGTACAAGATCACGAGCACAAGTCATTGTAATATGTTCTGTATGTATCGGACTGAGTTCATATTTTATCTTCTGCTGGTCTATACATATCGGAACATGATGCATTTAACTACATGGACGAGCACGAGCATAAGCAATTGTAATATGGTGTGTATGTGTATCTTAAATCATCTCATATTATTAGTTTGATGACATAAGTTGTATTACTGGACCTATTTTGAGAAATGGAAGTTCATATTTTAGGTGCTCATTGGTATAATGTAAAAGACTCGCTTGGGTTATTAATGAAGAGAGGGGATGTAGTGTAAGGTTGTTGTGAGGCTAGTACTAAAATCCACAGAGGGGGTTCTCAATAATTGTGGATCGTTTTTCTGATATGCATGTTGTCAGACAACAATCCAACGCATAGCACTTGCGGCTAGATACACCCCTTGACCTATTCAATGGGTGTTAGAAATAATTAATCCACATTCTTATGACCTAGAATCCAACTTATTTTGGTGCGCCTTGCTGATTACTACTCGAGGATGCCTTGCTAATATTTTTCGCCAATTGTGTTGTGCGCGTGTTGATTTGTCAGTTGAGCCCTAATTTCATTCTAGTAGAAATGGTAGTTGCTCCCCATGCCTCCTAGTTGCTTAGAACAATCAATTTAAATATGAATGTATTTATGCGTCGAAGGTTCGTAGCAAGAGAGTCATGGATGGACAACCAGAGATCCCTATGGTGGGATCAACACACATTGCACAATGGAATTCTACTGTCGACAGACTATTCATTGATGCGATGCTAGAGCACGAGACATCTTGGGCGGGGAGCACGTTTACAGTTCCTGGGTGGCACTCCATTGTACGGAGTTTCAATGAACAAAGCGGTCTAAGCTACACGAAGGTTCAGATCCAACATCGATGGAAGAACATGAAGAAGGACTACGCTTCATATATGTACCTCTGCAACAAGTCCGATTGGGGTTGGGATACCATCTACAACAGGCCTATTCCACCATCAGATGATGCTTGGTTTGAGTTACTCGATACTTATCACTTCACTTTAGATTATGCATGACTACATGGATAATTGAACTTTGACAAAAACAGCCTGCAGATCGATATTGAAAGTATCAGAACAAGCCCTTCCTATACTTTGGGGATATCCAGAGGTTACTCTCAAAGGACATCGCCACTGGCGTGCATGCCAACTCTACGCAACCCGCAAGGGACAAGCAACCGATGGGGCCTCTAGTTCTCGACTAGCATCAAGGCAGCGAGAATTGAACTTCGACGAAAATCTAGATGATTGTATGCTGTATCAACCGGAAGATGTGGATGACAGCGAGAAAATGACCCCTACGCCCTCGTCTAGGAAGAGAACACCAGGGAACCAAGTAGGAAGTAGTAAGAAGTCCAGGAGCGGAGGGGTGTTGTCCGATGCAGGGCAAGAATTGCTGGAGAAGTTTTTGAGCACACACCCCAAGAAGTTTGTTGAGGGGAGAAATGATCCGGATGAACTAGCAAATGAAGCGTGTAGGGAAGTAAGCGCGTTCAGACCGGACCTTGACATCGACCAGTTCGAAAGGGTTGTAGAAAAGCTAGCAACAACTAGTGGTAGAAATGTTTTCTACCCATGTCAAAGGGGACCTCGACAAGCCCAATGAATGTATTGAGAGGACCATTCGTCGTTGATGGATACTACCATCGCCTTTATTTACTTACATTGTGGAACTCGTTAGCTATTGTTATCGAATTTTACTTAATTATGTTCGTTATTGACATTTTCAAGTAACAAGAACATTGCTGCGAGGAACGCCACGCAGTAATAGGTACATGCTGAGAGGAGGTATATGCCTATTTAATCCTTGCATGTTCGTTTGAAGTCCACAAGTCCTTCCTATGCAATGGGTTATTCTACTTTGGATATGTTTATGCAGGGAACAAATCACATGAATGTTGTTTAATCCTATGCAGGTTACAGACATGAATGTTGTCTAGCCTCCATTGAGAATCTGTTTGAGATGTGTTCTAATATATAGGAACCAGGTTATGTAGTGATTTTGAGTAACAGGATCTGCTATAAGAACTATCTACATCGACAAGTATCGTACAAATTTGGGAAATTTTTTTCTGTCTACTACTTTACCGTGCTAAAACACTCTTACCTCCAGGTGCTTAGCCCTTCGGAAGATGCCAATACAATAGTTTATGAATGTATATGATAGCTTGTGATTAGTCCTTACAATAGTTTATTAATGTTTACCTCTTTGTCGCGAGTATGACTCACAATCAAGTAATTCGACAGACTCATGTTTGATTCGTTACGATGGTTACTCGTTGCCGGACAATGTCTTGTCAGTGATGGCCTTACGTAAGTACAATCTGTTCGACGATATCATGGATCAAGCAGTAATAGCCTGCATTGGCGTAGCGGTTGTTCTTGCGGTGAAGGAGTTGGAGAGTGAGTCCTCTGCCAGAGGAGTTCCTCGACCCCTGCATACAAGGCCTCTCAGCAGACGAGACTGGGTGGAAGAGATGCTTGCAGGCCATGATGACAGGGCATTCCAGAACTTCCGAATGCGACCGCCCATGCTTAGAAGGTTCGTTCTTGTGCTATCGGATCATGGATTAATGCATACGAGGAACATGGATGTGATGGAGCAAGTGTGTATATTTCTATACGTGTTCACCAATGGTCATTCCAATAGAATCATCCAAGAAGCATTCCAACATAGCGCGGAGACCATATCCCGCCACATTAAAAGGGTTCTAGCAAAAGTACTTACACTTGAACAAGAGCACATTCGACTTGCTCCGCCCGTCACCCCGAATATAATCACTTCGAACCCCCGTTACTACCCGTACTTCAAAGTAAATGCATTCCGTACTATAACACATTACTTTCGATTTCGCCATGCTTTCTTTAACTATCTGCCTTTGCACAAGGAGTCATAGGAGCGATTGACGGGACATATATTCCCGCTCATGTTCAGCACGATGAGGAAGTAGCTTATCGGTGCAAGAAACTTTTCCCAGTCCAAAATGTTATGGCTGCCGTTGACTTCAACCAATGTTTTACTTACGTCGTTACCAGATGGGAAGGTTCTTGTGCGGATATGATTGTGCTTTGACATTCTGTCGAGAGTGGCTCTTTCGTTGTCCTAGAGGGCTGCAAATATCTAGTAGACTATGGTTACTCCAATATGGACACGTTCATCGCCCCGTACAGAGGTGCCCTGTATTATCTCCCTGCTCGGTGGGCACGAGGGTGTCACTACGAAAATCATAAGGACCTGTTTAATCACCGCCTTGCAAGCCTGCGCAATGTGGTGGAGCGCACGTTCGGTGTGTGGAAGAATAGGTTCCACTGCCTGCGAGATATTCCATCGTACTCATTCGACATACAAAGGGATGTTGTGAGGGCCACTTGTATTATTCACAACTTTATTCGATTAGACGGCGGTGATTCAATATCTAACAACGATGAGGATGACAACTTGCCCGACGAGGTTGACGAGGAACAAAATCAGAGCGTCTCCATCCTTCGTGAAGATATCCGTCGGGGGGAGGTTCTGCGAACAGAATCGCTCAGGCAATATGGAATAACATACGAAGGATACAATCGTAGTGTAGTACCGGACTTGATAATTTGAAATTTTATCTACTTGCAATTATGTTTTTCGTATGAACTTAATATTATATTGGCCATGTTTTGCTCTTTTTATGTAAACATGATGTTATTTGCGTAGAGAACTACGCAAAAAGTTGTACTTACTATTTGGAATTAATGGGTTACATTCTTCATCATCTATATTTCAAATTGTAGGAAGCAGGTAATGGAGTCGACTTCAAAATGCCGCTGTGGCACTCCAGTGATTTTGAGGTACAAAGTGGGCCACGTAGACCGATAAGACGGCTCTTCTATATGTGCTTAACGAATCTATGCGGTCATCGCCAGCCATATCCGCGTGCGCCCAGAACAATGGACGATCTAGCAAATGAGTTCTTCTTTATCGCCCAACGGTTGTGGGATGCGAAACGTGAAAATGCTGAACTTCGTCGAAAACTTGAAAATGTCGCAGAGCAGCTAGACGACAAAGACAACGAACTTAGTTTCCTTTACTCAGAGCTGGATGATGCAGAGGGGACGAGATCTTCCTCGAACGAGATGGTTGAGTCACTTCTCCTGCAAATGCGGAGTGCGGGAATCGAGACCGTGGACGATCGTGTCGTCGATAAGCATGTGATATGAGGGAAGTTGAACTGTTGTCCTTTTTTAAGTTTTTCCTATCGTCGTATGGTTTGGCTAGGCATAAGGCAGAATCGTTGGGTTTGCCTTATTGTGGCAACGAAGTGTTTTTCGCATCGTAATACATTATATCGTTTATTTTGGTAGATGAGGTGGTTGACAGTTTCAAATTTTTGGTGGCACAAGTGGAAATAGATGGATGTTGCCTTATCAATCATAGAAATAATTATTGGTTCAATATACAGAAGAAATTGTGCGAGTGGGGTATACAATAATATAATTTCGATACATATCCTGTAGATTGGAATTTTTTTCTTCTAAAATTATGTTAGGGGGTGTGTACTGGTAATTGTATAATACAAACATTCCCTGTTAAAGAAATTTATGAGATGCGCGGGCTAGGATAGCTGATCGTCAGTAATGAAACAAATCGTATTTAACACTTTACACATTATCTTCTATTGAAAGTTTTTTATTAGAAATTTTATATACAGGGTTTCACTATAAATTCTCCAAAAAAATAATTATTGGAAATTAAGTACAATGCTTTTTTACAAATTATTCCTCATCCCCATAGCTCTATCAAGCTCAAAATCACCACACTCAATCATCACATCAATACAAGTCACATCTACATCCCACTCCAACCCACCCCAATAACCAAACACCTACTATTACAAACAGGGTATCCACTTCACCATCCATATCAAGTGGGGGATATCCCATCCCACTCCAACACACCAACCCACCAACCAAACAAAGGTGTTTTAGTGTGTGAGTTATCTGAGGTGGGTAACTTTTTTTATATTTTGGTATTTAGTCAGTGAGTTTGAAGTTGAGAGGGTTTGTAAGATGTGATTGTATTGAAATTTGAAAAAGTGGGTATTATTGTGATGTAATTGTAGTGAATTCTGAAAAAGCGAATAGTTGTTGTAATGTGATTGTATTGAAGTTTGTAATAGTGATTATAAGTTAATTATTTTTATATTTTTAGATAATATGATGGTATAATATATATATATAGAGAGAGAGAGAGATAGTGGGCTCCACGAGAGGGATAGAGAAATGGATTTTAAGGGGTAACTCTCTAAACGAACTTACCCTAAATGGTCATTCAACGTATGACATTAGTTCTGATCACTTGGGAAGAAGGGATAATAGGAATCATGAGAGATAAGTGGTAGTTAGATTTAGCATTGGGCTCGGTTGGCCCGACCCGGTCCAAAACCCGATCCGCATAACTCAATCCATACCCAAACTCAAAATTTAGTGGACGAGTCATGGGCCTCAAAATGAGCATGTATTGATTATCGAGTTCGGGCCTGAAAAAGCTCAAACATGTGATAGCCTGACCTATACGGTATAATTATATCCAGTATATTCACGCTTTCTTCAAATAACATGTTCTAACTTTCATATCCTTATTTCGAGTTTAGAGTAAATACTTAGATCCGTTAATAATCATATCCATTAGCGTGGATTGAGGACATTATTACATTAATACGCAAGATTATTACATTAATATGTATGAATGAAATATGTATCCTCAAGTGTTAGAGCATGGGTCATAGTGCTTGCATTTACAATAAAATATTGAATGGTAGTTTAAGTCACTATATTGGGTCATAGTGCTTGCATCTACAATCTATGTTAGAATTGACCTCAAGTGTTAGAGTATGTACAACTAATGTCATAATCACAAATTAGTTGACGTATTTAAATTATTAAACATGCACCCATGCATAAGAAACAATCAGATAATGTAAGAAGAACAGAACATGTGATATTGGTGTACATATGTGTTAAATTGGACTAGTCCGACTCGAATTCGACCTATTTTGTTTTGGTCAAGTTTGGGCTTGGGCCTGGAATTTGGAAATAAACCGGACCTAGTCCCAACCTATTAGCCCGTATACTTAAATGGACTTGGGTCGGCCTAACTCAAATCCGACCCGACGCAGCCCGATGTCCAACCCTAGTAGTAGTTATATGATATTCTTTGTACGGAATGAGGGCCATGATAAGAAGATATAATGAGGTTATGTTAGTAGATTGTTAGAAACTGGTAGCTATTTATATTATTTTTAATTAGAAGCACGTAATAGAGGAACAGTGACGGAATCTTAGTCCTCATTTTGACTCCATGACCAAAACGTTGACCATCTATGGGGAGAGATGAATAAGAAGAGGTATCCCCAGGGTTGTCAGAAAATTCTCAAGTTCGACATTCGCTCAGATTTGAGTCACTAAAAATTTGATTCAGATTCGATTTGAAAATAAACGAATCGAACCTGAACATGAGTTTGGACTCGATTAAATAAGTGAATCAAACATCAAAAACATAGGTTCGTTCAGTTTCGATTCGTTAAAAGTTCGATTATACACACACACACACATACACACATACATAAAAATTTATATGCATACATATTGTATATATAAGGAAAAAAGATATTCTATCATAACAAAGGGTTATTCCTTTATTTTTTCAAACTCATCCAGTCATCCACTCCTTAAGTCCTTATTCCATGTTCCCAAAAACTCCACAAAACCCTCCCCAACAGGCTACGACGTTACCCTCATCTTAAACGAACCTTTAACAAGCTGAACCGAACCTTTACGAACCGTACCTGAGCCGAACTGAACGTGATTACAGTTTTCATTTTATCGAGCCGAACCGGCCCCGAGCTTGAAAGTATGCCAATGAATCGAACTGAGCTTGGTTTGGTTCGCTCAGGTTCAGCTCGTTTACACCCCTAGATATCCCCCATATCCTCATGTTGTGTCTTGTTTGTATTTTCACTAACATCCGTCAAATTAGAGCTCGAATTTTAAAATTATCCCTGAATGTTATAAACACTGAGTTGTCCAAATGTCGTTTATGTTTGATACGAAATGATCTTTTTGGCCTTCAATTGCTAGAAATATGAAGCTCAGATTCCTTAACGTAGTAATTGAACATAAAATATTACATGAGAGAAATATCAAAGGATACTAGTGTAATATATGTGTTGATGCAACTGATTGGTAAGTCACATCATGTCTATATTGTATATTAAAGCATGGCACTTCCCGACTCTTATTGTCATGACTCCTATTCCCGGGCCGTCGGATCCTCCCAAATCCGGATTTGGTTACTCAGCAATAATTTATTCAGCAATCACAACTAACGTTCAAAAACAGATTGCAAATAAAAATACTCAGAAGTAAGTATTCTAACACTTTTCCATTCACAAAATAAAGTTCGAATAATACATTATCCCACTATAACCATTTACATGTACATCAGCTTGAAAAGGAAATACACAAAAAGATTATTACCTTACAAAGTAAAGCTACTATGGCTGGTTGGATGTCTACGATGCAAGCTGATTGGATTACTAAAGTCCTTATGATAGCTCACTGACACATGTTGGGTTTTCCATAAATCAAGGGATAACAATTAGCGAATGCTAAGTAACGAAGCAGGGAAAAGCAAACAAATTGTGTAATTTTTCAAAAAGTTGTTATCAAAAAGTTTCATTCCTTCTCATTAATTTAAGTCTTATTCCTTTCCATTCCATGTCAGGGATTAGTATAGGGAAACCCCACCATTCTTGGACTCCGAAGCTGTGGACACTTCGGGATTGGAGATTGCGTTGATCTGGTGAGCTTATGTTTCCGCATGTCGCCTCAATCGATCCTTCAATACTACCCTGATAATTTCATTTTCTTTTATAATCAGGGTCTCAAACCCTCATCCTGGAAAACAAAGGAGCGTACCGTCCTCGAGGACTCGGTTGCTTAAACCTCATGCTATTATTTAATCATATAACCGAGCAGCTTTAAATATATATTATCGTGACCCAACCGCTATTGAACCACCCGTGACTCCACATGGCACGACCACATCTTCCGTCGTTCAACCCGAAGATATTGTCTCCCGGTACCATGCGTTGTAAATCATTCATTTCATGCGCACTTATCATAACAGGGCAACAATGTACCACCTGGGCAGGAAAATGCCAATACGGGTTCCTTCCGACAAACTTACAGGTTGCATGACCGACGTGTAGTTCTACTCCCGGTCATCCTTAACGTGACAAACGATCCTTTTCAGGATCCAACTCAAAACACATAAAATCCCATGATGTAATTCCTTCGTTAAGCCTTAGATTAGTGTAACCATAACTACTGAGTATAGACTTACACATATATTAATTCATACATATATACACTCAATTTATGTTCTTTTAAACTTTTAAACCCTAACATTCGAAACCACTGCATCCATTCGATGCTTAAACCTTATTTTAGTGGGAATCACAAAGCAACTTTTCATACTTTCTCAAAAATAGCTAAATTAGGGTTCTTTATAGCGAAGAACATAAAATCAGGAATTTCAATAATCTTGTATGAAAAACCCAACAACAAAAGAAAGGATTTCGTTACCTAATCAAGCTCTCTCGCACGTATGCAATTCTTTATCGTGATTCTTTTTCAAAAAGAAAGATTTATAGCTCATGATATAATTGAAATTTATTTTCGTATAAAAACATTAAGAATGTGCCAAGAACACGAAGAACGAACGAAGAACACGAAGAAAGCGAAGAACACGCGAATAACACGAAGAACGCGAAGAACATATTTTCTCTTAAAATTTGGCAGAACTTCCCCTTATATAGGGTGATATTTTTAGGAAAATTTCGACAGAGTTTCCACTTATATCGGGACATATTTATATAAAAATTCTAACGGAGTTTCCCTTTATATTGGGACATATTTATATAAAAATTTGGCAGAATTTCCCTTTATATCGGAACATATTTATATAAAAATTTTGGCAGAATTTTCCCTTATATCGGGACATATTTTAAAAAAACTGAAAGAGTTTCCTCTATAAAATCATCGAGAGGAAAACAATAATGTAAATGAAAGAATATACTCAAACAGTAGGAGATAAAGAATCGGTAGACACCACGCGTCTTAGGTGGGTGAATGTTTTACGAATCACAGGGTTCACTGACGTGCATAGCCGCCCGCACCTAAGTAGGGTATTACACAGATTTCTCCATCAAAATAATTATAAAAGAAGAATTGAAAGAATATAAATATAAGCGATAGAGAATCGGTAGACACTACGCGTCTTAGCTGAGTGAATGTGTGACGAATCATAGGGTTCACTAACGTGCATAGCCGTCCGAACCTACGTAGGGTGTTACACAGATTTCTCCTCAAACCACAACAAAAAGTGAATCGGAAAGAAAGATGAATCAAGAACAAATCTTAGAAGAAAAGATAATGAATTGAAATCCTATCTTACAAAGCAAACTAAGAGATACCTTTCTCCTCCTTGTTCTCCCGGCAACGCTTCGCCAGCGCTCTTTCCCCGCCTCCTACTCCTCCTCCTGACCTCTCAACCCTAACCCTTGGGGTGATGGTGGTAGTGGAAATTGTAGATAATGAATGGGTAGGGGGTATTTACAGGCTTCAGAAAATCTCTAACCATGGTTTAGCCCTTAACCGCGGTTAGCGGCTCATGGTTTCGGCCCATGATTTTGGCCAAAACTTATCCGAAACTTAGGTCTTAAGTTAGAATGTTCCAGAGGATTCTAGATTCGCTAGTGACACTTAGTTAACGCTAATCGTGATTAACTTTCACTAATTATGATTTAACTTTCACAACTTAAGCTTATCTTTTGTTAACTATTGATTAGTATCCGCTAATGGTCATTAGTTTCTTTAATCATGTTTAATTAGTCTTAATGACAGTCATTATGTGTTAATGACATATTAAACCTCTTTACTTCTCTTTCTTCTGAAAATCATAACAATTTCAAATGAAGTCCGATTCATACAAAACAAATTCTGGTGGTTTCCTCTTGATGAGCCGGATATTATTATATAGGATCTGAGAGATGCCAAGTTAACGATTTTACAATTATAACAACCTTAAAGGAAGACTCATCCTCGAGACTTATAATGATGGCATAACAACCTTGATGAGGATTGAAATCATAACAACCTTAAAGAGAATAAACACCATTTCATTTATAAAGAAGACATACAACACATAGTGTTATCACTCAAACAAGTAGGGGTATTTCTCTCTCATTTATGCCTCAGGTTCCCATGTGGCTTCTTGAAACTCTTGGTTCCTCCACAATACTTCAACTGGAGGCATCTCTTTATTCCTCAACTTCTTGATATCTCTACTTAGTATTTCCAGGCATTTCTTGGTATGTTAGGTCTGGCTCAACATGTAAATCATCATAACTTATCTTATACTCTAGATCCCTAATGTACTTTCTCAGATTTGATACATGAAAAACATCATGTATTGCTGAAAGATGTGGAGTAAGCGCAGGTCTATACGCAACTTTCCCAATCCGCTAATTGATTTCAAAGGGACCCACGAACCTGAGTGCCAACTTTCCACGCAAGCCAAACCTCCAAACTCCCTTCATAGGTGATACTTTGAGGAATACAAAGTCGCCTATTTCAAACTCAAGATCTTTTTGCATGGCTTTACTATAGCTTTTCTGGTGACTCTAAGCAATCAATAGTCTTTTTCAGCAAGCTCTACAGCTTCCGTGTCTCTTGGAGTCTATCTGAATCATAAAGGTTCTTTATCCCAACTTCTTGCTAACACAAAGGAGCAGTATACCTTCATCCATAAAGTGCTTCAAATGGTATCATGCCAATACTTGCACGATAGCTATTGTTGTATGCGAATTATGCAAGAGGTAAATGTTTAATCCATGATCCCTTCCATTTTAAGGCACATGCTCGTAGCATATCCTCTAGTGTTTGAATCGTACGTTCTGACTGAACATCTGTTTGTGGATGATATGATGTGCTCAAGAACAATTGTATACCTAAGGCTTTCATGAAGTTCTCCCAATAATGTAAGGTGAATCATGAATCTCGATCGGAAACTACTTCCTTTGGAATGCCATGGAGACGGATCACATGTGTAATATATAACTCAGCAAGCTGATCTGGAGTGAAAGATAAATTTATTGGAATAAAGTGTGCTACCTTGGTCAGATGATCTATTATAACCCAGATACTATCTTTACCACCAGTTGTCTGAGGTAAGCCAGTAAGGAAGTCTATGGAAATGCTTTCACTTTTCCACTCAGGTATGGGGAGGGTTGTAACAATCCTAGTAGCTTTTGGTGTGAAGCTTTTACCTGTTGGAAAGTGAAATATGAATTCACAAACTCAGCAACATCTTTCTTCATTCCCGGCCACCAAAAATATGAATGAAGATCCTTATACCTCTTTGTAATTCCTGAATGAATATATAATCTTGAGCAGTGCGCTTCACGTAAGACGTCTTTCCTTAGTTCATGTGTGTTTGATACACAAACCATGTGATGATTATATAGTAACACATCTCGTATCTGGAATCCCTCTATCTCATTCTTCTCAAGTTGTTGTCTCAAGTCTTTAAGGACTGGATCATCCTCCTGTCCTTTCTTTATTCTATCACAGATCTCTGGTTTGTATCAATGAAGAATAATTATAGTATCAACACTATTATCAAAGGGTTTCCATTCACTTAACGTTGATAGTAAACCTCAGAAGTGGATTGTACTTACCAACCCAGGTGAATAAGTTCTTCTGCTAAGAGCATCTGCTACGACATTCCCCTTACCAGGGTGGTAGGAGATAGTGCAATCATAGTCTTTCAACAACTCTAGTCACCGTCTTTGTCTCATATTGAGTTCCTTCTAATCAAATAGATATTTCAAGCTTTTATGATCAGCGAAGATTTCAAAAGTAATAGCATACATGTAGTGTCTCCATATCTTTAAAGCAAAAACTACGGCAACAAATTCTAGGTCATGCGTCGGGTAGTTCTTCTCATGTGTCCTAAGTTGTCGCGATGCATACACAACTACCTTATCATGTTGCATAAGAACTGCCCCAAGTCATTCTTTAGATGCATCAGTGTACACTTTAAACCCTTCACTCCCAGAGGGTAGAGTAAGGATGGGTGCATATGTTAGGCATCTTTTAATTGTTTCAAAACTAGTTTCGCATGCATCAGACCATATGAATGGAACTTTCTTCTGAGTAAGCCTAATCATTGGCAATGTTATTCGTGAAAAGTCCTTCACAAATCTTCTATAATATCCGGCTAATCCCAAAAAAGATTGTATTTCTGTGACAGTCTTTGGGCGTTCCCAACTCATCACTGCACTAACCTTTGTAGGATCAACTGATATACCTTGCTCAGAAATAACATGGCCTAAGAAAGATACTTAAAATAGCCAGAAGTCACATTTGTTATATTTAGCATACAGTTTGTTTTCCCTTAGAGTTTTAAGTGCCCGCCTGAGATGGGATTCATGCAGATACTTATCCTTGGAGTAAATAAGCACATCATCAATAAAGACTACTACAAAGTGATCTAAGAACTCCTTGAATACTCTATTTATGAAATCCATGAAGGTTGTTGGGGCATCTGTCAGTCCAAAAGGCATAACTAAGAATACATAATGTCCATATCTAGTTCGAAATGCCGTCTTGGAGATATCCGCATCTTTTATCTTCAACTGATGGTATCCATATCTTAAGTCAATCTTGGAATACACAGTTGAACCTTGTATCTGATCAAAGAGATCATCTATTCTTGGTAGAGGATACTTATTTTTTATTGTCCTCTTGTTTAACTGTCTATAATCAATGCACAACCGCGTTGACCCATCCTTTTTTCTGACAAATAAGACAGGTGCTCCCCATGGTGAAGTACTAGGACAAATGAATCCTTTATCTAACAGTTCTTGCAACTGTTCCTTTAACTCTCGTAACTCAGTTGGTGACATCCTATATGCAGGGATAAAGATAGGTTGAATATCGGGTATAAAAGAGATTCCAAATTCAATCTCTCGCTCAGGTGGTAATCCAGGTAGTTCTTGTGGAAATACATCAGGAAACTCGCACACTATAAGTACATCTTCTATCATTCTATCTGACCCTGATGTAGTGGATACATAAGCTAAATATCCTTGGCACCCTTGTTCTAACAATTGTTGAGCCTCTAGAGTAGATATTTATTTGACATCATCACTGGATATCTTTCCAATGAATTAGAACTCCATCAAGTTAGGAATGTGAAAAGTTACTGTCTTCTGGAAACAATCAAGGCATGCATTGTGCCTTTCTAGCCAATCCATCCCAAGGATGAGATCGAAGTCATCCATTTCAATAAGTAATAGGGAAACAGGTAACTGATATCCTGCTATCAGTACTACACAATCATCCATGATTTCTCGGATTATAAATACTTGTCCTCCTGGTCCCTTGATCAGATAGGATAGTCGTACGTCTATCAGTACCTTCCCAAAGTGGGTACTATACATCGAGCAATAAATGAATGTGAAGCACCCGAATCAAACAAGGCATGTATTGAAAAATCATGAACAGTAATGGTACCTCATACAACCATGCCTGAATTGTTGGCTTGTTCTTCAGTGATTGCATTGAGATGGCCATTAAGAATATGCAAATTAGATACTGCAACACTTTATGGTGGTCGCTGTGTAGGAGATGCTTGTCCATGTCCATTGCTTCATCTATGGTTGTAACTCTAAAACCAACAAGCTTTTCTCCCAGATCTCCCTGAATATCGCTAATAAATTTGGTAAGACACTCTTGTTCTAGAGCTGGTGAGCAAAGTAGTAGCTTGGTAAAGTGGATATGATAATCTTGTACGATCTTAGAACCCTGGTTCAGAGAATCCAACTCTCTCCTCTTTAATTCTTCCCAATGAGAGGGACAAAAGTGAGCTCGGAACCTCTCTTCAAAGATATTCCATGGAATAGAATCTGCTAATTTCTTGGAAATTGCTCTCCACCATCATCGTGCATAATCTGCTAGGGAGTAATAAGCAAAGTACACCCATGTGTCAACTGGTGCATGGATTATCCTCAACATCCTACTAACGTCATCGAGCCATAATTCAGCCTCGGCTAGTGTCTCTACACCTTTGAATCGATGAATTTTCCCTTTCGATAATTGTCAAGTAATTTTTGATATCTAAGAAGGGTCTTCTCCATTGCTCCTTCATCTGGGGTTGGAGCGGACTCAGTGGAAGGATGGTAACTCGATTCTTCCTCATAAAGTGGACAGAGCCCTCAATTCTAGAATCCACAGGTTTGGATGCCTCGGGTCTATCAATTTGTGCATTGAGCCTCTCCTCTAACGCTTGCTGCTTTTGCCTCATTTCTCGCAACATTGTCATCATAGTCGCTAATTGACTAGATACATCTTGGTCTGCCATGAACTTGGGAAAAGTTAAGGTCAAAGGTCATATCTTATATGTCTAAGCACGATGTACATAAGGGACAATGACTTGTGAATGGTACTGCAGTCAGTTTATTAAGATCAAAGGATCTTAATACAACTGATGAATCCCCATTCATCACTCTTTATTCTTTTATTTTAGCTAAAAATCTTTGCAAAAACACCATGTAGATACTTGTAAATACAATAAATTATCAAACTGCATGCTTTGTGTAAATTGCAATAATTAGCATGTTTTTGTGCAAAAATAAAAGAATAAAGAAATAAAGAACAAGAGGGAAATATTTAGAATAAATATTGAGCTACCTGAACCCAAGGGAGGGCCAAGCATTGGCCGGCCTGACCGCAAAATAAAACAAGTAGAGAGAGATAGGGCCATTCACCTTATATATTCCCCCTTCATGTATATATTTTATTTTCAGAAAAACAAAAATAAAAATGGGTTTGTATTAATTTATATATATTTCTAAAAATAAAAATAAAAATAAGAAAAATAAAATAAAAACAAAAAGAAATAATTTCTCTCTCTCACCCTTGTATATACCATGTATATATGTACCTATATCTATTTATTTTACCTTTGTAAATAAACAATAAAAATAAAATAAAAATTATTTTATATCCCAAATTTTATGTTGTAAATAAATCAAATATAAAATTGGGATAATTGTACAAAAATAAACTAATAAAAATATAAAATACCTAGGTATTTTATACTTATATATATTATTATATTATATATATACACTAATTTTTTCAAAAAAATAAATAAAAATCATAAAAAAATAATTTGAAAAATAATAAACATTTTCTATTTTGAAAATATTTTTTAAATAGAATCATTTTCTATATTTTTTCGAATTTACAAATCATTTCCAATCCCTGAATTCTCATTGGTCCACGGGGGATTGTTGACCCCCGGTCAACTCCCTCCTGTACCACTTCTCGCGGATCCTTGTGCAGACCCGATCGTCTCCAAATTTTTCCACAGCGATCCGCCCACCATTTTCTCAAACCCAGGGCTCCGATTGTAGAGGCATGACCCGTGATTCACGCCCGATCTTCTCGTTAGGTATCTGTGCCTCAATTTGCGCGTCCGACTCTAATCTTCTCGGACCCCTACTCGTATAAGACCTGACATGGAGCTGCTTATTTCCCCCATCTTCGTCCATTTCCTTCGACTCCCAGGACCTCCTTTCCTTCTCCTTAAGTGACAGCAAGCGTGAGGGATCGATTGCAGCGAGGACCGAGGCCTCTAGCCTCAGATCCGGCGACCCACATCGCCGCGCTCCGCCACTGGCGAGCTCGAGCCTCTGGAGGCATCGCTCCATTGAGGCGAGGACCATAGGAGGTAGCTGACCTCCAGTCCAGATGTTTTCACCCATCAGGTACCTTCGTTAGCCCTTAGCTTCGCTTAATTTCCAAATCTTAGGTTTCCAACCGCCGCCCTTCGCCGACCATTTCCCATCGCTCTGATCGCACCTACACCTTTACGAGACTCCTCTCCACGTTCTTCGCCCAGTTACTCCCCCTTGTTCGCCCCAGAATCGGGTTACGACTCTCCTCCGCCGCCGCTCGCCGGAGAGCTTCGCTCGGACTCCCCCGTTGACCCACTTCGCCTCTAACCGGGTCGAGGCACTTTACCCTTGACCTAGTGAGCTTCCTGTGCAGATTTGAAGCCCAACGGACCTCATATGGAGGTCCAAACGACGAAGAACAAGAGCTCCAGGTCTCCTTCGTCGCTGGAGCACCCCGGCGCTCCCGGCCTCATCGGAGACCTCCACCAGCTGCGGACGACCGAGAGCTTTCTTTTCCCCATCTCAGCAGCACCAGAGGAGCCCTCATGCGCGCGCAACGGCCGGGCGAAGTTCGCCGGCGACCAGTTCTTCCAGGCAACTCCTCCACCGTTCGATCGAGTCTCCTCCTCCAGGTCCATCCTAGCCATCCATCTATGGAGATCTAGCAACCGTCCGGTCCTTCTGAGGAGCTCATCCAGAGCGTTTATCGACGAAGGGGTATCCACGAATCACAGTTGTCCGATCTTACGTGGACCAACTTTAGTCATTGGATCTCAGTAATAAGGGTAAATTTCACTTAGGCCCTTTCATTTCTAGCATTTACTGCTGAGTCCTATAAATATTTTACTCAGTTGTTTTTAATTAGGACAAATTGCACTTTGGACCTCAGACTTTTAGTATTTGCATTTTAGTCCCTCCATTTATGGTGCACGTGCTTCGTCACGTGAGATTTTGGGCTATTTGCATGTATTGGGCTTGGGTTATTGAATGTTATGGTATGAACTTTTAATTTAAATATTTGCATATATGCCCCTGTGCTTGATGGATTTGAGCATGTGCTGGATTTGACGCGAAATTACACTGAGCCCCCTATATGCTTCTGATGAATCCACATTTCATCATCTTTATTCTATCATTTTGGCACCAAAAACCCTAGCAAATACTTGTAAATAGCCTCTATTTCATCATTTTAGCATTCATGCATGTGCATCTAAATAGTGTATAAATTACTGTAATTAAAGCCAAAATTATAGAATAAATAAAAGAAAAGAAAAAGAATAAAATATTGTAAATATTTTATGACCTAAAACCCCGAGACCTAGGCATCTTGATGAATAGGTCGACAAGGAATAAAGTAGGGAGATAAGGGTCAAATACCCATATTATTATATTCATTCTTTATTCATTTTGGGACCTATTTTTGGTTCCACCTTTTGTACATCAAATAAAGAAACTTTGTACATGAAAGTTGTAGATAATTTAATGAGGAAAAATACAAAATTGATTTCACAGAAAAATAATGTACAGATAAAAAGTTATGGTCTGAATAAAATTCCAAAATGCCAACTTCCAGGACCTGTATCTCATAAATAAAAACTCCAAATGCAGCATACTCACCTTTAATTGTATATAGAAGAAAATAAGCTATTTAATGGCGGTGGTTTCGCATTTGGCGGAGCTACAGTTTGAAAGTTGAGTTTTGGACCCACATTTTATAAGTGTACAGAATAAAATATTCCATTTATTCTTTAATTATTATTTTTATGATTTTATATTTTATAATGTTGTAAATATTACTTCTGATGATTATGAACATTAAAATTGGAATAAAAACCTAAATAAAACTCAAAATAAAATACATACATATATAGGGTATACAGGTAATATACCTATACTTATACCTATACATTTTATACTTATACTTTATTCCAGATACAAAACATATCAGAAAAAAATAATAAAATAAAAACATATTTGTGTATATAAAAGTATTTTATAATTATACAAAATAATAAACAAAATAAATAAAATTAAATGCACAAAATAAAAATGAAATACTAAAATATATAGATAATATACCTATATAGGGGTATAAATGTAAACTTGTAAAATACATTTCATAAAAATGAATAAAAATCGGAATAAAATACTACATAAAAAATTAAACATTTTTTATTTAATAACCAAAAATTAATTCGACTGTTTTCTATTTTTTATCGAATTAATAAAATAATTTCTCAATCTTTTCCCAGGTTGGTCCACGTGGACCAACCAGGAGCCTCCAACTGTTGACCGACGGGTCAACAGTCTGTCCTTGACCCCTGGGTCCGCGGTGGCCTCGATTTTTGCCCACTTTGGTGGATTTTTCGAGGCCACATCTCTCGTCCTTTGCCGCCGCTTCCTTCATGGAACTTGATCCCTATTGATCCATCTCCATCGCCGTCTTGCCAGATCTGCCCAGATCTTCCTCGCCCGCCCGTGACTTCTTCTCGAAGTCACGCATCCAAACTTCTTCAAATAGAGCTCCGCCACTTCCATCCTCTGTTGGACTTCCTTCGGACCACCCCTCTCCACCTTCGTGCGCTCAAGACCTTCTTGGAGGTGACAGCTCCAGATCACGCTCTTCAGCCTAGGTGATCGAGGTCGGAGAGCTCCCAGCACCTCCCGCAACCCGGCGGTCGAGGTAACCCTTCTCCCTCTGGCTCCGGCCATTGAGGGCCCTTCCCCTCATTCCTTTCATGTATTTAGCTCCTTTTACCCTTAGGATTAAAAATCACCAAAAAAATCCGAGATTCGTCGCTTTAATCGCTAGATCTATTCACTTGGCCGGAGCGCGCCTCCGGCCGATCATCTCCCCGTCGAACCACGCTCCCCCACGTCCATCCAAGGGTCCATGCAGTTTACCCTGGACCCCTTGACTCATTTTGCAGGTCAACGTGCATTTGAGAGCATCTGGAGGCGAGTTTTGAAGCTCGCCGGAGCCAACGAAGCCTCCCAGCTCCGCCAGCCACCAGCGAGCACCACGGCCACCGCCGTGGCTTTTTGACGACTCCAGACGATAGAGGAGGAACTGAGGAGGCAGCAGCCCAATTTTGAAGCCCAAAAGCCACCGGAGCTGGCCGGAGGAGCTCGAGGAACTTCGCCCAGCCGGAGCTCCGCCGTGCTCTTCCAGCTGCCTTCGCCACCGTCCGATCAAGGGAGCCCCTCCAGTTAGAACGTGGACCGTCCGATCATCAGCGCTCAGCCACCGTTGTTCTCAGCCGAGATCTAATCTCAGACGTCCACCAGCGAAGCGTCATCGGCCGTCCGTAGCGCGCCACGTGTCAAGTGGCCTCTTCACCGCCGTTGGATCGCGCGCCGAGGGTATTTTGCACCTTAACCCTCACGCATTTTGTATTTATGGTTTAGTCTAAGAACTTTCGTCTGTAGTGTAAAACTTTGTAATATTTGCATGTAGGACCCCGTGTTTCTCTTATTTTGCACTTAGGTCCCTCGCCACGTCACCTCACGTGACTAGTTCACGTGCGGTGTGGGCATTTTGCAAGGGCACCCTCGGCATTTTGTGTATTTTGTTTTAGTACCAAAACTCTGCTATCACGTGTTATACTTTTGGAAATATTGCAAGTAGTCCCCCAGGTTGTTAGAAAATTACATTTTGGTCCTCGCCAGGCGCGTGCAAGTCACGCGTCCTGGTGGGAAAATTGTTTAGATACCCTTGCGGGTCTGGTAATTAGTTTTTGGTACAAAAAGTTGAACTTTTAGTGTAAAGTTTTGTGGAAAATTGCATGTTTGCCCCTGGATGTTTGAGAAATTGCATATATACCCCTGCGAGGACTGTTTAAAATTTGGATGCTTGTTCTAATTATCTAAATTATCATTTTAAGTCCAAAAATTCTACAAAAATAGGCTTAAGCTCCTGGTAACTTGTACTTGCATGCCATATTTTTGCATTGCATTTTTATCGCATTTTCGTATTTATTAAAAAAAACATGCATTTATTTTACTGTTTGCATTAGAAAATCCATAAAAAATATTAAAACACTTCGAAAAATTCCACAAAAAAACCCTAGTGTCTATTTTACCATATTTTAGTGTCGTCCAAAAATCACTAAAAATCTCAAAAGAAAAACACTAAAAATTTAAAAACACTCAAAAACTTCAAAAAAAATATATAAAATCAAAGAAAACTCCAAAAATCACAAATTCAGTTCCTGTTTACTCTATATTTTAGTAGCTTCATTTGAAAATTAGTGTGAAAAATTTTGAGTACTGGTTGCTATTTTTAAATCCCATTTTACTCACAGCCAGCACATATTTCACTGCTTTGCCTTGTTTAGCTATTAAAAAAAATACCAAAAACACTTGGAAAAATACCCAAAAATCACAAAAACAGTAAAAAAATTATAAAATACCAAAAACACTTTATTTCTTGAATTTTTGGGTATTTTAGCATATTTCTATAAATACTCTATCTTGTCTCTTATTACATTGTTTTAAATTCCAATATTGAAAAAAAAAATATAAAATAGAAAATTATAAAAAATCAGAAAATTAAAAAATAAAATTAAAAAAAATTAAAAATTAAAAACCCACAAAAATTCCTTTGATTGCTTGCTTAGTGTAGACACTTGACACATTCACTCACGCACATTTGTTTGATTCTACCCTGTTTGCTCCCTGTGTTCGAACTCTCTGCATACTTGTCACTATACACCATTTGTGCAGAGTTAAAAATAAATTTTAACTCCGCATTATTTCTAATTTATTGATCTTTAGTGTGGGTTAATTGTTGATTAAATACATGTTTCATTTGAGAGTCGCCACAACGACGGTTGTCTCCGCCTTGTGTGAGACACCATTTAGGCTCTCTTGAAATTCGTGTTTATCAAATGGCGCCGTTGCCAGGGATTTTGTGTGAATAAACCGGGATTTTGTGTGGTCAAACACCGACTGTTGACTCGCCTTGTGAGTCAATACAACCGCACTCGATCTCGTGTTTATCAAATGGCGCCGTTGCCGGGGAGCAACAGCGAGTAGTTCACATTTTGTTTGATTGTGTGATTGTTTTCCATAGATTTATTTTCCATCTCTTACATTTTTGATATATCTTGTTGAGCTGTTCTGACCACTTTTCTCTTGACTTCTTGCGAGGGACCGCGGAGCGAGGCGGATCGCTTAGGTGACCCGGAGCATCCTTGGGAAGCGGAGTCGGCTATTCTTTAGCCAAGCCGGCAGGAGAGAGCAGGAGGAGTGAGAGAGTGATAGTTTAGCTTGCAATTATTTTTATGAGAGAGTGATTGGATAATTTGTAATAATACAGGTACTTGGACTTTTGGACACTCCGGGCCTAATTTCCGGGTGTTTGTTCACCCGGGGGCTCACCGCGGTTTTTATCGAGTTTTGCCGCTGTCATTTGCCGGTTTTGATTTCATTTTTACTTTCTTTGTGGATTGAGCCCTTAGATCTAGGCCTGCTTGATCGATTAAATTAGGTCCAAATACACTAATAACCTTTGCATGTACCTATATTTCGTACTTGGACTTAGTTTAATTAAACAGTCAGCTACCTTTCTTAGATCCGCCGCGTCGCGAGCCCTCTCCTTCAAGCGCTACTCCTGAACTCGATATGTCGAGAAGAGGAGGGGAGGGTCTAGACCGGACTCTTAGGATCAACGATAGGTGGTTGACTTGTGGTTCTTCACGCTAGCAGTTGCCTATCTTAGGACGATTTCCGCATTGCATATCGGCATATAGACTAGGTTTATAAAATTCTGCTTTGCATCCCGCATGGAGAGAGCTAGGATTCACTGTAAGTCTTCTTACTTTGCATCCATCATTTAGGCACAAAGGTGAGATTTCCATCTTTGTGTCGACTTGCACGGCTTTTACGACTCTATTCTCCCTCTGTTTTTGGACAAAGTAGGACCAAGAAAATACCAAAATCGTTAGGCGCTTGTTTGAATCTACTCAAAAGAAGCGGTAACACCAAAAAAAATAAAAAAGGGAATGCTAAGAAAACTTGACCAAAAATAAAATCGGTAATTGGATTCATTGCTTGGGGAGAGTAACACCCTCACTTGTATTCAGGGTGCGTGGGAAGGTCTCCTTCCAAGTGAGGTGAGCGCTTCGTAAGGATTAGAGCCAAAAACCCAGCTTGTGGCTGCCTTGTGTATCGCCTGGATTTTCGAAGTATTGGCGCTTCTATCGTACGTGGACGAGTAGGGCTTGGTCAACATTGGTGACTCTCTATTGTGTAGAGCATCGACCTTGTCCGAAGTATCGAGCCTAGGCCACGCCTTCACGGGGGTGTCTGTCTCATCGTCTCGCATCCGAATAGGTTCTTGCACGCTCACGGGTGATTCCGTTGCGAGCGAGTTCCGAAGTATCGGTTTCGCCTATTGGCTTCCTCTCTTATTCTTTGGCTGAGTAGGGATCCAAGAAGGGTTACAAGGACCTCAAAAAGTGCAAGCTACAGGTTACACAGGAGGAGGACAAGTACGGGATACTCTTCCGGCAGTACTCTCTCTCCTTTAGGCGTAGCGTTCTAAGGACTCGTGGAAAGATAAATTCCTGAATCAAGCTAAAATTGACAAGATAAAAGCCGAACCTTCACGGCTTCACGTGTTGAGTTGGTGAACTCACCCCTGCTTTGTGTTTGATTGCTAGAATTGTTTAGGTCAAGATAAAAAAAAACACCGCACAATCGTGCGCAATTTTGTTGCGTCTCATTTCACTCTTCTTCTTCTACATTCCCTCTGCTCTTCCCAATAATCAAGATGATGGGACGGAGATCTCTTAGGCCGACTTTGTCGGCACCGCTATCCAGCACTCCTCCTTATTCATCTAGGACTACCTCGTAGAGTCCGCTCTCCGAGCCTGAGTTTACATCCACCCTGTTCCCCCTCGACCACCCTTCCCATTCTCCTTCCATCAGTCCAAGAGTTTCAGAATTCAGTACTTCACAGAGTTCAGATCATTCGACAGCACCTGAGATGGCCTTTTTTTGCTTTTTCAGAAAATCCAGACATGGCAGACAGAGGCGAGCATGCAGATGATCATGAGCACCCTCCGTTCCTATTTGATCAGGCAGCCATCAATAATTCCTTGTTAGCGTCCCTAGAAACTATGCAGAGGCAGATTCGCGACCAGGGTACATTTATGGGTGATCTCATGAGAGAGATAGCTCAGATGAGAGAGAACCGAGCCGACGGAGGAGGCGGCAGAGGTGGAGAAGGAGGAGGACCTGATGCAGGAGGAGGCGATCCAGACGCTGAGAGACCACCACAGACCATCATGAGGGAATTGCACAACCCAGCTGCATCCCTCACTCATCGTTGGATCCGACTCCCACCCATTCACGAAGATTTTGAGCTTCGGCCCCACACCATTCAGCTTCTACCCAAGTTCCATGGGTTGCCGACCGAAGAGCTACACCTCCACCTCCAGGAATTCGAGATGATATGCAGCACCATCCATGATCGGTTGATGACCGAGGACACCATCAAGATGATCGCCTTCCCGTTCTCATTGGTTGATAGAGCCGCATATTGGCTCAAACACTTGGGGCGATTCATCGACACTTGGGCAGATCTCCGGACCGTATATTTGAAGAAGTACTATCCTCTCGGCCGGACCAATGCAGGTAGAGCCATGATCAGTAATTTTGTCATGATCCCGAATGAACAATTTCATGAAGCATGGGATCGCTTTCGAGAGCTCATTGACCGGTGTCCACATCATGATATATCCAAGCCCAATCTGGTTCAAAGTTTTTTCTGTGGGCTGACACCGGAGCTGTAGGGGCTTGTCAACGCCTCCTGCGGTGGATCATATTTTTCCAAGGGTGAAGACGACGTCTGGGCCATCTATGAAGGCATGGCAGAAAATTCAACTGTGATGACCCAAGCCAGAGTCTACACACAACAAAAACCATCTCAGGGAGGAGGATCATTCCAGAGGATCGCCCGCATCGATGTTGGTCCCAATACATCGTCGGTAGTCGCAGCCCAAGCCGAATCAGCCGCAGCCGACATGAGCATTATCAGTGAGAAGTTGGACCGCATGGAGATCCTCGAGAAGAAGCAGAACCAAGGTCTTGCCCAGATGGACCTTCTCACCAAGACTATGAGTGACCTGAAAACTCAAATTCTATGCATTCAGGAGGCACAAACTCAGTCCCAACAGCCTCCCAGGTCACGGGCAGACTCCAGCAGTAGCAGTACCAACCAACCCTCTACCTCATATCGCCAGGTTAACCATATCCAGGCAGAGCCGGTTCCACTGCTACAGTATTACCCAGCGCAACCGCCACCTTCGGACACGCAGATGGTGGTCTATCAGCCAGAACAGCCACTGGCCGTTCTTCCTCCCCCCTCCTTTGAGCAGGAACCATTGATGGAAGTCAATGGGATATGGTACGACCGGTACCCTCAGCCCGGGATTCGGCGGGATCACCCCGGATTTCGTTGGGGCAATGGTGGCTCCTCATCCCAACAGCAGAACCCTGCTCAAGGACAGCAGAACAGCCAGCAACACCAGCAGCAACAGCCCCAGTATGCCCAGCAACAGTATCAGAGTGGTCCTCGTCCCGCCTATCAGGGACAGCAGTGGAGGCAACGACAGCAGCCTCAGCAATCTTATCACCCCCAGTATCAGCCCCAGCAGCAGCAACCTCATTTCCAGCAGGGAAACCCATCCGGTTCTCAACCCCTTGTTTTTGAGAACCCAGCCCTCGATGATCTTGCCCGCTTGCTCTCCGAACAACGAGCCTCCTTCAAGCAAGAAATGGATGAATTCCGGCAGGAAATGAGAGAAATAATCAAAGGCAAGGCCGCCATACCCGCTCAGATTGAACCCAACCCGAACAATCTGAAAAGGAAGTCTGAGCAGGTATAGTTTACAGAGGACACCTCTCCTAGTGACTATTGGAGTGACATATCTTATTCCTGTTATGATGCTGATTTTGTTACTACTAGGAGCGGTAGGATGCCAGCCGGCGGCGCCTCTTCTGAAGACGGTGGTGCTGAGGCCACCAATGATGAAGCTCCAGACGACGGTGCTGATGCCGTCGTGATACCAATTGAAGACGGTGGTGCTGATGCCACCATTTTGGATGCTGAACCAGAGTGCGGTGCTGATGCCACAGAGCCAGGTGCCGGTGGTGCTGAGGCCACCACTTCTACTTTTGTTGAATCTCCCTCTGTGATGTTACCACCTTTTGTATCTATGGACTTGGTAACAACAAAAAGAACACAAATATGAATAAAGGAAAGGTTTCTGTTTACATTGCGGATCCATATGTGATGCATGATAATGATTGTATGGATTCTCCTCCTTCACAGGCACATGGACCGATTCCTAGTCCTCCATCTGTGGAGGCCCCTACCATCCCCTTCCCTGAGGCACTCCGCCGAGCGAAGGGGAATAAAAGAGAAAATCTCAAAAAAGAGCAACAGGTAGAGTCCGGCAATCAAATGATAGACAGATTCCATATTCTGCTGACTCTGCGAGAAGCATTTGAGCATATCCCCTTCTTCAAAAAGAACTTGAAAGAGACAACTATTGTCCGAAGGAAGAAGAGGCACAGAGATCAAATCCATATGCTCACCCATGACACTTGCTGCACCATCCAGAATAAGCTGCCAGCCAAGCGACCAGACGCAGGAGCTCCCTATGTCAGATGTGAGATTCAGGAGTTGCAGTTTGATCGTACTCTGTTAGACAGCGGTTCTTCAATTAACCTCCTTCCGGCAGCCTTACTCAAGCAATTCGAGTTTGGCTCTCTTCTTCGAAGCAGAACAGTCCTTCAGTTTGCTGATAGATCGATAAAGAGGCCAAAGGGGTTATTGAAAGACGTGGTCGTTACCATTCAGGGCCTGAAATTCCCCGTGGACTTCGTTGTGTTGGACATGGAGATCCCTGAGTCAGTAACTGATGCCCCCATCATACTCGGACGTTCATTCTTGGCCACAGCCAAGGCGGTGACCGACCATGATAACGGGAAGGTATGCTTTCGCGTAGAGGGCGAAACCATACACATAGAGACGATCGAGGAGACCAGAGCTAGAGAATTAGAATGCTCAGAGCGATCTAGTGAAGCAGCGCAAATGACAGAGGAAGAGCTAGACATCCACCAGGTTTGTGATTTTGAGATGACTTATGATGAATCCAACTGGACAGATCCTATAGCACCGACCCTCGCATTGCCTACCGATTCACTATATCTCAAGCTAATGGCAGTCAAGAGCCGGGAGAGCACCTCCCTGGATGAGGATACACATGAGGCTGACAGTGTTGTGACGAGTGGTGCTGATGATTTTCATTCTTGCTCATCTTCTTCTGATCCCTCGGATTCAGACATTGACTGGGATGATTTTGATGAATATTTACCTTGTCTGATTCCTTCTGAGCCAACAGCCATGACAGAGTGCGAGCCCGTACAGTTCATTGATGATTCAGCCGGCCGCCCTTCGTCAGGGATTCATGCACTGCGAGAGTTCTCCCATGCAGACCTGGTAGCGTTTACACAGACATATCAGAAGCCAGATCTGCCACCTCCCAGTTGTCCAGAACGGAAACCTCTGCCGCAGTCAATGAAGTATAGATTCCTTGCAGGTGAGCCAGAAATGCACCCAGTCATTATCTCAGCAGATTTGACTCGAGAACAAGAATCTCGTCTGATGGAGGTTCTTGAAAGAAACTGCAAGGCAATTGGTTGGAGTATAGCTGATCTCCAGGGGCTGAGCCCAAATCTTTGCTCCCACCACATTTATCTCGAGGATAACGCTAAGCCGTCGCGTGAGTTCCAGCGACGGCTGAACCCGAATCTTCGAGACGTAGTCATGAAAGAAATTTCAAGGTGGTGGAGCGCCGATTTCATCTATCCCATCTCCGACTCCAAATGGGTAAGTCCCTTGCATGTGGTACCCAAGAAGACGGGTATCACTACTATTGTCAATGAGTCTGGAGAGGAGATCGCTACCAGAGTACCAACTTCTTGGAGGGTCTGTGTGAACTACAGACGATTGAATGAGGCCACCAAGAAGGATCACTTCCCGCTACCATTCATTGATCAGATTATCGAGCGGCTAGCCGGGAAGAGTCATTATTGTTTCCTTGACGGGTACTCTGGATATAATCAAGTGGCCATTGCGCCCGAAGATCAGGAGAAAACGACATTCACCTATCCGTTTGGGACATATGCTTTCAGACGGATGCCCTTTGGTCTATGTAACGCTCCGGCGACATTCCAAAGGTGCATGTTGTCCATATTTTCGGACATGGTGGGTGACTGTTTAGAGGTCTTCACGGATGACTTCTCGGTCTATGGCGACGGGTTCGACGCTTGTCTTGACTGCCTAGACCGTGTGCTGAAGCACTGCATTCAGGTCAATCTTGTCTTATCCTGGGAGAAGAGTCATTTCATGATGACTCAGGGGACGGTCCTTGGTCACATCGTCTCCAACAGGGGCATGGAGGTCGATCCTGCCAAGGTGGATATCATCAGAAAACTCAATCCGCCGTCCAATTTGCGTCAGTTACGATCTTTTCTGGGGCATGTCGGTTTCTACCGACGGTTCATTCAGGACTTCAGCCAAATTGCCCGACCGCTCACTGACTTACTGACGAAAGACACCGAGTTTATTGTAAATGATAAGTGTCTTACGTCCTTCGAGACTCTCAAAGAGATGGTTGTTTCTGCTCCTGTCCTTCAGCCACCTGATTGGTCTCTCCCATTCGAGATCATGACGGATGCTTCAGATTTTGCCGTTGGGGTTGTGCTTGGACAAAGGAGGGATGGATTACCTTTTGCCATTCACTAACGCCAACCGGACTTTGGATGCCGCTCAGCGGAATTACACTGTGACTGAGAAAGAGATGCTGGCCGTAGTCTTCTCTCTTGATAAGTATCGATCGTATATTCTCGGATCTAGAGTGACAATCTACACTGATCACACCGCCATCCGGTACTTAATGGCTAAGAAGGATGCCAAAGCACGTCTCACCAGATGGATCCTTCTACTCCAGGAATTTGACATTGAAATTAAGGATAAGCCTGGAGTCAAGAATGTTGTGGCGGATCATCTCTCCAGATTGGAGAATCTTGAGGAATCTGAGCTCAGCGCACCTATCACTGAGACGTTTCCAGATGAGGCGATCTTGTCTGTCACCTCACTCCCATGGTATGCTGACTTTGTAAACTATCTTGTCGCCAAGACAGTCCCTCAGGGTTGGCCCAGGCAGAAACTTGAGACCTTCCTAGCTAAGGCCAAGTTTTACCATTGGGAGGATCTCGTCCTTTATCATGAAGGAGGGGATAGTATTTGGAGGAGGTGCATTCCTCAAGAAGAGCAGCAGAGCGTCCTCACATACTGCCACAAGCTTGAGGCAGGAGGACATCATTCAGGAAAAAGGACAGCACAGAAGGTGCTTCAATCCGGCCTATGGTGGCCTACTCTCTTCAAGGATTCTGATGAGTTCGTGAAGAGATGTACTGACTGTCAGAAAATGGGAACCTGCGGACAGAGAGACATGATGCCCATGCAACCCATTCACTTCTGTGAGGTTTTTGATGCATGGGGGATTGATTTCATGGGCCCATTTCCTAAGAGTCAGGGATTCGAGCATATTTTGCTCGCTGTGGATTATGTCAGCCGATGGGTTGAGGCCATCCCCGCCCGAGCCGCAGATGCGAAAACCGTGTGCAAATTCTTGAGGAAAAAATATCATTTCACGGTTAGGGGTACCTAGAGTCTTGATTTCAGACGGGGGGTTTCATTTCATCAATGATAAGGTTAGGGCCCTTGCAGACGAGTTCGGCATTGACCATCGGGTAGCCACTCCATATCACCCTCAGACTAATGGTCTTGCCGAAGTATCGAATCGGGAGATAAAGACTATCTTGCAGAAAGTTGTCCGCCCCGACCGAAAAGATTGGTCACAGCTTTTGGACTCGGTCTTGTGGGCTTATCGGACTTCTTTCAAGAATCCATTGGGGACATCTCCCTTTCGACTCGTCTATGGCAAGCCGTGCCATCTGCCAGTGGAGATCAAGCATAAATCTTTTTGGGCAGTCACTGAGTTACTGCTAGATCCCGAGAGTATAGGAGACCAGAGAAGAGCAGAATTGGCAGCCCTGGAAGAACTGAGAGATACAACCTTTTCCAACAGCCTACAGTACAAGGAGAAACTGAAGACATGGCATGATTCCCATATCAGTCATAAGCAGTTTGAGCAGGATCAGAGAGTATGGTTGTTTGATTCCAGGCTGAAATTATTCCCAGGGAAGTTGCAGAGCAAGTGGAAAGGTCCCTATGTGGTAAGGAAGGTACATGACAATGGCAGCATCGACATATCCGAACCGTCATCTTCCTCTACTTTCCGCGTCAATGGTCAACGCCTGAAGTTATATCTAGATCATGACCCGTCGACCATTGACGTTGCCCCCATTCTTTTGGTATGAGATGTGTCCTTTGACTCATATCATCTGCATCTCATACATGGTGATCACTTCTATCTTCCGCTGTACAGTTCATCTGTTCATATCACTCTCTCATGTGTTGATATATTTTCTTCTTTTCTTCTTTTCTTCTTTTCCTTTTCTATCTTCTTCATCTATCAAAAAGGTGCCGCCTTTGTAGACAATCTTCCATACTTAGGACGTACTTTGTCCTAAGTATAGGGGGGTGTGCACCCCGAGTTGATTCTATTCTTTTCGATCCTCTCCATTGTCTCCTCTCCTTGTCTATACTTAGGGATATCTTACCCTAAGTATAGGGGGAGACAGTCTGAGTACGATCTGTTTATTCCCATCCTTAACCCTCCCTGCTTTGTGTACAATCTGCTATACTTAGGATTATTTGATCCTAAGTATAGGGGGGACGGTCAACTTCTCATTCATTGATGCATTCATTTATTTCTTTATTCTTTAGGCTTGTCTATACTTAGTACGAGTTATGTCTTCTCTTTTCTCTCCGATCTATGAGGACATAGCTCAGACTAAGTATAGGGGGGTCGTATATACTACGTATATACTTTAGCCATAACTCGTACTTTCGTATTTTCTTAATAATATGGCTAACAATTCTTTAAAATTCATTAAAAACCCTTAATAAAAAGGTGTATCATTCCTCAAAATTCTTTTGTATATACTGATTAATAAATCAGGTGAAAATGTTTTCTGCAAAATATTTGAAAAATAGTTTGGAAATCTTTGTGAACATCTATTGAAAACTATTTTGAAAATATTTTGTTACATGTTTTCAATCTGTGTAAAAATGTGTGTTTTGTAAAAATTTATTTTCTTTGTGTGAAATAAAATGTTTGAAAAATTATTTGCAAATGGTTTGAAAATGGTTGCAAAAATGTTTTGAAAAACCTATATATACTGTTTGAAAGCCTTTGCAAAATGATTTTCAAATGTGTGTACATGTTTGTAAAATGTTTGTAAAAACTATTTTGGACTACAGTTTTCAAAAACTATGTGAAAAGCTTGTGTCAAATAAGTTTGAGGAATACTTAAATCACACCAAAATCCACTATATATGTATAAAATTGACCACTTACCCTGTAAATTCTGAAAATCCACTTCTTATAAGAAGCACTCCCGTGTACATATTTTAACCTAGTTTTCAGCCAAAATCTTTTTCTTTTCAAAAAAAAATGCCCAAAAACATTTGCAAAATTAAAATCCAAAAAAAAAATCTGAAAAATCTTTTTGAAAAATACAAAAAATGCATGCATCATATTTTCAAAAATCCATAAAAAGTTCAAAATCTTGAAAATTGCATCACAAAAATATTTTCTGCATTGCATTGCATAGCATTCGCATTTTTCGGATTGAGTTTGATAGTTGAGCAAGTCTAAGTAAAATCCGGAGATTGGAGCTTGATTGGACCTTAAAATCTACCTAATAACAGGAACCTTATAGGAACTGGGTTTGAGGTACTTCAGGTCTAGTTGACTTAATTCTTTGAGGATCACAGGACTTTGTTCAATGGATTCTTGAACGCCTAAGTAGAGTTTTTCGGAGCACACGCACGACTCTTGTTGATAATGACCTGACTTGGACACCTGCACCTTTCACATAGCGCTCCACGGATGAGGTGGTGAGGAGGCAGTTTCCTTTGGCTTGGGGTAGCATATGAGGGTAGTACTTCTAGGCGGAACCTCTCTTCTTCTTATAGTGAAGGAAGTGCACCTCAACTTGGTCTAGTGGTGATGAAGGCTAAAGACAGAAGCCATGGGTTGTAATAAAGCTTCAAAAGAGGGATAGTCTACTGGCTCAAGAAGAAATTTCTTGTATATATGCTGCACCATGTAGATATGTTGTACAGATGCATTTGAAAAAAACTCCAAAAAAGTGGTGGGTCGGATTGAAAATTTAATAACCCCACCGGAGTGTATATAGTCCAATAAAGCAAAAGCTTACGGTATCCATGTTACATCTCATGAAGCTTGCAGCGGGAGACTTAGCTACACTGGTTGAGCTCCCAAAAGTCTATACCTCTTATTCCCCCTCTTCTTGAGCCAGTTGCACTTGAACTTAGAAGGGAATACCCCGCTTCTCGAGGAAAGAGTTGCTAGACCGAGGCATTAGAGTTACCAGGTTGGGGGAGGTTGTTTCTTTGTTACTTCTGAGGTGGGGAGCTACATATCACTTACACTGTACAAGTCAGATTCATAGTCGTAAGAATTTACGTATGAATTGAGATATTTCTGACCTGGCTATTGAGGAGACTTGGACAGAGTTTTGGGATTCTTAAGGACTGTTGGATTTCAAATTTAGTTCTCATTAAGGTTCCGACCGCACTAAAATTCCAAAGGTCCGACTTAAGCTCCAAACTTTGATTTTGTGAAGACAAGTTCGATGATTAAACTTCATCTAATTTTCTTCTTTTTCTTTTCTTTCTTTTTCTCTTTGCACTTATTGCATAAGTGTTTGCTAGAGGCTAGCAAAGGTAAAGTATAGGGGGATGATGAATCCACATTTCATCATCTTTATTCTATCATTTTCGCACCAAAAACCCTAGCAAATACTTGTAAATAGCCTCTATTTCATCATTTTAGCATTCATGCATGCGCATCTAAATAGTGTATAAATTACTGTAATTAAAGCCAAAATTATAGAATAAATAAAAGAAAAGAAAAAGAATAAAATATTGTAAATATTTTATGACCTAAAACCCCGAGACCTAGGCATCTTGATGAATAGGTCGACAAGGAATAAAGTAGGGGGAGATAAGGGTCAAATACCCATATTATTATATTCATTCTTTATTCATTTTGGGACCTATTTTTGGTTCCACCTTTTGTACATCAAATAAAGAAACTTTGTACATGAAAGTTGTAGATAATTTAATGAGGAAAAAACAAAATTGATTTCACAGAAAAATAATGTACAGATAAAAGTTATGGTCTGAATAAAATTCCAAAATGCCAACTTTCCAGACCTGTATCTCATAAATAAAAACTCCAAATGCGGCATACTCACCTTCAATTGTATATAGAAGAAAATAAGCTATTTAATGGCGGTGGTTTCGCATTTGGCGGAGCTACGGTTTGAAAGTTGAGTTTTGGACCCACATTGTATAAGTGTACAGAATAAAATATTCCATTTATTCTTTAATTATTATTTTTATGATTTTATATTTTTATAATGTTGTAAATATTACTTCTGATGATTATGAACATTAAAATTGGAATAAAAACCTAAATAAAACTCAAAATAAAATACATACATATATAGGGTATACAGGTAATATACCTATACTTATACCTATACATTTTATACTTATACTTTATTCCAAATACAAAACATATCAGAAAAAAATAATAAAATAAAAACATATTTGTGTATATAAAAGTATTTTATAATTATACAAAATAATAAACAAAATAAATAAAATTAAATGCACAAAATAAAAATGAAATACTAAAATATATAGATAATATACCTATATAGGGGTATAAATGTAAACTTGTAAAAATACATATCATAAAAATGAATAAAAATCGGAATAAAATACTACATAAAAAATTAAACATTTTTTATTTAATAACAAAAAATAATTCGACTGTTTTCTATTTTTTATCGAATTAATAAAATAATTTCTCAATCTTTTCCCTGGTTGGTCCACGTGGACCAACCAGGAGCCTCCGACTGTTGACCAGCGGGTCAACAGTCTGTCCTTGACCCCTGGGTCCGCGGTGGCCTCGATTTTTGCCCACTTTGGTGGATTTTTTGAGGCCACGTCTCTCGTCCTTTGCCGCCGCTTCCTTCATGGAACTTGATCCCTATTGATCCATCTCCATCGCCGTGTTGCCAGATCTGCCCAGATCTTCCTCGCCCGCCCGTGACTTCTTCTCGAAGTCACGCATCCAAACTTCTTCAAATAGAGCTCCGCCACTTCCATCCTCGGTTGGACTTCCTTCGGACCACCCCTCTCCACCTTCGTGCGCTCAAGACCTTCTTGGAGGTGACAGCTCCAGATCATGCTCTTCAGCCTAGGCGATCGAGGTCGGAGAAGCTCCCAGCACCTCCCGCAACCCGACGGTCGAGGTAACCCTTCTCCCTCTGGCTCCGGCCATTGAGGGCCCTTCCCCTCTCATTCCTTTCATGTATTTAGCTCCTTTTACCCTTAGGATTAAAAATCACCAAAAAAATCCGAGATTCGTCGCTTTAATCGCTAGATCTATTCACTTGGCCGGAGCGCGCCTCCGGCCGATCATCTCCCCGTCGAACCACTCTCCCCCACGTCCATCCAAGGGTCCATGCAGTTTGCCCTGGACCCCTTGACTCGTTTTGCAGGTCAACATGCATTTGAGAGCATCTGGAGGCGCGTTTTGAAGCTCGCCGGAGCCAACGAAGCCTCCCAGCTCCGCCAGCCACCAGCGAGCACCACGGCCACCGCCATGGCTTTTTGATGACTCCAGACGATAGAGGAGGACCTGAGGAGGTAGCAGCCCGATTTTGAAGCCCAAAAGCCACCGGAGCTGGCCGGAGGAGCTCGAGGAACTTCGCCCAACCGGAGCTCCGTCGTGCTCTTCCAGCTGCCTTCGCCACCGTCCGATCAAGGGAGCCCCTCCAGTTAGAACGTGGACCGTCCGATCATCAGCGCTCAGCCACCGTTGATCTCAGCCGAGATCTAATCTCAGACGTCCAACAGCGAAGCGTCATCGGCCGTCCGTAGCGCGCCACGTGTCAAGTGGCCTCTTCACCGCCGTTGGATCGCGCGCCGAGGGTATTTTGCACCTTAACCCTCGCGCATTTTGTATTTATGGTTTAGTCTAAGAACTTTCGTCTGTAGTGTAAAAACTTTGTAATATTTGCATGTAGGACCCCGTGTTTCTCTTATTTGCACTTAGGTCCCTCGCCACGTCACCTCACGTGACCAGTTCACGTGCGGTGTGGGCATTTTGCAAGGGCACCCTCGGCATTTTGTGTATTTTGTTTTAGTACCAAAACTCTGCTATCACGTGTTATACTTTTGGAAATATTGCAAGTAGTCCCCCAGGTTGTTGGAAAATTACATTTTGGTCCTCGCCAGGCGCGTGCAAGTCACGCATCCTGGTGGGAAAATTGTTTAGATACCCTTGCGGGTCTGGTAATTAGTTTTTAGTACGAAAAGTTGAACTTTTAGTGTAAAGTTTTGTGGAAAATTGCATGTTTGCCCCTGGATGTTTGAGAAATTGCATATATACCCCTGCCAGGACTGTTTAAAATTTGGATGCTTGTTCTAATTATCTAAATTATCATTTTAAGTCCAAAAATTCCACAAAAATAGGCTTAAGCTCCTGGTAACTTGTACTTGCACGCCATATTTTTGCATTGCATTTTTATCACATTTTCGTATTTATTAAAAATCAAAAACATGCATTTATTTTACTGTTTGCTTTAGAAAATCCATAAAAAAATATTAAAACACTTCGAAAAATTCCACAAAAATTCCCTAGTGTCTATTTTACCATATTTTAGTGTCAGTCCAAAAAACACTAAAAATCTCAAAAGAAAAACACTAAAAATTTAAAAACACTCAAAAACTTCAAAAAATATATATAAAATCAAAGAAAACTCCAAAAATCACAAATTCAGTTCCTGTTTACTCTATATTTTAGTAGCTTCATTTGAAAATTAGTGTGAAAAATTTTTAGTACTGGTTGCTATTTTTAAATCCCATTTTACTCACAGCCAGCACATATTTCACTGCTTTGCCTTGTTTAGCTATTAAAAAAATACCAAAAACACCTGGAAAAATACCCAAAAATCACAAAAACAGTAAAAAAATTATAAAAATACCAAAAACACTTTATTTCTGAATTTTTGGGTATTTTAGCTTATTTCTATAAATACTCTATCTTGTCTCTTATTACATTGTTTTAAATTCCAATATTGAAAAAAAATATAAAATAGAAAATTATAAAAATCAGAAAATTAAAAATTAAAATTAAAAAAAAAATAAAAATTAAAAAACCACAAAAATTCCTTTGATTGCTTGCTTAGTGTAGACACTTGACACATTCACTCACGCACATTTGTTTGATTCTACCATGTTTGCTCCCTGTGTTCGAACTCTCTGCATACTTGTCACTATACACCATTTGTGCAGAGTTAAAAATAAATTTTAACTCCACATTATTTCTAATTTATTGATCTTTAGTGTGGGTTAATTGTTGATTAAATACAGGTTTCATTTGAGAGTTGCCACAGCGACGGTTGTCTCCGCCTTGTGTGAGACACCATTTAGGCTCTCTTGAAATTCGTGTTTATCAGCTTCGCACGTGTTTTATTTAAGCCCTTGGAACTTATTTTCTCTGCAACTAGGTCCCTGTGTGTTGTGCCTTTTCTATTGGTTGAATAAAATATCAAATTAATTCCAAATATCTTGAAATTTGGAAACATGGCCCCTGCCACTGTATAAAACTTTGAGTAATTTTTTTCAGACAATTTTGTTTTGATTTTCTATTTTTAAAAGTTAAAAACCCCTCATTTTTGCTACTGTCTACATTTAAAAATCAATTAAAAATATCAAAAAGCCCCAAAAATTCTAAAAAAATGAGTGTCTGTTTGTTTTTGTGTCTTTTTGATGTTATCCTAATTTTGTTTGATTTGGATTTATAAAAACCTTAAAAATTAAAAATCCCTAAAAAAATCATAAAAATCATTAAAAATTATACAAAATTAAAAAAATACAATTTATTTTCCTGTAGTTTAATTTTTACTTGTAGTTTTTCATAAAATTGTCTCTAGATTTTTGGAGGCTATTTTCAATTTTTGAATAGCCTTTCAAATCAGGATGTACATTGATTTCCAATTTTTGTCTTATTTCATTTTTATAAAATCAACTAAAAATCATAAAAATATGAGAAATTTACCAAAAACACTTGAAATTTATAAAACCCAAAATTTTTTTATTGTAATTTTCTGACTTTATTTGTGTTGTTAAATAATTTGTTGAGTGTGCCCTTTTTGGATTTAATTTATATTCTCTTCATAATTAAAAATAAAAAAATTAAAACCCCATAAAATCCACCAAAAACATTTTCTTCTTTCTATTTGATTTTCTGACTACTTCGTAGGCTTTTTAAGCCAATCCGTGCTCCTTGAGTTCGACCCTAGTCGCTATACCAGGTTAAATAAAATAGCGAGACCGCTATTCGATTTTATTGATTGATTACTCTATTTGGTGGTCTTAGTTTTCTTGTTGAGTCCGACTCGAGGGGTGATGAATCTCGAATTCATCACTCTAAATCTCATTTATTAAGCTCAAATCCCTTAAAATCAACAACATTTTGGCATCTATCCTGCATAATTAACATTCATGCATGTTTTCATAAGGATTGCATTTTAGCACAAATTTCTGCACAAAATAAGAAGCCAAAAATCCAAGCCAAAAGTGACCTGTAAATAGCCTAACTTCTCAGATTTTCAACTCATTCATGCTAACTCTGAATGACCCAAAACGACCTCCACTGTGTACATCTCACTAACAAGAATAAAGGAAAAATAAAAAAAATAACTAACCCAAATAAGTGCACCAAAAACCCAAATCCTAGTTTCAGGATTTTCGGACTAAAAACCTCATATCTTCCTCATCCAGTGTCCGATTTAATCCTACTCACTTTTGAACTAATTTACATTCAATTACCTTCAAAATAAGACCAAGTGAATCGGAACTCATATGTGAAAGTTGGGTTTTGGGCCTCTTTTGTATATTGTATATTTTAGCGGTTTTTGATCTAATATTTTATGTACTTATTTTATCAATTTATAAAAATCCAAAAAAATTAGATTAATATGTATTTATTTATCTCTGATTTATAATATTTTTTCGAATTTTTATCTGATCTAAAAATGACATAAAAATTACAAAACCCCAAAATCAAGGTGTTCTATGTACATGGGATACCCCAAAAATATCACTTTGTGCAAATGATCGATTTTAGTCTTGACGTCTTCATGAAATTTGTAGATCTCATCGAAACGAGCAATTTTTGTGAAGAAACTTTTTTTATCTACGTCATTTACTATTTTTTTATCGATTTTACAAAGGTTTTATTTTCGGAATTTTGTGGAGCTGACACGTGGCAGCACCTGGTGCCGCCACGTGTCAGCCATTTTTTGAATTATTATAATATCATTTTATTAAAAAATATAAAAAAATAAATATAAATAAATAAAAAATAATATAAAATAGACGCACGTGCGTCGCACGTGCCTTCAAGGCACGTGCTCCGCATGCGCGCCCCCTCCTTGCGCCCTCACTTCGCCACGTGTCTCAACAGGGGCCGTACGATCTCGCCCCATCGGACGACACCTGTGTTTCGTCTTCTCCAGAGCGTCTCCCCCAAATCCCTCGGTCGCCTCCCGTGATTTGCACCGCCAATCTCGCGCCGCCTCGCAACCTATAAAAGACGCCCGCCGACCCTCGTCTTGATCATCCGCCGATAGCTTCTGATCGAGGAGGCGGCGGTGACAGAGCCCCTTCTTCTTCTTCTTCAACGACGAGATCTGGCGTCAACCCAACGTCGTTGCAGCCACGGAGCTCATCCTCCGCAGCGTACCGCCCCGCTCTAGCCGCGAGTTGTCGAGCCAACGACCATCTTCATCGGCCACGACTACCTCTGTACGCCTCCAACCTCCATCTTCACCGACAACTCCGTTCATCAACATCTCCAACTCCGTCAGTTATCGACTTCGACCAACGCCATTATCGACATCGACGACCTTCAGCTACTCCATCTGCAACAACCGTCCTCGAGCTTGGAGCTCAACCACGCCATCCACCGATCTTCACGCCACCACCCAACAACGTCATCGACAGCCGCAGAAGCCCTCCACCGCCTACCTCCGCCAGCGCTAACCGGTCCACCTCCGTCTCCCTTGGCCGGGGCCCTTCATACGCCTCCAGGACCACCACCCCAGCCACCGGGCTCAAGCCCCGAGGTCCTCCCACGTGCAGCGCACGTGCGAAGGAAACGTCTCCAGGCCAGCAACCCAGGGGTCACGTGCTGCACACGTGCCCCCTTGGGCAATTTACAAAAGCCCCCCGATACCCATTCATATTATGCGCACGCCCCCACCGACCAGATCACGTGCTTGTCACGTGACCTGGTGACAATTTTGCAGAAGAATCTCCAGGAAATTGGTAATTACATATAGGTCCCCATCTGTCTTTTTATTTTATTTATTATATTTGTAGTTACACCCCTGTGTTCCCTAGTAATTTTGGACCTCTTCTTTACACTATTTTATTAATCCAAAAATAGCATGATGTTTGTTAATCAATTCTCTACATTTTGACATATTGTGAACATTTTTGTGATTGACGGTTAATTAATAAATAATTGTCTTGTGAAATTTACATATTTTGCCCATTTCTTGCTCTGAAATTCATAGTTGATTAACCGTTGCTCTAAAAATTCTCGAAAAATCACATATTGTAAAGTTAATTATTCTTAACATTGTGCCCAAAAAGAATTGCATTTGCATACATAATTTGCTCTATAAAATTATTTTGCATATTTCAGGATTTTTCTTAGGTCAATCACCTAGTGATAGATCTTAGATAATTTTATTCCTTGAAAATAATTAGTTTTAATATTTATTATAATTAAAAATTGAAATTCATTCTGTGTGCACATAAAAATTCATAAAAAATTCATATTTCATCCAAAAATCCCAAAAAATTATAGTGCATTCATTTCATCATATTTTACATTGTGGCCAGGTTTCATATTTTTCGGACATCGTTTGATCGAAATTTACGTTTTAGTCCCTAAAATAGGCCAAAAGTGCATTTTGCATCCCTTATTGCATTGAAAATTCCAAAAAAGACCGCCTCGAAAACCGCGCGCGAACTTTGATAGACATAATTCTAGGTTGTTCCTTTGCCTCCTTGTGATCGACCTTGGGACTTGTCCAAGTAAAATAAACATAAAACCGCATTAATTTGACAAATATTTTGTGTGGTTATTTTCTTGACCGTTTCTGAATCGCCTCCTACAACGCACGACAAATCATATTTAAACTCGAACGATAAAAACACATTCTTAAATCGGCATTTTCGGATCCGTCAAGGGGTTGAGGTCGCAATGACCCTTGATATCTATCTCCCTTAGCCGCTCGATTTTTCGGCTCATCAGAATGGCGCCGTCGTCGGGGAGCGCAACTTAGTAGTCGTTTTTATTTTCGCAGCTTTTTCGTGGCTTTTCTGTCTATAGTTGTATATATTTTTTTATCTCATTTTAATTGCATATTTTTATAATAATTTAGTCTGACACACTTCTATTTACATTTCTTGCGAGGGCCTAAGGACCAAGGTGGCTTCTTCGGAAGCCGATGCAACCATGGGAGCCAGAGGCGGCTCTTTTCTACATAGAGCCACAGGAGAACGTAAGGGAAGCAAGCAGGAGTCGGGAGCCGCAAAATAACCGTAGATAGCCGTAGCTTAGATTAGTTTATTTTTCCTACAGATTTTATAATTGTAATAATATAGGGACAGACTTGAACACTTGGACTTTCTTGGTGTTTATCAGGGTCTGTTTTGCCAAGCACCAGTGTGCTCAGGGGACCTCATCGCGGTTTTTGCCGATTTTGGATTTTTCGCATTTTATTAATGCTTATCTGATTTTCGAGGATTTAGCCTTAGCTTAGGATGTTATCTTGATTGTGACGTAATTAATTAAGGTCCAACCCTAATTATCTGCCTGCACCTATTGATCGTTAATTGGACCTTATTAATTAAATCACAAGAAAAATGGATTAATTGGGCTCGAGTCCACGTGCCGTGAGGAGCCACATACAACGCATGCAGGATTCGTTGTGGAGGACACCGAGTGGCTCCCAAGATCGGACTCCGGACTTAGCTTGGTTACCTGGCTACTGTTCTTTTGCGTGTAGAAATTGCTTCGTCTAAGGCCGTTTTCCTCATGCATCATATAGGTAGTATTATTTCTGTCTTTATTTTTATGCGCAGATCACCCTGCATGTAGACTGCTGGAGTCAGGTACGCATCTCTTACTCTGCATGCATCATCGTATTTGATCGCCATTGGCTTTTTCGCCTTCTCCCGCCCGTTTTCGGACTTAAATAATCAGGAGAACTGAAAAATTCGTTAGGCGTTGTTTGCTTGAAAAAAAATCTAAAAAACAAAAACTATAAATTTAGGACTGCTAAACACACTTGACCCTAAAAGACACCTCACTTAAAAATCTATCATGCGGAGAGTAACCCCCTCCTTGTTTGGTTTGGATTAGAGAGAGAGAGTGACCCGCACACTAGGCTAGAGCCATATCCGATTTCCTATCAGACTACCGGCCTTTTATACGGGACAGTCTGTTGGAAGTATTGGATTCCCATCAGCTCGCTTAATCGCTTTGATAGACTGACTTAATCACCTAATAAAATTGACAAGATAATTGACCGAACCTTTATGGTCTTCAGCTCAAAGCTGAGTAGGTGAATCGGGGGTTTGTCTTCTCATCTTGTGTATTTCCAGATCTCATCCGCCTTACTCGCCAGATCGAGATGATGGGCAGGAGGTCTCTTAGACAGCCTCTGGCTGCACCGCTTTTCAGCACTTCAGCCCAATCATCTAGGCTAGTTCATGAGAGCTGAGACCCGCTCTCCGAACCCGAGTTCGATTCCACCCTGTTTCCCCTTGACCACCCTTCTACCATCAGTCTGAGATACCAGTGCCAGAGCAGAGAGAGCAGCATCCAGCTGATTTATCGGCACCTGAGTTTGGGTCTTTTGCCTTTGCAGAGATCATGGCCAACAGTGAGGAGCTTACCAAGGGTCCCAGAGGAGAGCAGACATACGTATTGGACCAGGGTGCGATCAACAACACCATGTTAGCTTCCCTTGAGACGATGCAGTGACAGATATAGTATCATGGAGATTTCATGGTCGAGATGCGCAGAGAGATGGAGAGGCTGAGAGCACACAGAGATCAACCGAGAGCCGATGGTGAGGGAGATGATCCAGATCAGCCTGAGGAGCCTGTCCAGCCAGCACCAGCCAGACCGATGCGGGAGTTGCACAACCCCGGATGGACACTTACACACCAATGGATCGTACTTCCAGCGATTGTGGGGGACTTCAAGTTCCCCCACAGACGATTCAGCTTCTTCCTCGTTTCCATGGGCTCGCGACTGAGGAGCCACATCTTCATCTCCAGGAGTTTGAGATGATCTGCAGCACTGTCCACGATCGGCATGTGGACAAAGACACCATCAGGATGATTGCTTTTCCATTCTCCCTTGTTGACAGAGCAGCCAACTGGTTGAAGCATTTAGGGAGATTTGTTATCACCTGGGAGCACCTCCGCACCGAGTACTTGAACAAGTACTATCCACTCGGGCGGACGAATGCAGCGAGGGTCCTGATCAGCAACTTCTCCATGCTCCCCAACGAGCAATTCAATGAGGCATGGGAGAGGTTCGAGAGCTCGCAGACCGGTGTCCCCATCACGACATATCCAAGCCCAACCTTGTTTAGAGCTTTTTCTGCGGGCTTACACCAGAGCTGCAGGGGTTAGTGAACGCATCTTGTGGGGGCTCTTATTTCACCAAGGATGAGGATCAGGTCTGGGCCATATATGAGGAGATGGCCGAGAACTATACAATGATGCCACAGATCCGACTCTACACTTAGGGGAGACCCCAGCCACAGGTCGTGCTGTATCAGAGGATAGCACGGGTCGATGCCGGTCCTTCCACTTCGTCAGCGGCAGCAACACAGGCAGAGTCGACAGCCGCAGACATGGGCGTCATCAGCGAGAATCTGGACTGGATCGAGTAGATAGAGAAGAAGCAGTGCCAGGGCATGACACAGATTGACCAGATGGCACAGACGCTGAGTGACCTGAAGACATAGATCATGTGTCTCCATGAGTCACAGACGGCTTCTCAGCCCCATCTCAGGTCACGTGCAGACACCGACAATAGCAGCAGTTCAGCCCAGCCCTCCGTCCAGTACTGACAGGGTTCACCATGTGCAGGCGGAGCACTACCAGCTGCAGCCGCAGCAGTACGTCCAGTCACCACCATCTCAGGACAGCCAGATGGCGGTGTATCAGCCGGACTAGCCCCTGGCAGTACTCCTACCACCCACCTACGAGTAGCAGCCGTTGATGGATGTCAACGGGACATGGTATGACAGACCACAGCCCAATATCCGACGAGACCATCTCGGATTCTGTTGGTCGGCCGAAGACACCCGTTCCCAGCAATAGCCTCCAGTTCAGGGTGGCCAGTACGGCCAACAGCATGAGCAGCACCAGCAGCCCCAGTTCCCGTCACACCAACAGCCATCCCAGCAGAGAGAGCAGTATGGTCCTCGTCCCTATCAGCAGGGACAACCTTGGAGGTAGCAACAACCTCAGCAGCAGTATCACTCACAGTACCCCTCTCACCCTCCTCCACAGCAACCGCCTCAGTTTCATAGAGGCCACTCGTCAGGTTCTCATGGGCGACCTATGAGAACCCTGCCTTGGATGATCTAGCCCGCCTCATGTCCGAGCAGCAAGCCACCTTCCGACGGGAGATGGATGAGTTTCGCTAGGAGATGAGGGAGATTATGAGAGGGAAGGCTGCCATTCCTGCACAGATAGAGCCGAACCCGAACAACCTGAAGAGGAAATCTGAGCAGATAGAGTTCACTGAGATTACCACTCCTAGTGCTTCACTTGGCGATGTTTCTGCATACATGTTTGATGCTGATTTTGTTATACTTAGGAGCGGTAGGATGCCAACAGGCGGCAACTCGTTTGAGCGACGACCCCATGCCACTTCAGGAGTGCCAGACGAGGAGGAGGGCGGTACCGATGCTGCTCATGAGCATGATGATGATGGTGGCACTGATGCCATCATGGACGTTAATCCAATTGACGGTATTGAAGCCGTCACTTCACCAGATGGAGGATGTGGTACTGATGCCACCATATCAGTTGTTGAGCCAGAGTACAGTACTGAGGCCGCGATTCTTGATGCCGAGGGTGGTGTTGAGGCCACCATTTTAAGTTCTGCTTGTTATGTTGTTTTCCCTTCAATTCATGTATCTCAGGACTTATATGTGAATAAAAGAAAGGGTTTATTATTTTCGGATCCACCTGTGTTGATTGATGATGTATGCGTGGATTCTGCTTTACCTGAGCATTCCAGACCCAATCCTATTCCTTCATCTGAGAAGGACCCAGCAGTCCCCTTTCCCCAAGTACTCCACTTGCCTAAGGGAAAAAAAAAAGAAAATAAAAAAAAGTCCCACCAGCTAGAGTTCAGCCAATAGATGATGGACCAATTTCATGTACTGCTGACTCTACAGGAGGCCTTGATACACCTACCTCTCTTCCAGAGATCACTTAGAGACATGACCACGGTTAGGAAGAAGAGGCGGAACCACCAGTCAGAGATCCATGTGCTCACTCGCACCACATGCTTTGCGATCCAGAAGTTGGACATGGAGATCCCTGAGTCTGTGACCGATATCCCCATCATTTTAGGACGCCCGTTCTTGGCCACAGCCAAGGCAGTGTCCTATCACGATAGCGGGAAGGTATACTTTTGCGTCGGGGGTGAGAGTATACAAATAGAGACGGTCGAGGAGACTAGAGCCAGAGATTCAGCTTGCTTAAAGCCGCATTCAGATTCAGAGCAGATGATAGAGGCAGGGCAAGACATCCACCAGGACTGTGATTTTGTGATTACAGACGACAAGGCAGTTTGGGAAGACCCAGCAGTACTGGCCATCCTCTCACGTTCAGAGTTCGCTGATGCACCGATGCTAGTAGAGGAGAGCTTGGAGAGCGCATTCCTGGTCCAGGATACATCTCAGATAGCAGAGTCGGTTCCCGATCGTGAGGCAGATTTCTTTTGTGATTCTGATACAGATCCCTCAGAGTCAGATATAGACTAAGTAGAGTTTGATGATTTGATACCGTGTCTGACTTCCACAGAGCCTACAGCTAGGGAGGAGGCTTATCCCATGCAGAGCAGAGATACGCCAGCAGAGCAGCCTTCACCAGATTCAGATTCCCAGCGAGAGTTCTCGTTCTCCCATGCAGATTTAGTCACTTTCACTCAAACATTTCAGAGGCCAGATCCGCCAGCACTATGTTGTCCAGAGCTGAAGCCGCTACTGTCATCGTTGAAGTATAGGTTCCTTGCGGGGAGCTGAGATGCACCCAGTCATTATCTCAGCAAATTTGACTGGAGAGCATGAATCCCGTTTGATGGGGGTTCTTGAAAAGAACCACAAGGCGATAGGATGGAGTGTAGCCGATCTCTAGAAGATAATTTCGACCTTGTGCTCCCACCATATCTATGTCGAGGAGGACGTGAAGCCGTCGCGTGAGTTCCAGCGGTGGATAAACCCAAACCTTCGAGATGTTGTCATGAAGGAGATCTCGAAATGGTGGAGCGCCGATTTTATCTACCCCATCTTCGACTCCAAATGGGTCTGTCTGTTACATGTGGTGCCTAAGAAGACGGGCATCACCACAGTTGTTAGTGAGTCTGGAGAGGAGATCGCTACCCTAGTACCCACTTCTTGGCGGGTTGATAAACACGGATCTCGATGGCCTTAAGTTCAACACAAAGCGTGAACTCAGTCGAAGTGTCGACCAATCAAAATCCGAGTTTGATCAACAATTAACCCACACTAAAATCAACAAATTAGAAACAATGTGGAGTTAAAATTTATTTTTAACTCTGCACAAATGATGTAAAGGGCAAGTGTGCAGAGAGTTCGAACACAGGGAGCAAACAGTGTAGCTCAAGCAAATGAATGCACAAGTGTGTGAGTGTGAAGTGTCTACACTAAGCAAGCAAGCAACTACAATTTTTGTGGGTTTTTAATTTTTAATTTTTTTTATTTAATTTTTAATTTTGTATTTTGATTTTCTGATTTTTATATTTTGTATTTTATATTTTTATTTTTCTTTTTCAATATTGGAAAATAGAGGCAATATAATAAAAGGCAAGCTAAAATATTTATAAAAATGCACAAAAATACTCAAAAATTCAGAAACCAAATGTTTTTAGTGTTTTTAGGGTTTTTACTGTTTTTGTGATTTTTGGGATTTTTCTAGGTGTTTTTGGGATTTTTAAAAGCTGAAATAAGAGAAAACAGTGCAAACAAGGCTGGCTGTGAGTAAAATGTAATTTAAAAATAGCAACCAGTAGCAAAAATATGTCACACTATTTTTCTAATAAAAGTAACAAAATAAGGAAGAAACAGAAGCTGAGTTTGCAATTTTTGGGTTTTTCTACTATTTTTTATATTTTTTGAAGTTTTTGAGTGTTTTTATATTTTTAGTGTTTTTCTTTTGAAATTTTTAATGATTTTTGGACTGACACTAAAAGAAGATAAAATAGACACTAGGTGATTTTTTGGAAATTTTTGGAGGTGTTTTGATATTTTTTGGTATTTTCTAAGTTAGACAGTGCACAAAAAGGAAGTTTTTGATTTTTAATAAATAGGAAAATAAAATAAAATCAAAAACTAACTAGATAGCGTTAAGGTACACATATCCAGGAAGTTAAGTCTATTTTTTGTGGAATTTTTGGACTTAAAGTGATATTTTAAACAATTAGAACAAGTATCCAACCATTAAACAGTCCTGGCAAGGGCATAAGTGCAAATATTGAAACATCCAGGGGCATACATGCAATTTTCCACAAAATATTACACTAAAACTCGCATTTACTGGACTAAATATAAATAACAAAACCCGGAGGGGCCTTAGTGCAAAATGCCCAAGCCGAACACGTGCGAGACACGCGCCTGGCAGGGACCTAAAGGCAATAACCAACACTATCAGGGGCTTGTATGCAAATATCCCAAATGTTTAACACTTAATACAAAAGTTCTGGGACTAAACCGAAATACCCCAAAGGCCGAGGGTCTGTCTGCAAAATGGCCACACACCTCACGCGCACGGGCACGTGAGATGACGTGGCCGAGGACCTTTTTGTGAATACGTAAAAGTTCAGGGGCCTTAAGATAAATATTACAAAACTAAAATAGCTGCAAATGAAAGATTTAGTACTAATATAAAATACAAAAACGCTTGGGGTGGTTTTGCAAAATACCCAAGCAAAGGCGCGATCAAACGGTGGGGATCATCCCACTTATCCACGTGTCGATGCGAGGCGCGCCGATACCCCTTCGGAAGCGGAGGGCTGAGATTAGATCTCAGCCCCTGATCTGACGGTGCCTGGGGCCTTCAATCGGACGGTGGCTGTGCTCCACGAAGAACAGAGGCTGATCGAACGGTAGCAGAGGTCGAGGGAGGAGCACGGAGGAGCTCCGGTCTGGTGAACTTCTCCGAGCCCTTCCGGCCAACCACGGCGACGCTGGAGCTTTCAAGGTGGCCGAGGATGCTCCTGCAGGTGTCGGCTGACGTCTGGAGGCTTCAAAATCCACCGGCGAACGCCGGTGCTCTCGCGCGGAGGTGGCGGAGCTGCGAGGCTCCAGGTGCTCCGGCGAGAGGGCAAAAACGCTCCAGAAGCTGCGATGGGTTTCAATACCTGCACCAAAAAGTTAGGGAGGTCGAGGGCAAAATGCCTCGACCTCAAATGGCTCTCGAAATGGACTGGGAAGCGCAATAGGGTCTCGCCGGAGTTGCGCTCCGGCGAGGTGATCGATTAGGTGATGGAGATGATCGATTCGACTGAGAACGATGGGGAAAATGATCCTAGAACTAACAGGAATAAAATGGGGAGGGGAGTGAGATGGATGGCAGCCTCGATGGCCAATGGCCAGAGGGAGAATACCTCACGGGGACGACCGCCGGAGGTGATGGTGGAACACGCCCAGCTTGCTCAACTCCGCCTCTTCGAAGGTGCAACTTGGAGCTGTCACCTCCACCTTGCTGAGCGACTCCAAAGAAGGGGAGGAAACTGGATGAAATGCGGTTCAACCCGAGAAAGGAAGATGGTGGGTTGTATTTGAAGAGCGTTGGGTGCGTGTTTTCGAGGCATGATCACGGGTGGAGGAAGAAGATCTGAGTGGATCTGATGGAGCGGCGATGGAGATGGATCAGAGCGGCGCAACTTCCATGAAGGAAGCGGCGGCAAAGGACGAGCGGCGCGACCTAGGAAAATCCACCAAGGTGGGCAAAAACCCAGGCGCGCCAGAGCTACAGTAGACGAAGGACGGGCTGTTGACCTGCTGGTCAACAGTCGCTAGCTTCTGGTTGGTCCACGTGGACCAACCAGAAAAAGATAATAAAAAATGTTTTGTTAATTCGTTTAAAAAAAGAAAAAGGCCGAATTAATTTTTGGGTAAAAAATAAAAAATGTTTATTTTTTATGTAGTATTTTATTCCGATTTTTATTTATTTTTATGACTGATATTTTTACAAATTTACGTTTATACCCCTATATAGGTATATTATCTATGTATTTTAGTATTTTATTTTTATTTTGTGTATTTAATCTACTTATTTTTGTTTATTATTTTCTAAAATTATAAAATACTTTTATATACACAAATGTATTTTTATTTTATTTTTATGAATTGTTTTGTATATACCTATAGAAAGTATAGGTATAAGTACAGGTAATATACCTATGTATTCTTTATACAAGTGTTTTGATTTTGAGTTTTATTTACATTTTTATTCTGATTTTAATGTACATAATTATTATAAATAATATTTACAACATTATAAGAATATAAAATTGGATAAATAATGAATAAAGAATAAAGTGAATATTTTAATCTGTACACTTATACAATGAGGGTCCAGAACTCAACTTTCAGACCGTAACTTTTTATCTGTACATTATTTTTCTGTGAAATCAATTTTGTATTTTTCTTTATTAAATTATCTACAACTTTTGTGTACAAAGTTTCTTTATTTGATGTACAAAAAGTGGAACCAAAAGTAGGTCCCAAAATGAAGAAAGAATGAATAAAACATATAGGTATTTTATCTGTGTATCTGACCTTATCTCCCCCTACTTTATTCCTTGTCGACCTATTCATCAAGATGCCTAGGTCTCGGGGGTTTTGGATCATAAAATATTTACAATATTTTATTCTTTTTCTTTTCTTTATTTATTCTATAATTTTGGCCTTAATTACAGTAATTTACACACTGTTGAGATGCACATGCATGAATGCTGAGATGCTTGATTTAAGGCTATTTACAGGCATTTGCTAGGGTTTTAGGTGCCAAAAGGATAGAATAAAGATGATGAAATGTGGATTCATCACGGGTCTGTGTGGAATACAAACGATTGAATCATGCCACCTAGAAGGATCATTTCCTGCTACCTTTTATTGATTAGATTATAGAGAGACTAGCATGGAAGAGCCATTACTGTTTTTTGGACGGGTACTCCGGATACAATCAGGTGGCCATTGCGCCAGAGGACCAAGACAAGACCACCTTCACCTGTCCCTTCGGGACATATGCTTTCAGACGGATGCCCTTTGGATTATGCAACGCTCCGGCGACATTCCAGAGGTGCATGTTATCCATCTTTTTGATCATGGTGGGGGAGTGCTTGGAGGTCTTCATGGACGACTTTTCGGTCTACGACGACAGATTCTATTCTTATCTTGAATGCCTAGACCGCGTCCTTCAGCGATGCATTGAGGTTCACCTTGTGCTTTCATGGGAGAAGAGTCACTTCATGGTGACTCAAGGGACGGTGCTTAATCAGGTACCTCATGGCAAAGAAGGATGCCAAAGCCAGATTGACCAGATGGATCCTTCTACTCTAGGAGTTTGATATAGAGATTAAGGATAAGCCTGTCAAGAATGTGGTGGCGGATCCTCTCTCCTGATTGGAGTTTCTTGAGGATTCTGAGCAGATCGGGCCTATTTGTGAGACCTTCCCAGATGAGGCGATCCTTGCTATCGCCTCTCTCCCGTGGTACGCCGATATTGTGAACTATCTTGTTGCCAAGAAAGTTTTACAAGATTGGCCCAGGTAGAAACTTGAGACCTTCCTCGCGAAGGCCAACTTTTACCATTGGGAGGATCCCATCCTTTATCATGAAGGAGGGGATAACATCTGGCGTCGGTGCATTCCTCAGGAGGAGCACCATAGCGTCCTCACTTACTGCCACAAGCTTGAGGCAGGAGGTCATCACTCTGGGAGGAGAACGGCACAGAAAGTGCTCCAATCTGACCAATGGTGGCCTGCTCTCTTCAAGGACTCTGATGAGTTCGTGAAGAGATGTACCGACTGTCAGAGGATGGGCACTTGTGGACAGCGTAATATGATGCCGATGCAGCCCATTCACTTCTGTGAGGTTTTTGACGCATGGGGTATCGATTTCATGGGTCCATTCCCTAAGAGTCAGGGATTTAAGTACATTCTGTTGGCCGTTGATTATGTGAGTCGTTGGGTTGAGGCCATCCTCGCCCGAACCGCAGATGCTAAGACTTTATGCCGATTTTTGAGGAAGAATATCATTTCACGGTACGGGGTACCTCGAGTGTTGATTTTTGATGGGGGTCCCATTTCGTCAACGACAAGGTAAAGGCCCTTGCTATCGAGTTCAACATAGACCATCGAGTATCCACACCGTACCACCCTCAGACCAATGGTCTTGCTGAAGTGTCGAACAAGGAGATCAAGACAATATTGCAGAAGGTCGTCCGCTCTAACCGAAAGGATTGGTCACAGCTTTTGGACTCGGTCTTGTGGACATATCGGACGTCCTTCAAGACGCCTTTGGGTACATCTCCCTTTCGCCTCAAAGCCCTGCCATTTACCTGTTGAGCTGAGACATAGGTCACTTTGGGCAGTCACAGATATACTTTTGGATCCAGTGAGTGTAGGCGATCAGAGGAGGGCAAAGTTAGCAGCCCTAGAGGAGCTGCGTGATACAACCTTTTCGAGCAGCCTACAATATAAGGAGAGAGTGAAGGAGTGACATGATTCTCATATCAGCCACAAGAAGTTTGAGCTAGGACAAAGAGTATGGTTGTTTGATGCCAGGCTTCGTTTATTTCCAGGAAAGCTACAGAGCAAATGGAAGGGACCCTATCTGGTCCGAAAGGTACATAACAATGGGAATATTGATATATCTGAGTTGTCTTCTGATGCTACCTTTCGTGTTAACGGGCAACGACTCAAACCATATCTAGATCATGAGCCGTTGGTCGTTGACGTTGCCCCCATTCATTTTGCGTGAGATGTGGTCTCTTGACTCACATCTATTGCATCTCACAGCTGATTATCACTGTTCTTCCGACTTGTATAGATCTAGTTGCCCATATCACTCCATTTTTTAGTCCCATACCCCATCTTTATCTTATGATTATGCTATACTTAGGGCGCACTTTACCCTAAGTATGGGGGGTGTAGGACTCTCGGGTATTCTTTTGATTCTTTCTACCTCTGTTTTGCTGCCTATACTTAGGGGTATTTTACCCTAAGTATGGAGGGGGGGGGTAGACCCTGTACATCCTTCTACTCGGATTTCCCTTCATGTACAACTTGCTATACTTAGGATTACTTGATCTTAAGTATAGGAGGAAATACTGAGTCCTCTTCATTCTATTCTTTGATTCGTCATTGTAGTATACCATTCCTTTTCACTTCCCTATACTAAGCACGAGTTATGTCTTCTTCATCGCTCTTGATTCACTCTGAGGACATCGTTCGAGCTAAGTATAGGGGGGTGTCGTATATATTTCATATATACTTTAACCGTAACTTGTACTTTGTAAGAGTGTGTTAATAAATAAAATGGCTAAAAATCCAGAAAATTTAAAAATTTTCCCTTGTACATAAAATTATTCTTGCACATACATAGCGATTTATAAAAATTATTTTTGTACAAATGACTGTAAAAATGATTTTTGTAAATAGTTTGTAAATATTTTGATATCAAAATTATGTATATAGTAAAAAATTTTTGTAAAATGTTTGAAAAACAAAAAGTTTGCAATAACCTTGTGTAAATTTTTGTAAATATTTTGCAAACTCATGCATACATCCATGTTTTCAAACATTTTTCAAAAAAATTGCACACTTTCAAAAATCTTGTAAAAATTTGCATATTTGTAAATATTTGTACAGTTTTTCCAAATCATAGTTGACATTTAAACTGGCCTGGAATTAAATTAGAAAATGGAGCTTGGTTAAGATCTTAATCCACCTAATTCTAAGAGGAACCTTATAGGACTTAGGATTAAGACTTTTCAGGTCCATTTGGGACTTATTTCTTTGAGTCCACTAGGCTATGAGCATATGTCATCTTGATGAGTTTAAGTAGAGCACTTAACAACGCACACATGACTCTCAGAGACAATGGCTTTACTTGCACCAGCACTTTACACATAGCTCTCCACGGATGAGGTGATGAGGAGGCAGTTTCCTTTGGCTTGGGGTAGCATATGAGGGTAGTACTTATAGGCGGAACCTCTCTTCTTCTTATAGTGAAGGAAGTGCGTCTCAACTTGGTCTGGTGGTGATGAAGTCTAAAGACAGTAGTTGTGGGTTGCAATAAAGCTTCAAAAGAGGGATAGTCTACTGGCTCAAGAGGAAAAACTCCTTAGGTATATATGTTGCACCATGTAGATATGTTGTACATATGCACATCGAAAAAAATGTGCAAAGAAAGAAAAGCTCCAAAAAAGTGGTGGGTCTGATTGAAAATAAAATACCCACCGGAGTGTATATAGCCAAATAAAGCAAAGCTTATGTTATACATGACCATCTCATGAAGCTTGCTGCGGGAGACTCAGCTACACTGGTTAGAGCTCCCAAGGATACATGGCTACACTGGTCATGGTCCATTCTCTTCTTCCCCCTCTTCTTGAGCCGGTTGTACTTGAACTTAGAAGGGAATACCCCGCTCCTCGAGGAAAGAGTTGCTAGAATGAGGCATTAGAGTTACCTCGCTAAGGGGGGTTATCGCTTTGTCATTTATGAGGTGGGGAAATACATATCACTTACACAGTACAAGGAAAGATTCATGGTCATTAGAGTATGTGTATGTAGACTTGTTCTAATCTGGTTTATTGAGGAGTCTTGACCATAGATTGGTGGGACTTAGAGGCTGTTGAGTTTTAAGCTTAAGTCCAAATAAGGTTTCGACAAATTAATAATCCAAAGGTCTGACTGAGCTCCATATTGCAATAATGAAGGAAAGTTTAATAGTCAACCTTGATTTCCCGTCTTTTTCTTTTTCTTTCTCTTTTTCAATCCTTTTTCAAATAAGTGTTTGCTAAGATGAATCCCCATTCATCACTCTTTATTCTTTTTTTCTAAAAATCTCTGCAAAACACCATGTAAATACTTGTAAATACAATAAATTACCAAACTACATGCTTTGTGTAAATAGCAATAATTAGCATGTTTTTGTGCAAAAATAAAAGAATAAAGAAATAAAGAAAAAGAGGGAAATATTTAGAATAAATATTGAGTGACCTGAACCCAAGGGAGGGCCAAGCATTGGCCTGACCGCAAAATAAAACAAGTAGAGAGAGATAGGGCCATTCACCTTATATATTCCCCCTTCATGTATATATTTTATTTTCAGAAAAACAAAAATAAAAATAGGTTTGTATTAATTCGTATATATTTCTAAAAATAAAAATAAGAAAAATAAAATAAAAATAAAAAGAAATAATTTCTCTCTCTTACCCTTGTATATACCATGTATATATGTACCTATATCTATTTATTTTACCCTTGTAAATAAACATAAAAATAAAATAAAAATTATTTTATATCCCAAATTTTATGTTGTAAATAAATAAAATATAAAATTGGGATATACAAAAATAAACTAATAAAAATATAAATTACCTAGGTATTTTATACGTGTATATATTATTATATTATGTATACACACTAATTCATTTTTCAAAAAAATAAATAAAAATCACAAAAAAATAATTTGAAAAACAACCTTTTTTATTTTGAAAATATTTTTAAATAAAATCATTTTCGATTTTATATCGAATTTACAAATCATTTCCAATCCCTGAATTCTCATTGGTCCACGGGGGATTGTTGACCCCCGGTCAACTCCCCCCCAGACCACTTCTCGCAGATCCTTGTGCCGACCTGATCGTCTCCAAAATTTTCCACATCGATCCGCCCACCATTTTCTCAAACCCAGGACTCCGATTGTAGAGGCATGACCCCTGATTCACGTCTGATCTTCTCGTTAGGTATTTGTGCCTCGATTTGTGTGTCCGACTCCAATCTTCTCAGACCCCTGCTCGTATAAGACATGACCTGGAGCCGCCTTTTTCCCCCATATCCGGCCATTGCCTTCAGCTCCTAGGACCTCCTTTCCTTCTCCTTTAGTGACAGCAAGCGTGAGGGATCGATTGCAGTGAGGACCGAGGCCTCTAGCCTCAGATCCGGCGACCCACATCGCCGCGCTCCGCCACCGGCGAGCTCGAGCCTTTAGAGGCATCGCTCCATTGAGGAGAGTACCCTAGGAGGTAGCTAACCTCCAGCCCAGATGTTTTCACCCATCAGGTACCATCGTTAGCCCTTAGCTTCGCTTAATTTCCAAATCTTAGGTTTCCGACCACCGCCCTTCGCCGACCATTTCCCATCGCTCCAATCACACCAACACCTTCACGAGACTCCTCACGTTCTTCGCCCAGTTACTCCCTCGTGTTCTCCTCGGAATCGAGTTACGACTCTCCTCCTCCGCCGCTCGCAGGAGAGCTTTGCTCCGACTTCCCCGTTCAACCACTTCACCTCTAACCGGCGAGGCACTTTGCCCTCGACCCAGTGACCTTCCTATACAGGTTTGAAGCCCAATGGACCTCATCTAGAGGTCCAAACGATGAAGAACAAGAGCTCTAAGTCTCCTTCGTTGTCGGAGCACCCCGGTCGTTCCTGACCTCAGCGGAGACCTCCACCTGCTGCGGACGACCGAGAGCTTTCTTTTCCCCATCTCAGCAGCATCGGACGAGCCCTCAGACGCACGCAACGACTGGGAAAAGCTCACCGGTGACCAGTTCTTCCAGGCAACTCCTCCGCCGTTCGATCGAGTCTCCTCCTCCAGGTCCATCCCAGCCATCCATCTATGGAGATCTAGCAGTCGTCTGATCCTTCTGAGGAGCTCATCCAGAGCATCCATCGCCGAAGGGGTATCCATGAATCACAACTGTCTGATCTTACGTGGGCCGCCTTCAGCCGTTGGATCTCAATAATAAGGGTAAATTTCACTTAGGCACTTTCATTTCTAGCATTTACTGTTGAGTCCTGCAAATATTTTACTCTGTTGTTTTTAATTAGGATAAATTACACTTTGGACCTCAGACTTTTAGTATTTGCATTTCAATCCCTCCATTTGTGGTGCACGTGCTTCGTCACGTGAGATTTTGGGCTATTTGCATGTATTGGGCTTGGGTTATTGAATGTTATGGTTTGAACTTTTAGTTTAAATATTTGCATATATGCCCCTGTACATGATGGATTTGAGCATGTGCTGGATTTGATGCGAAATTACAGTGAGCCCCCTATATTCTTTGCACGTGTTTTATTTAACCCCTTGGAACTTATTTTATTAGCAACTAGGTCCCTGTGTGTTGTGCCTTTTCTATTGGTTGAATAAAATATCAAATTAATTCCAAATCTCTTGAAATTTGGAAACGTGGCCCCTACCACTGTATAGAACTTTTAGTAATTTTTTTGGGACAATTTTATTTTGATTTCTATTTTTAAAAATTAAAAAGCCCTCATTTTTGCTAATGTCTACATTTAAAAATCAACTAAAAATATTAAAAAGCCCTCAAAAATTCTAAAAAAAATAGTGCCTGTTTGTTTTTATGTCTTTTTGCTGTTGTACCAATTTTGTTTGATGTGGATTTATAAAAATCTTAAAAATTAAAAAACCCTAAAAAACTCATAAAAATCAATTAAAATTCTACAAAATTCAAAAAATGCAATTTATTTTCCTGTATTTATTTTTTACTCGTAGTTTTTCATAAAATTATCTCCAGATTTTTAAAGGCTATTTTCATATTTTGAATAGCCTTTCAAATCTGGCTGCACATTGATTTTTTATTTTTTCCTTATTTCATTTTTATAAAATCAACTGAAAATCATAAAAATCTGAGAAAATTACCAAAACACTTGAAAAATTATAAAACCAAAATTTTTTTATTGTAGTCCTCTGGCTTGATTTGTGTTGTTAAATAATTTGTTGAGTGAGCCCTTTTTTGCTTTACTTTATATTCTCTTCATAATTAAAAATAACAAAAAAATTAAAAACCCATAAAATCCACCAAAAACATTTTCTTCTTTCTATTTGATTTTCTGACTACTTCGTAGGCTTTTTAAGTCAATCCGTGCTCCTTGAGTTCGACCCTGGTCGCTATACCAGGTTAAATAAAATAGCGAGACCGCTATTCGATTTTATTGATTGATACTCTATTTGGTGGTCTTAGTTTTCTTGTTGAGTCCGACTCGAGGGGTTGAGGTCGCAACGACCCTTGATATCTATCTCCCTTAGCCGCTCGGTTTTTCAGCTCATCAACAACCTTAGTTTCTGAATACCACTCATAATTGTCAATTACTAACATTCAGAAACAGACTGCAAATAAAAATACTTACAAGAAAGTATTTTAACACTTTTCCATTCACCAAATAAAGTTCAAGTAATACATTGTCCCACTATAACCATTTACATGTACATCAGCTTGAAAAGAAAATACATATACCAACTACCTTACAAAGAAAAGCTATTGTGGCTGGCTGGATGTCTACTATGTAAGCTAATTGGATTACTAAAGTCCTTGTGATGGCTCACCGACACCTGTTGGATTTTCCATAAATCATGGGATAACAATTGGCGAATGTTAAGTAACAAAGAAGAGAAAAGCAAACAAATTGTGTAATTTTTCAAAAAGTTGTTATAAAAAAGTTTCATTCCTTCTCATTAATTTTAGTCTTATTCCTTTACGTCAGGGATTAGTCTAGGGAAACCCCACCATTCTTGGACTCCAAAGCTGTGGACACTTAAGGATTGAAGGTTGCATTGATATGATGAGCTTATGTTGCCGCACGTCGCCTCAACCAATCCTCCAATACTACCCTGACAATTTCCTTTTCTTTTATTAATCAGGGTCTCAAACCCTCAACGTGGAAAACAAAGAAGCACATCGTCCTCGAGGACTCAACTTAAACCTTAGGCTATCATTTAACCATATAACCAAGAGGCTTTAAATACATATTATCGTGACCCAACCGCTATTGAACCACCTGTGCCTCCACATGGATGATGAACTAGAAATCCATCTCTTTAATAATCGGTAATTGTAGTATAGGAGGCGAAAATCGGTCGATCACAAACCACAATCTTTGAATGTTGTGGAATATTTTTACTTGGCAAATTTACCAAGGTCAAACACAGGGAACAGTGATTCTTAGTTGTGTGGTCTTAAATTAAATAAAATAATTAATTAATGTTTGATTAACTTCTGTATTGAGAAAGTATACAATGCAATGAAATGCAATTAGATACAAAAATAGAGAACACAATTCAGCACAAGATCTGTAATTTTATAAGATTCAATTCTCAAATAATTTAACCTCTTAATCCTTAAAAATCATCACTGATCGAAGGAGATTAAGTCCATAAATATGTAACAATCAATATTTTAGATGCATGTCAAATAAATCAACTTATCAAAGTTTTATCCTGCGAGAATTTCTCAAGATACTTGGCCCCTTTATTTCCCTGTAAATCACCCCTCGAAATAATAGCCTTATATCAAATATCAGTTGAATCAGAAATTTAACAATAGATCAAATTCCTTGAAAATAACGTTTAATCACTGGCTGATTAGTCAACTTAACAACTCCTCAAATAAGTATCAAGGAATTAGATTAATCTCACCTCCTCATGTATACCCATGCAAAGATCAATTCATTAATTAAGAAGATCAACAATCAAGAGAGACTTAATCAGACAAGATCTTCGAAAATGGGTTCCTACAAGTTAGATCAACTTTTCTCAATAAAGTAGCACTCATGTCAATTTTCCGCTTGCACAAGTCAACAGAGATCCTCAAATAATAATTATCAATAAGAAATCTCATATTTGTCCATAAATTATGCCAAGTCATAGAGCATGACATATTATATGCAAAAAACAGAGTTCGTATGAGAAAGATATACTAAAATGAAATTGCAGGGACTAAACTGTAAATAAACAAAGTTTTTCTCACAAAGAGATCCCTGGAGGGGCTTATATGTAATTTAGCAAAGTCATAGGGGCCTTTCTGTAATTTACCCCTGGCGGGGTTATATTTGCAAATTCTGAAACGAGCAGGGGCATCCGTGCAATTTTTCTAACGTGCATGTGCATAGCACGTGCGCCAGAGGCTCGGGTGACGTTGTTGAGGCTCGGGAGTCCCGAGCCTAGGTGGAGGCATGTTTGGGGCTTGGGGACCCCGAGGATGAGGTTCGGCAGGCGGAGCTGAGGTCCGGGCGAGCCAAGCCGAGGTGGCGGCGAGTGGAGGCTCGGATAACCCGAGCCTCAAGGTATGGAGGGGAGGCTCGGGGGTCTCCACGTGGAAGCACAGTAGCCGTTGGATCAAGGGCTATTGCCCTGATCTAACGGCAGTTGTAGGCTGAGCGCACGACGGAAGAGCGGTGGGCGGCACTCCCGATGGTGGAGGGGAGGCGCGTAGGCACAGTGGGTCGGCTGCAGGCGATATGCGCGATGAGGGGAGGGGCAGTCGACTGGGCTTTGGCTGGTCAACAAACGATCGGCGGAGGACGAGCGGTTGTGGGTGCTCGGGGTTGATGTTGGCGGGCCGAAGTTGGTTGGTGGTGTGGGGTGGAGGTGCAGACCTGTAGCTGGAGCTGGCGGTCAACACAAGATGGTGGAGCGAACCTATTGCGAGGCAGTGACCGTGACGGAAGCATGGAGGCAGTAGCCGAGCGCACGGTGGAGCTCGACCGAGGACGACCACAACAACTGATCTTGGTGGAGAACCTGCAATGTTAGTGGAAAGCAATCTACGAGGCGGAGGCACTGATGCGAGCTAAGAAGATGGCAGGTCGGGAACTCGACTCCTTGCAAGAGTCGGGGTGGAGACGGGTTACTGGGTTGACGGCGAAGGGAGAGGTAAAGGGATCGAGAGAAGGAGGCGGGGATGGCTTGCCTGAAGGGGAGGAGCAGCTCCTGACTGTCGATGCTCACTGCCCCTTGGCGAAGGAGGTCTGAGTTCTGCAGGATAGCAATAGTTCTACAACCGGGAGGAAGCTCCCAGGATCATGTCGATGGCTTAGAATAGGGCTATTTTCACCAGCCCTAACGATACCCTCAAAATGATGGCGAATGCGTCACAACGTCGGAGGGGGGAGGATATTTATAGGAGTGAGAGAGGTGTAACGGCGAGGAGTGATGGCGATCATAACGGTCGGTGAGCGGCGCGACCGTTGTGCGAGAGGGAGGTGGGTGGGGCGACGGTTTCAGAAGAAGAAGGGGTGGTTTTTGGAAACAACTGGAGGAAGAAGAGGATCACGTGTGCAACACGTGATCGGGAGGTGCTGGGAGAGAGAAGTTGGGGGGCGCGTGGCACGCCCAAGGGCTGCCACGTTGCGCCCCCAAAAAAATTTCAAATTTACAGAGGAAAGAAAAATAAAAAATAAATAAGAGGAGACCTCGGATCGAAAAATTTCCTTCACAAAAGTTGTTTGTCTTGGCGAGATCTACAACTTTCATGAAGGATCCAGGAGAAAAGGAGGTCATCTGTGCAAAGTGGTCTTTTTGGTGGTTCTCCATATGTATTGAAACCCGAATTTTTGGGGTTTTGTAATTTTTTGGTGGTTTTAGAGAGGATAAAAAATCTAGAAAAATTATGATAAAATACAATAAAATTTATTACACACTAATCTGATTTTTTATATTTTTAATAAATAATAAAATCGGAAAATAAAATAGAAGTAAGAAACACACAATTTTTGTACAGACTCACAACGGACTCTTGGACTCAGTCAGTTTCTTTGATTTCAGTTTTAACCTGGATTTAGATTTTTTGATTTCTTAATAAAACTTTCATCAAAGGACACAAGTGAAGAAGAGACAAAATCAAAGGGGTTAATTATGTACATAAAAACTCAGGTCAAAAATAGCAAAAAGTCAAAATGCGCAAGAGGCCCAAAACCCAACTTTCACATATGAGCTCCGAATTTTACGAAATTTGTCTTGTTTTAAAGGTATTTGAAAATGGAGTACTTTAAAAGTGAAAAGATCAAAATCGGACATTGTATGAAGGAGATATGCTCATTTTAGTCCCTCAGATGTAAAATTAGACTTTGGGATTATTTGACACTTATTTGAATTAGTAATTTGTTTGTATTTTTTTATTGAATGAAGTTAGTAATATCTACACAATGGAGGCGGTTTTGGGTCCATCAGAGTTAGGATGAATTATTTACAAATGTGAGAAGTTAGCGGCTTTTTGGGCTAATTTACAAATGCAATTATGCATGATGAAATGCAAATATTATTTACACATGTATGAATGCTAATGATGCTCTGTTAATGATCAAATGCATGTAAAATTTTGAGAACCGAGCCTTAATTGACCAATTTTAGTATGATGAATACGTGATTCATCATACCCCTATACTTAGACCATGCTTGTCCGCATGAATGAATGACTTAGTTAAATACATCCTGACTGTGCATGTGAATTTTCAAGGCTCAATTTATAGAAGAACCTTAATTTGAATAATCCTAAAATTCTAGGCTTAACCATGCTTTAATCAGAAGGAATCCAACTTTTCTAATTTTTAGACTCTCTGTTTGTACATATAGTATAATGATATGAGTTGTAGTGTACTGCAATCATGAGAGTCAAGTCGAGACATCACCCAAAGTTTCAATCCAAGAGACTCTCCTCCATACCTAAACCTCAACACTAGGGAATAAGTCTATTATTGCTTCAGTCAACCGTCTCATTAATTTGTCAGTCTTGAAATTGTAGATGGACGGCCAGATGATGGAGGGCATATGATTGTGTCTAATTTTCTCTCCCTCACATTGGAACAAGGTGCCTCTCGAGTGCCTTAATACTCACACAAGTATATTTTTATTTTGTTGATCAATGTGTTCGTCAAGAGAATTTGGAGTCGTCTGCACTTGTTTTTCTGGGAGTACACCGAGGTGTGTATCTTTTGAGTATCTAAGATACCTTCGACACCCAGACTTGTAGCATTTACGATGCAGAGCCCTTTTTTGGTGTCAGCTCGACTCCTTGGTCCTAATTAGCGCTTGGTCCTAGTGGACACTATGAAAATGTTTGGGAGCGCTCGCTGTTGGTGGAAGCTCATTTGGAATTTGACTTTGGATGATAGAACTTTTCTTTGACATTTCTTTTCTTTTCTTTTTTTTTTGTTGGCTAGCTCCACTGCTTTTACCAAAAGTTGGTGCACACTTATCAACAATTTTCCTTATGTTTCATCACACCTTGGTACATAGGTAGATATCAAAGAGATTAGCATATGAATCTTGTTCACATACTGTCTAGGGTTTTTCCGACACTCAGGTTTTCTGAAGCCTTCATTAACTTTATCCCATCCTCGAGCATCATTAGATCGGATCTAAACTCAAATATCTTGTCCTGGTTCCTCAAGTGATAACTCTACTCATCTTATCAATCATGCAGTTGTGAAAGTGATTGTGCTGATCATATTCTTTTTGAAGGTAGAGATGAAGAGTGCAATATAGCGCTCAAATCTTTCAAACCAGGGAAGTATTGATAATTAAGTTCAAAACCCTAATGACTAAGGTTAGCTAACTCAGAATCTCAAGATCTCAGAAATCAAGTGTCCTCAAGAATCTTGAAGCCTTGAGTGATAGTGAATGTGTGAGGAATATATCAACCAAGGAATGCATGAAATGTTTGATGAAATGCAAGAGTATGAGTGAATTTTTTTATGCAATAAAGTTTTTTCTTCTTTAATATTATTTTTTGTTGTTTTTTTGGAAAATAAGTATTATTCACATAAAACACTACTTGTACACATCCCCGATGTTAAATGAAGACAATTAAAGTACGAGCTATGGATAAAGTAGATAGAAAACACCCCCTATACTTAGCATGTGCGATGTCCTCATGGCACAAAGTGAAATGTTGACAAAGGTCGTACTAAGTATAGATGGCCCAAAAAATAGAAGTCGACATGCCCCCCATACTTATACTTTTGAGGGACTAAGCATGGAAGAAAAGGATGAAATGAGGCAGTCGAGGGTGAATGTAAGGAATAGAAGTGTTGTATAGACAATGAAATCCGTCCCCTTAAACTAAATATCGGGGGACCGAGAGCGGATTGATGGATATACAAAAGAGTATTGGATCCACAGAGGTGGTCTATCTAGGCAGATCAAATCTTTCATCAAAAGCTATGCCCTGAGTGAAGGAGATATGTTCAACTTGTGCTAAATGCTCGCTGGATTCGACAAAGTGTTTAAGTAGCTGACCGTTGACTATAGATGTTTGCGTGCTATCTGCGGTCTCTGAGATCTCAACACTACCATTATTGTGTACCTCTCTTACAATGAAAGGTCCCGTCCATTTTGATTTCAATTTATCTTGGAAATTTTTCAATTTTGCATTAAATAACCAGACTTTCTGCCCTAGGACAAAGATCTTTGTTCGAATGTTCTTGTCATGCCATCTCTTTGTTTTGTCCTTGTAAATGGTGCTGTTTTCATAAGCATGATTTCGGATTTCAGATAGTTTATTCAAATCCATCTCTCGGTTCTTCTTTCCTTGGTGATAGTTCCAATTACTCTTTTTGATTGCCCATTCTGATTTATGTACGAGTTCTGCGGGCAAATGGCATGGCTTTCCATATACCATTTGAAATGGGGAGGTGTCCAATGGGGTCTTATAAGTCGTCCGATAAGCCCATAAAACTTGGTCCAGGAGTTGGGACCAGTTCTTCCTGTCAGGGCGAACAAGCTTCTGTAAAATTCCTTTGACCTCCATGTTTGATACATCGGCCATGCCATTGTATTGTGGATGGTAAGGACTAGCGACACGGTGCTCGATGCCGTATTCCTTAGTCAACTTCTTTACCTCCTGGTTGACAAAGTGGCTACCCCCATCATATATTAAAATTTTTGGAATTCCAAACCTCGAAATAATATGATCTTTCAAAAACTTGCAAACAATTTTACTATATGCTGCTCGAGTAGGGATAGCCTCCACCCACCTAGATAAATAATCTACCGCGAGAAGAATATATTCAAATCCTTGACTATTAGGAAATGGGCCCATAAAATCAATGCCCCATGCATCAAATACATCACAGATGATCATTGTTGCATAGGCATGTCATCTTGGAACCAATGGTCCCTCCCATTATCTGACAGACGGGGCACGACCTGACAAATTTGTAAGCATCTTTAAACGAGGTCGGCCAGTAAAATCCATATTGGAGTATCTTCTCAGCGGTCCTCTTCCCAGAGTGATGTCCTCCCGCCTCCAAGGTGTGGCATAGATTGAGGATACTTTGGTATTCCTCTTGAGAATACATCTTCTCCATATGCAATCCTATCTTTCAAATAAATGGAACGGATCCTCCCAATAGTAGTGTATCGCTTCAGATATGAGTCGATCGATTTTATTCCTGGGCCATCCCTGAGGAACTTTCGTGGTGACATAATAATTCACCGTGTCTGAATACCATGGGAGTGAGTCAATAGCATAAATTGACTCGTCTGGGAAGGTTTCACAGATGGATTCAGATTCTGGGATTTTGTTATGTTCGATCTGTGATAAATGATCAGCCACGACATTCTTAATACCAGGTATGTCTTTAATCTCCAAATCAAATTCCTTAAGCAATAGTATCCACCTCAAGAGTCGTGCTTTTGCATCCTTTTTGGCCATTAAGTATCGAATGGCAAAATGGTCTTTGTAAACTGTCACCTTCGATCCTAGAAGTATAGATCGAAATTTTTACAAGGCAAAAACTACAGCAAGCATTTCCTTTTCGGTCATGGTGTAATTTTTATGAGCAGGGTCTAAAACTTTGTTTGTGTAGTGAATAGCATACGGGATTCGATCTTTTCGTTGTCCTAACACAGCTCCGGCTGCGAAATCGGATGCGTCTCTCATGATCTCGAAGGAAAGAGACCAACCGGGAGCTTGTAGGATGGGAGTCTCAATGATCCTTCTTTTGAGTAGATCGAAGGCCTCAATACACATATGATCTACTAGGAACTCAGTGTCTTTCCCTAGGAGGTCAGTTAGCGGTCGGGTAATTTTTGAAAAATCCTTGATAAATCTTCTATAAAATCCGACATTCCCCAGAAAAGACCGTACTTGTTTCACATTGGTAGGTGGCTCGAGTTTCTTGATCACATCAACTTTGGAAGGGTCAACCTCCATTCCCTTCTTGGAGATGACATTCCCCAATACAATGCCCTCTTTTACCATGAAATGGCTTTTCTCTCAAGAGAGCACCAGATTCACTTCCCTGCACTTTTGGAGGACTCGATCCAGGTGCGCTAGACAATCATCGAATGATTCACCATGTACCGAGAAGTCATCCATGAAGACCTCTAGGAAATCCCCGACCATGTCGGCAAAAATTGCAATCATGCATCGTTGAAAGGTGTCGGGGGCATTGCAAAGTCCAAAAGGCATTTGCTTGAATGTGTATGTGTCGAAAGGACATGTAAAGTAGTCTTTTCCTGGTCCTCGGGGGCGATGGCTACCTGATTGTAGCCCGAGTACCCGTCTAAGAAACAGAAGTATTCTCTCCCTGTCAATCTCTCCAGGATTTGATCAATAAAGGGAAGCGTAAAGTGATCCTTTTTTGTTGCGGCATTCAGGCACCTGTAATACAAACAGACGCCACGACGTGGGTACCCGTGTCGTGATCTCTTCTCCCTCCTCATTGGTCATAATCTGGAGTCCTGACTTTTTAGGAATTACATGCAAAGGTGACACCCACTTGGAGTCGGAGATAGGATATATGAAACCAACCTTACACCATTTTTCGATCTCAGTCTTAACCACTTCCCGTAAGTTTGGATTCAACCTGCGTTGGCATTCATGGGAGGGTTTAGCATTATCCTCCAGGTAAATATGGTGTGAGCACAGGGCTAGGTTTATCCCTGTAAGATCAGACAATCTCCAGCCTATAGCCTTGCGATTTTTCTCCAAAACATTAAGCAGGCATATCTCTTGTTATTCGGTCAGATGTAAACTGATGATGACCGGAAATTGTCCCTTATCTCTTGTAAGGAAGGCGTATTTAAGTGTAGGGGGAAATGGTTTGAGTTCAGGTAGGTCAATAATGTTGCTCGAATCTGTTTCCCTCAGTGATGCTTCTTGTTGTGATGTGGACGCTTGTAGTGTAACAATATCGGCCACCATCGTGGGTGTTTCTGGGATCGGATTGTTAATAATGGACTATGGTGTGGCAAGCGCCGCGTCCGATCTGTGTACCTTACTCAGGTATTGTCCATAAGGAGAATGGACTGACAGGTCCAGAGGGGCCTTTGAGTCTCCTAGAGTATAGGTAGATGCATGAATGAGTTGGCAGACTAAGTCATCAACAATTTCCTCTTCATATGAGGTTGATTCTATCATAGCGGTTGGGTTTTGTCTCTAGGGCCCAACTGTTGCTTCTGTATATTCTGTCTCAGTTTCTGATTGTTCAGACTCAGTGCTCGACTCAGTGTCAGGTCTTTAAAACCTAGTTTGCTTCATTTTAAGTTCCACTTTTCCAAACTGGATTCTCTCGGATGTGTAATCAAATATAGCTCATGCGGTCCTAAGGAAGGGTCACCCTAGTATCATTTGGGAGTCTTTCCAATTTCTAGGGACATCCATGTCAAGTATTGTGAAATCTACTGGGAAGTCAACATTTCGAATCTCCCCCCTAGGTCTCTTAGTTGATGTATCTGCAAATTGAAGTACAACTGCAGATTGCTTAAGAAAACTTAGATTCAGATGCTCAAATAGGGTTGTGGGCATGAGATTGATGGATGAGCCATTATCTAATAAAGTTCTTGCAAACTTTATTTCTTTGATTTGGCTAGTGACGAAGTGAGCACCCACGTCTCTTTTCTTCCTTGGTAGCTCATTTTTTATAAGATGAGATGTGGCAACAGAGAGTATGTGTTTCTTTATTCGGCTAGGAGTCCGTTTGCTGGCCCTTGTTGGTGTGCATCTCACCTTAAGGTACTTTCGAAAAGCCGAGTCTCTTTCTATCATCTCGTCTAAGGACAGAGTGACCTTAATATTTTCTTTGCAGATGCGGGCCATCTCGTCATCATTTTTTGTTTTTTATGTTTTTCTTCTTTCATACCGTAAGAGAACGGGGGAAAGGGATGGATTTGTTGTGATAAAAAACATCACTTTTATTGAATGAAAATTGCTTACAGGACTTGGACCAAAAATAGAGAAATTAGTGGTCAGATGTTGTCGGTGTCTTGGTGGCATTTCTTTGTCAGATTCAGACTATGACTCTCCATTATCTTCGGATGGTGTGGGTGGGATTTCTTTTTTCTCCTCATGTCTTCCTTCGTCAATTCCCCCAAGGTTATGTGAATTGGTGGACACTGGGGCTATGTCACCGGGTTCCTTCGCTCGATCAGGCATGGTTACGGTCCTTTCGCTCCTAAGAGAAATATGATAAGCGTTATTGTTTGATGAGAGCTCGTGTTTAGGTATGGAATACTCATAGATTAATACCTGATTATGTCCGAGGCTATTTAGGTTAGCTTGGACTTGAGCTGGAATCATGGTCTGGGGTGCGGTCACTTCATCTCTCCATCGAGGGAGTCGATTTATGTTGACTCTCATGTCATGAAGCTCGTCCAGCACTCGCTGGAGTTCCGGAGAGATTGAAGAAGAGGAGGAGCCCTGGCCCTGCCTAGCCTGAGGCTGCTGAGATTGTCTAAATTGGCTTTGCTGGCCTTGGCGTTGATTCTGTTGTGGCTGAGGTTGTCGGTTCTGATAACTCGTGCGGTATTGTTGTCGCTGCTGTTGTTGAGGCTAGTAGGTGGGTCGGTCTTGCAGTGGATGAGGGTTTGGAGTAGAGTTTTGGTCTGAACGGTTGATCGGTTTCATGTTATACCAAACTCTGTTTATCTCCATGACTTGTGGAGGCTCCTCGTAAACAGTTTGAGCGGGGGTTTCTTCAGTTTGATGGGACAAGACTTGGTCTCGACCCCAATGGCTCTATTTCCCTACCCCTTGACCTTGAATGTAGTGAATTTGGTGTATGGGTGCGGGGGGTGAAGTCAGGGAAGGTATCTTAGATACCCTATTAGCCAATTCCTCCATTTGCTTAGGCAATTTAGCTAATTTCTCCATATTAGATGATTTATGGAGTTCGCCCACCTTTTTATAAATCTGCTCGACCATAGTTAGCTTATCAGCTATTATTCCCATATCAGCACTCAGATCGGTCGTCAGATTATTCACCATCTTTTGGGAGCCAGCTATGTAAGCCCGACTGGTGGTTTGTACACGGCTGGATTCAGCCAGCCTCTTGAACACCTTGTAGACGGTGTCCTCGTGTCATCCCATGTAGCTTCCTCTGTAAGATGCGCTTACCAACCCTTGAGTCTCAAGGTTCAGCCTGCTAACAAGACTCTGGACCAGCATCATTTTGCTTATCCCATGCCCTGGGCATTTCTGGATTAAGTCTGTGAATCTTTCCCAGGTTTCATGGAATGGTTCGCTCGGGTGTTGGGTAAAGCTTGTGAGCTTGATCCTCATTTGATTAATTCTACCAACTGGGTAGAATTTCTTCAAAAACAGAGTCTTGAATGTGGCCCAAGTAGTGACTACTTCCCCTAAGTTTTTCAACCAGTAAGCCACCTTATTAGTCAAGACGAAGGGGACAGCTCTCAACCTTATGTAGTCCTGGCTAACCCCAGGGTGGCAGAGGTTAGCACAGACTAACTCGAAATCTCGTAGGAAGATATACGGTTATTCGTGATTATTCCCTCCAAACTTCAGCAACAGTGCAAGGAAATGCGGTTTGTGTTCGAACGCATCCTCAGGGGGTAGCGGCCTCAACCAATTATAGTCATCATCCAGTTCATGGAGGTGCGTGTCTTCCATAGCAGCCTCGCCTTGTTGCATTACTGCTATATGCGCCCCAAGAAGTTCATTGTGTTGTTCAGCAGTGGTTATCCTAGCCAAGAGTGCCTGAATGGGATCATTGCCGTTCTCATCATCACCAGGGTTCTTCTTTGGAGGCATTGCGATTCACCTTCAGAAGAAAAGAGTTCAGTACTAAGTGTGAAATTTAGTGAATATTTGCTAAGGATAAAAGTTTCCTTAGTAGAGGACTGAAATAAGGGTTTGCCTGGGAGTGACTGGACCTTGAAGGAGGAAGAGAGATAAAGATGTTGATCCTAAGACCAAGAATGATCAGGAGAGTCTTCACGAGAATGCAGACACAAAGCAAACACAAGTCAAAGTCTCAAGTTCACCTACTCAACACAGATGAAGGCACGTCAGGGTTCCGCTACTTATCTTTTCAATTTTTAATTTAATAATAAGACAATCTTGAAAATTAAGCAGAGCTGTTAGGTATCAAAATATTTCACAAAGACTGTCCCGAATTCGTACAACTAGTTGCACCTACTCTCAGCCAGTATGGGTGTAAGTACGGACCGTTTAAACGGCTACACGTGTTACTTGAGGACGGAGCCTTCTGCGGTGTCCTCTAAACCACCCACTCTGCTAAGGGAAGTCGGACCGTAAAACGGCTACCCAAGACCCTCACTGAAAAGTAGCTAATTGATTTTTAAAAACAGTAGTCGTTGCGAAATTTCTCAGTTTTGGCTCTATCTTAAGTGTGCGTTCTTAGTTTTTACAAACAATGAGTGGGTTTCTCTCCACCAGACACAGATTAATTTTATGTCAGTTTTATTACAGTCGCCTTGATTAGCAGTCCCAGTTTCAAGTTAAGGTTATCAATGTAGTTTATGTGAGCACAAAAATTCACGCCTAACGAGCAATCCTAATTCCTTTAAATCCTAAGTTGTAAAACTTGAGAAAGTAGAATCAGAAAAGTCAATGCAAACGTAAATCAATGATGCATGCTTAAGAGAAAGACTTACAGTGAATCCTCATGTTCTTCATGCGGGATGCAATACAAGGAATTTAAAATTACACTAAATGATATGCATAGATGAAAAATGCCCTAAGCAGATAGTTCTATTAGCGGGAAGAATTGATTTCACAATTTGGCTAATGTTGAACGATCAATAGTGCGTAAAGTTAGTGAACGTATGGCCTAAGAACTACGAGCACAATAAATGATAAATAAACAATCGTATATGTGCCTAAGTCCTACGCCACTCAAGCCAGGTCCCAACCACACAAAAGGGGTTGAAACAGACCCGACACACCACGACAAAGCTCGGTCTGTATTATAAGGGTTCAAAGAGAGGGACCATGAGAATAATGCAGAAATTTAAACATAAACTAAGCTCTCTCTCACACAAAATTTAAAATTCAATCTTCCTTGCAGATCCTTGATTAATATCCAAAATTTGGCTCCTAGTAGTCTGTAAAAGAGAATTTGCGGTTAGTAGCAGAAGTAAGAAATACAAAATAAATGCATAAAAAAACTGATACAAAAATTAACTTCACAAAAATTAATTATAAAAATGATTTGAAACCCTAAAAATTCGTTGTTCCCCAGCAACGACGCCATTTGATGAACGCGAAATCTGCCTCTTTAATAATCGGTAATTGTAATATAGGAGGCGAAAATCGGTCAATCAAAAACCACAATCTTTGAATGTTGTGGGATATTTTTACTTGGCAAGTTTACCAAGGTTGAACACAGGGAACGGTGATTCTTAGTTGTGTGGTCTTAAATTAAATTAAATAATTAATTAATGTTTGATTAACTTATGTATTGAGAAAATATACAATGCAATGAAATGCAATTAGATACAAAAATAGAGAACACAATTCAGCACAAGATCTGCAATTTTATAAGATTCAATTCTCAAACAATTTAATCTCTTAATCCTTAAAAATCATCACAGATTGAAGAAGATTAAGTCCATAAATATATAACAATTAATATTTCGGATGCAAGAATATTTCAGATGCAGGTCAAATAAATCAACTTATCGAAGTTTTATCCTGCAAGAATTTCTCAAGATACTTGGCCCCTTTATTTCCTTGTAAATAACCCCTCGAAAATAATAGCCTTATATCAAATATCAAGTGAATCAGAAATTTAACAATAGATCGAATTCCTTGAAAATAACGTTTAATCACTAGCTGATCAGTCAACTTAACAACTCCTCAAATAAGTATCAAGGAATTAGATTAATTTCACCTCCTTATGTATACCCATGCAAAGATCAATTCATTAATTAAGAAGATCAATAATCAAGAGAGACTTAATCAGACAAGATCTTCGAAAATGGGTTCCTGCAAGTTAGATCAACTTTTCTCAATAAAGTTGCACTCATATGTCAATTTTCCGCTTGCACAAGTCAACAGAGATCCTCAAATAATAATTATCAACAAGAAATCTCAGATCTGTCCACAAATTATGCCAAGTGATAGAGCATGAAAAGAGCTTCAAAATGACATATTATATGCGAAAAATGGAGTTCGTATGAGAAAGATATGCTAAAACGAATTTGCAGGGACTAAACTGTAAATAAATAAAGTTTTTCTCGCAAAGAGGTCCCTGAGGGGCTTATATGTTGTTTAGCAAAGTCAGAGTGGCCTTTCGGTAATTTACCCCTAGCGTGGTTATATTTGCAAATTCTGAAACAAGTAGGGGCATCCGTGCAATTTTTCCAACATGCACGTGCATAACACGTGCGCCAGAGGCTCTGGCGATGGGGCTGAGGCTCGGGAGTCCCGAGCCTAGGTGAAGGCTTGTTGGAGGCTTGGGGACCTTGAGGACGAGGTTCGACGGGCGGAGCTGAGGTCCGGGCGAGCCGAGTTGAGGTGGCGGTGAGTGGAGGCTCGGATAACTCGAGCCTCGAGGTATGGAGGGGCAGCTCGGGGGTCTCCACGTGGCAGCACGGTAGTCGTTGGATCAAGGGCTATTGCCCTGATCTAACGGCAGCTATAGGCCGAGCACACGGCGGAAGAGCGGTGGGCGGCACCCCCGACGGCGGAGGGGAGGCGCGTAGGCGCAGTGAGTCGGCTGCAGGCGAGATGCGCGGCGGGGGGGGGGATCAGTTGGGCTTTGGCCGATCGACACACGACCGGGGAGGAGGACGAGGCGGAGGACGAGCGGCTGTGGGTGCTCGGGGTTGACGTTGGCGGGCCGAAGTTCGCTGGTGGTGTGGGGCGGAGGTGCAGACCTGCAGCTGGAGCTGGCGGTCAACGGAGCGAACTGGTTGCGAGGTAGTGACCGTAATGGAAGCGTGGAGGCGATAGCCGAGCACACGGAGGAGCTCGACCGAGGACGACCACAACAACCGATCATGGTGGAGAACCTGCAATGTTAGTGGAAAACAAGCTACGAGGCGGAGGCACTGATGCGAGCTAAGAAGATGGCAGGTCGGGAACTCGACTCTTTGCAAAAGTCGGGGTGGAAACAGGTTACTGGGATCGAGAGAAGGAGGCGGGGATGGCTTGCCTGAAGGGGAGGAGCAGCTCCTTACTGTCGATGCTCACTGCCCCTTGGCGAAGGAGGTCCGAGTCCTGCAAGATAGCGATAGCTTCTGCAACCGGGAGGAAGCGCCCAGGATCACGCCGATGGCTTCGAATAGGGCTATTGTCACCAGCCCTGGTGATACCCTCAAAATGATGGCGGGCGCGTCACAACGTCGGAGGGGGGAGGAGATTTATAGGAGTGAGAGAGGTATAACGACGAGGAGTGATGGCGATCGTAACGGCCGGTGAGCAGCGCGGCCGTTGTACGAGAGGGAGGTGGGTGGGACAACGGTTTCAGAAAAAGAAAGGGTGGTTTTTGGAAATGACTAGAGGAAGAAGAGGGTCACTTATGCAATACGTGACCCGGGAGGTGCTGGGAGAGAGAAGTTGGGGGGCACGTGGCATGCCCAGGGGCTGCCACATGGCGCCCCCAAAAAATTTCTAATTTACAGAGGAAATAAAAATGAAAAAGAAATAAGAGAAGACCTCGGATCGAAAATTTCCATCACAAAAGTTGTTTGTTTCGACGAGATCTACAAGTTTTATGAAGGATCCGGGAGCAAAGGAAGTCATATGTGCGATGTGGTCTTTTTGGTGGTTCTCCATATGTATAGAAAACCGGATTTTGAGGTTTTTGTAATTTTTTGGTGCTTTTAGAGAGGACAAAAAATCTAGAAAAATATGAATAAAATACAATAAAGTTAATTATACACTAATCTGATTTTTTTTGGATTTTTAATAATAAAAAATCGGAAAATAAATAGAAGTAAGAAACACACAATTTTCGTATAGACTCACAACAGACACTTGGACTCAGTCAGTTTCTTTGATTTCAGTTTTAATATGGATTTTTGGGTTGCTTAATAAAAATTTCATCAAAGGACACAAGTGAAGAAGAAATAAAATTAAAGGGTTAATTATGTACATAAAAACTTCGGTAAAAAATAGCAAAAAGTCAAAATGCGCCAAAAGGAGGCCCAAAACCCAACTTTCACATATGAGCTCCGAATTTTACGAAATTGGTCTTCTTTTGAGATATTTGAAAATGGAGTATTTAAAAGTGAGTAGACCAAATCGGACATTGTATGAGGGAGATATGCTCGTTTTAGTCTGTCAGATGTAAAATTAGACTTTGGGATTATTTGACACTTATTTAAGTTAGTAATTTTTTGTATTTTTTATTGAATGACATTAATAATATCTACACCATGGAGGTGGTTTTGGGTCAATCGGAGTTAGGATGAATTATTTACAAATGTGAGAAATTAGCGGCTTTTTGGCTAATTTACAAATGCAATTTAGCAATTATGCATGATGAAATGCAAATATTATTTACACATGTATGAATGCTAATGATGCTCTGTTAATGATCAAATGCATGTGAATTTTTGGGAACCGGGCCTTAATTGACCAATTTTAGCATGATGAATACGTGATTCATCAATGGAGCGACCACATCTTCTGTCGTTCAACCCGAAGATATTGGCTCCCGGTACCACGCGTTACAAATTATTCATTTCGTGCGCACTTATCGTAACAGGGCAACCGTGTACCGCCTAGGTAGGGAAACACCAATACAGGTTCCTTCCGACAAACTTACAGGTTGCATGCCTAACCTGTAGTTTTACTCCCAGTCATCCTAAACGTGACACACGATCCTTTTCAGGATCCAAATCAAAACGCATGAATTCCCATGATGTAATTCCTCCATTAAACCTTAAATTAGTGTAACCATAAATACTGAGTATAGACTTACACTTATATTAATTCATATATTTATATACTCAATTTATGTTCTTTTAAACTTCTAAACCCTAACTTTCGAAACCACTGCATTCATTCGTTGCTTAAACCTTATTTTAGTGGGAATCACAAAGAAACTTTTCATACTTTCTCAAAAGTAGCCAAATTAGGGTTCTTTATAGTAAAGAACATAAAATCAGGAATTTCAATAATCTCGTATGAAAACCCAACAGCAAAAGAAAGGATTTCGTTACCTAATCGAGCTCTCTCGCACACATACAATGCTTTATCGTGATTCTTTTTCAAAAAGAAGATTTATAGCTCCTGAAATAATCCAATTTCATGTTCGCATCAAAAACACTAAGAACGTGCCAAGAACACGAAGAACGAACGAAGATCACGAAGAACGCGAAGAACACACGAAGAGCATATTTTCTTTTAAAACTTCGGCAGAACTTCCCCTTTTAAAACTTCGGAAGAACTTCGCCTATTGGCTTCCTTTCTCTATTTCTTTGGCTGAGTAGGGATCCAGGAAGGGTTACAAGGACCTCAAAAAGTGCATACTACAGGTTACACAGGAGGAGGACAAGTACGGGATACTCTTCTAGCAGTAATCTCTCTCCTATAGGCGTAGCGCTCTAAGGACTCGTTCAAAGATAACTGCCTGAATTCATCTAAAAACTACAAAGATAATGGCCGAACCTTTACGGCTTCACGTGTTGAGTTGGTGAACCCCTTGAATTGTGTTTGATTGACTAGTCGCTTTAGGTCAAGATCAAAACACCGCACAATTGTGCACAATTTTGTCCCCTCTTCTTCATTTCTCAACCTTTCTCTTCTCAATAATCACGATGATGGGAAGGAGGTCTCTTAGGCCGTCTCTGTCGGCACCGCTATCCAACACTCCTCCCTATTCATCTAGGACGATTTTGGGGAGTCAAGACCCACTCTCCGAACCTGAGTTCACTTCCACCCTGTTCCCCCTCGACCACCCTTCTTCCTCCATCAGTCCAGCAGTTTCAGAATTTAGTGCAACATAGAGCTCAGATCATTTGACGGCACCTGAGATGGGTTCTTTTGCCTTTTCAGAGAACCCAGCCACGGCAGACATAGGAGAGCACCCAGATGAGCAGGAGCACCCTCCTTTCCTATATGACCAAGCTGCCATCAAAAATTTACTTCTAGCATCCATGGAGACAATGCAGAGGCAGATCAGAGACCAGGGAGCCTTCATGGGTGACGTCATGCAAGAGCTGACGCAGATGAGAGTCGATAGAGAGAACAGAGTTGTAGGTGGTGGAGGAGACATACCTGTTGCAGAAGGAGGAGATCCTGACGCTGAGAGACCACCACGGACAATCATGAGGGAATTGCACAATCCTGCCGCATCCCTCACTCATCGATGGATCTGACTTCCTCCCGTTCATGGAGATTTCGAGCTTCGCCCCCACACTATTCAGCTACTGCCTAAATTCCATGGGCTGGCGACCGAAGAGCCACACCTCCATCTGTAGGAATTTGAAATGATCTACAGTACAATTCATGATAGGCTGGTGACTGAGGACACCATCAAGATGATAGCCTTCCCATTCTCTTTGGTTGATAGAGCCGCTTACTGGCTGAAACATTTAGGGAAGTTCGTCGACACTTGGGCACAACTCCGAACCGCATATCTGAACAAGTATTATCCTCTCGACCGGACCAACGCAGCACGAGCCATGATCAGCAATTTCATAATGATCCCTAATGAACAATTCCATGAAGCTTGGGATCGATTCAGAGAGCTCATTGACCGATGTCTACATCATGATATATCCAAGCCCAATCTGGTTTAGAGTCTCTTCTGTGGGCTGACACCGGAGATGCAGGGGCTTGTAAATGCCTCTTGTGGTGGATCATATTTTTCCAAGGGAGATGATGACGTCTGGGCCATCTATGAAGGAATGGTAGAGAACTCAACGGTCATGGCCCAAGCCCGAGTCTACACGCAGCAGAAGCCACCCCCAAGGAGTAGGAACATTTTAGAGGATCGCCCACATCGACGCTGGTCCCCACACTCCGTCGATAGCCACAGCTCAAGCCGAATCCGCCGCAGCCAATATGGGAATAATTAGCGAAAAGTTGGACCGCCTCGAGATCCTCGAGAAGAAGCAGAGTCAGAGTCTGGCTCAGATGGAACTGATGACAAAGAACATGAGTGACCTGAAGACGCAGATGCTCTGCATTCAGGAGGCACAAGCGTATACTCAGCAGCCTCACAGGTCACGGGCTGATCCCAGCAGTAGCAGCTCAACCCAGCCTTTTGCCCCCTACCGCCAGCCAGGTCAACCACATCCAAGCAGAGCCGGTCCCGCAGCTACAGTATCACACGTCGCAGCCACCATCTCAGGACACTCAGATGGTGGTCTATCAGCCTGATCAGCCACTGGCAGTTCTTCCTCCACCATCCTTCGAGAAGGAGCCATTGATGGAAGTCAATGGGATTTGGTACGACTGGTACCCACAACAGCCCGGGATTCATCGCGATCACCCCGGATTCCGTTGGACAACTGGTGGCACCTCCTCCCAGCAGCAGCCTCCGGCTCAGGGACAGCAGAACATCCAGCAGCAGAACTAGCCCCATTATGCCCAGCAGCAGTACCAGCACGGTCCTCGTCCCGCCTATCAGGGACAGCAGTGGAGGCAGCGACCGCAGCCTCACTAGTCATACCCCCAGCCTCATGAGCACTTCTCCTCCCAGCAGCAACCTCATTTCCAGCAAGGGAAAACATCCAGTTCTCAAGTACCTGCCTTTGAGAACCCAGCATTAGATGACCTCGCCCGATTACTCTCTAAACATCGAGCATCCATCCCCGAAGCACTCCGCTTGGCGAAGGGGAATAAAAAAGAAAATCCAAAAAAGACTCAACGGGTAGAGTTCAACAACTAGATGATTGATAGATTCCAGATCCAGCTGACTCTACGGGAGGCACATGAGCACATCCCCCTCTTCCAAAAGAGCTTGAAAGAGAAGACTATAGTCCGCAGGAAGAAGAGGAACATAGAGATCAGATCCATGTGCTTACCCATGACACTTGTTGCACCATTCAGAATCGAATGCCAGCCAAGAGACCTGATGCAGGAGCTCCCTATGTCAGATGCGAGATTCAGGAGTAGCGGTTCGATCGTACTCTATTAGACAGTGGATCTTCGATCAACCTCCTTCGGCAGCCTTACTCGACCGATTCGAGTTTGGTCCTCTTCTTCAGATCAGAACGGTCCTTCAATTTGCTGATAGGTCGATTAAGAGGCCGAAGGGGTTGTTGAGAGACGTGGTCGTTACCATTCAGGGCCTGAAATTCCCCGTGTACTTTGTTGTACTAGACATGGAGATCCCTGAGTCGGTAACTGATGCCCCTATCATACTTGGACGCTCATTCTTGGCCACAGCCAAGGCGGTGACCGATCATGATAATGGGACGGTGTGCTTTCGCGTAGAGGGCGAGAGCATACAAATAGAGACGATCGACGAGACCGGAGCGAGAGAAATAGCATGCTCAGAGTAGTCCAGTGATATTGAGCAAATGACAGAAGACGAGCTAGACATCCACTAGGAGTGTGATTTTGTGATGATAGATGATGAATCCATTTGGACAGATCCCTTAGCACAGACCCTCGCCTTGCCTGCATATTCACCTTATTTACAGTTGATGGCAGTTGAGAGCCTGGAGAGCACACCTTTGGACGAGGATAGCTTTGAGGCTGACAATTCTGTGACGAGTGGTACAACCGAATTCCATTAATGTTCTTCTAGTTATGATCCCTCGGATTCAGACATCGATTGGGATGATTTTGATGATTATTTGCCATGTCTGATTCCTTCTGAGCCGACAACCATGATGGAATGCGAACCAGTACAGTTTATTGATGATTTAGCAGGGCTCCCTTCGTCAGATTTTCATACGCAGTGAGAGTTCTCTCATGCAGACCTGGTAGCCTTCACACAGACATATCAGAAGCCAGATCTGCCACCTCCCAGTTGTCCAGAACTGGAAACCTTGTCGCAGTCGCTAAAGTATAGATTCCTTGCGGGTGAGCCAGATATGCACCCAGTCATTATCTCAGTAGGTTTGACTGGAGAACAAGAATCTCGTCTGATGGAGGTTCTTGAAAGAAACCGCAAGGCGATAGGATGGAGTATAGCTGATCTCATGGGGATTAGTCCGGCTCTGTGCTCCCACCACATCTATCTTGAGGAGGACGCTAGGCCTTCGCGTGAGTTCCAGCGACGGCTGAACCCGAATCTTTGAGATGTGGTCATGAAAGAAATATCAAGGTGGTGGAGCGTCGATTTTATCTACCCCATCTCCGACTCTAAGTGGGTTAGTCCATTACATGTGGTGCCCAAGAAGACAGGCATCACTACAGTTGTGAATGAGTCTGGAGAGGAGATAGCTACCCGGGTACCAACTTCTTGGAGGGTCTGTGTGGACTACAGATGATTGAATCAGACCACCAAGAAGGATCATTTCCCACTGCCATTCATTGATCAGATTATCGAGAGGCTAGCTGGGAAGAGTCACTACTATTTTCTTGACAGGTACTCCGGTTATAATCAAGTGGCCATTGCGCCCGAAGACCAGGAGAAAATGACATTCACCTGTGCGTTTGGGACGTATGCTTTCAGAAGGATGCCATTTGGTCTATGTAACGCCCCTGCGACATTCCAAAGGTGCATGTTGTCCATTTTCTTAGACATGGTGGGTGATTGCTTAGAGGTCTTCATGGATGACTTCTCGGTCTATGACGATGGGTTTGATGCTTGTCTTGACTGCCTAGACCGTGTGCTTCAACGCTGCATAGAGGCCAATCTTGTCTTGTCTTGGGAGAAGAGCCACTTCATGGTGACTCAAGGGACGGTCCTTGGTCATATCATCTCCGACAGGGGCATGGAGGTTGATCCGGCCAAGGCGGATATCATTAGAAAACTCAATCCACCGTCTGATCTGCATCAATTGCGGTCTTTTCTGGGGCATGTCGGTTTCTACCGACGGTTTATTCATGACTTCAGTCGAATTGCCTGACCGCTTATTGATTTGCTGACAAAAGACATCGAGTCCATTGTAGATGATAAATGTCTGGCGTCCTTTGAGACTCTCAAGAATATGGTTGTCATGGCTCCTGTCCTTCAGCCACCCGATTGGTCTCTCCCATTCGAGATCATGACAGACGCTTCTGATTTTGCCGTAGGGGCTGTGCTTGGACAGAGGAGGGATGGATTGTCGTATGCCATTCACTACGCCAGCCGGACTTTGGATGCCGCCCAGCGGAATTACACTGTGACTGAGAAAGAGATACTGGTCGTAGTCTTTGCTTTGGATAAGTATCGATCGTATATTCTCGGATCTAGAGTAACTATATTTACATATCACACCACCATCCGATACCTCATGGCCAAGAAGGATGCCAAAGCTCGCCTTACCAGATGGATCCTTCTGCTCCAGGAGTTTGATATTGAGATTAAGGACAAGCCTGGAGTTAAGAATGTAGTGGCGGATCATCTCTCCCGCTTAGAGAACCTTGAGAAATCTGAGCACAACGCACCTATCACAGAGACATTTCCGGATGAGGCGATCTTGGCAATCTCCTCGCTCCCATGGTATGCCGACTTTGTAAACTATCTTGTTGCCAAGACGGTCCCCCAGGGTTGGCCCAGGCAGAAACTTGAGACCTTCCTAGCTAAGGCCAAGTTTTACCATTGGGAGGATCCCATCCTTTATCATGAAGGAGGGGATAACATCTGGAGACGGTGCATTCCTCAAGAAGAACAACATAGCGTACTCACCTATTGCCACAAGCTTGAGGTAGGAGGACATCATTCTGGGAGACGGACATCACAGAAGGTGCTTCAATCTAGCCTTTGGTGGCCTACTCTCTTCAAGGATTCTGATGAGTTCGTGAAGAGATGTACTGACTGTTAGAAGATGGGCACTTGCGGACAGAGAGACATGATGCCCATGCAGCGCATTCACTTTTGTGAGTTTTTGATGCGTGGGGGATTGATTTCATGGGCCCATTTCCTAAGAGTCAGGGGTTTGAACACATTTTGCTTGCTGTGGGTTATGTTAGCCGTTGGGTTGATGCCATCCTCGCCCGAGCTGCAGATGCTAAGACAGTGTGTCGATTTTTGAGGAAAAATATCATTTCACGGTTCGGGGTACCTAGAGTTTTGATTTCAGACGGGGGGTCTCATTTCATTAATGATAAAGTTAGGCCCTTGCAGACGAGTTCGGCATTGACCATCATGTTGCCACGCCGTACCACCCTCAGACTAATGGTCTTGCCGAAGTATCGAATAGGGAGATCAAGATGATGTTACAGAAGGTTGTCCGCATAGACCGAAAGGATTGGTCATAGCTTTTGGACTCGGTCTTGTGGGCCTATCGGACCTCCTTCAAAAATCCATTGGGGACATCTCCCTTTCGTCTCTTCTATGGCAAGTCGTGCCATCTGCTAGTGGAAATCAAGCATAAATCATTTTGGGCAGTCACTGAGTTATTGTTAGATCCCGAGAGTATAGGAGAACATAGGAGAGAAGAGTTGGCAGCCCTGGAGGAGTTGAGAGATACAACCTTTTCTAGCAGCCTACAGTACAAGGAAAAAGTGAAGACATGGCATGATTCTCATATCAGCCATAAACAGTTTGAGCCCGATCAGCGTGTATGGTTGTTTGATTCCAGGCTGAAGTTATTTCCAGGGAAATTACTGAGTAAGTGGAAAGGTCCGTATGTGGTCAGAAAGGTACATGACAATGGTAGCATTGATATATCCGAGCCGTCATCTTCCTCTACCTTTCGTGTTAACGGTCAGCGCTTGAAGTTATATCTAGATCATGATCCGCCGGTCGTTGACGTTGCCCCCATTCTTCTGGTATGAGGTGTGTTTTTTGACTCCGATCATTTGCATCTCATACATGGTTATCACTTCCATCTTCTGTTGTATAGATCTATCTGTTGATATCTTTTCTCCTTTTCTTCTTTTCTTCTTTTCCTCTGCTATCTTATGTATCTATCAAAAAGGTGCCGCCTCCTTGTAGACAGTTTTTCTATACTTAGGACGTACTTTGTCCTAAGTATAGGGGGGTGTGCACCCCGAGTTGTTCTATTCTTTGATCCTCTCCATTGTCTCCTCTTCTTGTCTATACTTAGGGATATCTTACCCTAAGTATAGGGGGAGACAGTCCGAGTACGATCTGTTCATTCCCACCCTTGACCCTCCATGCTTTGTGTATAGTCTGCTATACTTAGGATTATTTGATCCTAAGTATAGGGGGACGGTCAACTTCTCATTCATTGGTTTATTCATTCATCTCTTATCCGTTGATTCTTTAGACTTTTGTATACTCAGTACGAGTTATGTCTTCTCTTTTCTCTCCGATCTATGAGGGTATAGCTCAAGCTAAGTATAGGGGGGTCGTATATACTACGTATATACTTTAACCACAACTCGTACTTTTGTATTTTGACTAATAAGTATGGCTAATTATACTTATAAAATTCATTAAAAATCTTAATAAAAAGATGTGATTATTCCTTAAATTCTTTGTGTATTTACTGATTAATAAATCAGGTGAAAATATTTTTTGCAAAATGTTTGAAAAATAGTTTGAAAATCTTTTTGAAAAATCTTTTGAAAAATATTTGTAAAACATTTTGTTACATGTTTTCAACCTTTGTAAAAACATTTTGATTGTAAAATTGATTTTCTTTATGTGAAATAAAATGTTTGGAAAATGATTTGCAAATGGTTTGAAAAATGGTTGCAAAAATAATTGAAAAATCTATATATATTGTTTGGAAAACCTTTGCAAAATGATTTTCAAATGTGTGTACATGTTTGTAAAAACTGTTCGTAAAAATTATTTTGGACTATAGTTTTCAAAATTGTTTGAAAAACCTTTTCAAATAAGTTTGAGGAAAATATACATCACACCAAAATTCATTATATATATTTATAAAATTGACCACTTACCCTTGCAAATTCTCAAAATCCACTTCTTGTATGTAAATATTTTAACCTTGTTTTTAGCCAAAACCCTTTTGTCTTCAAAAATACCAAAAACATTTGAAAAATCTTTTTGAAAAAATATAAAAAACTGCATATGCATCATCTTTTCAAAAATCCATAAAAAGTTCATAATCTTTGAAAATTGCATCACAAAAAAATATTTTCGGCATAGCATTTGCATGGCATTCGCATTTTTCGGATTGAGGTTGATGGTTGAACGAGTCTAAGTAAAATCCGAAGATTGGAGCTTGGATGGACTTAAATCTACCTAATTAACATGAACCTTATAGGAACTAGGATTGAGGTACTTCAGGTCTAGTTGACTTAATTCTTTGAGGATCACGAGACTTGGTTCAATGGATTCTTGACTGCCTAAGTAGAGTATTTCGGAGCACACGCACGACTCTTGTTGATAATGACCTAACTTGGACACCTGCACCTTTCACATGGCTCAACTCAGTTGGAGTGGTGAGGAGGTTGGATTTGCCGGTATGAGACGTACACAGGTGGAAACACTTGTCCTCCTCTAGGGAGGGAAGTGCACCCCCAACCCGTCCAATGATGATGAGTTTCGAGGATAGGAGATTGTGGGTTGCAATAAAGCTTCAAAAGAGGGATAGTCTACTGACTCAAGAGGAAAAACTCCCTATGTAAATGTTGTTGTATAGTATTAAAAAATGCAAAAGCAAAAACTCCAAAAAAGTGAACAGGCCTGTACAAAAATAAAAATGCCTGCCGGAGTGTACATATGTGTAAAGTCAAATAAGCAAGCTTGAGCTTCAAAGTCAAATCATGTGGGCATGCAGCTGGATGACTTGACTACACTGGTCTTGCATCCTAGGATAGGTAGCTACACTGGCTACCGTCCATTCTTCTCTTCACCTCCTCCTCTTGGGTTGGTTGCCACTTGAACTTAGAAGGGAATACCCAGCTCCTTGAGGAATGAGTTGTTGGATTGGGGAATCATTGGGTTGTCATATTGGAGAAGTCAGTCTCTTTGTCATTTCAGTTGGGGAGAGCCACCATCACTTACACTGTACGAGTCAGATTCATAATCGTAAGGGTTTGCGTATGAGTTGAAGTATTTCTGACCTGGCTACTGAGGAGACTTGAGCAGAGTTTTGGGATTCTCGAAGGCTGTTGGATTTCAAATCCGGTTCTCATTAAGGTTCCGCCCGCACTAAAATTCCAAAGGTCCGACTTAACCTCCAAACTTTGATTTTGTGAAGACAAGTTTGATAATCAAATTTAATCCAACTTCTTCTTTTCTTTTCTTTCTTTTTCTTTCTACACTTATTGCATAAGTGTTTGCTAGGGACTAGCAAAGCTAAAGTATAGGGGGATGATGAAGACACATTTCATCATCTTTATTCTATCATTTTGGATACAAAAACCCTAGCAAATGCATGTAAATACCCTTAATTAGAGCATCTTAATAGTGTATAAAACACTGTAATTAAAGCCAAAACTATAGAATAAATAAAATAAAAGAAAAATAATAAAATATTGTAAATATTTTATGACCCGAAACCCCGAGACCTAGGCATCTCGATGAATAGGTCGACAAGGAATAAAGTAGGGGGAGATAAGGGCTAAAATACAATAAAAATACCTTTTATTTTATCCATTCTTTATTCATTTTGGGACCTATTTTTGGTTCCACTTTTTATACCTCAAATAAAGAAACTTTGTACATGAAAGTTGTAGATAATTAAATGAATAAAAATATAAAAATTTATTTCACTGAAAAATAATGTACAGATAAAAAGTTATGGTTTGAATAAAATGCCAGAATCCCAAATTCCCAGACCCGTATCTCACAAATAAAAACTCCAAATGCATCAAACTCACTTTTAATTGTATATAGTGTAAAATAAGCTATTTAATGGCGGTGGTTTCGCATTTGGCGGAGCTACGGTTTGAAAGTTGAGTTTTGAGACCCTATTGTATACTTGTACAGATTAAATTATTCGTTTTATTATTTATTCATTATTTTTATAATTTTATATTTTTATAATTTTGTAAATATTATTTATAATATATATGTACATCAAAATCAGAATAAAAACTCAAAGAAGACTCAAAATAAAAATACATGTATATCACATACACAGGTATAATACCTATATACATACCTATAGTATTAAAACTTTAATTTTATAAAGTATACAAATCACTTCAGAAAAATAAAATAAAAATACTTTTAAGTGTATAAAAATATTCTATAAATTTATAAAATAATAAACAAAAATAAATAAATTAATTAAATAAAATAAAAATAAAATAATAAAATATATAGAAGTATGTACCTATATAGGTCTAAAAAGACAACTTGTAAAATTATACCTCATAAAAATAATTAAAAATCATAAAAAATAATTCATAAAATTATAAACATTTTTTATATTATAACCTAAAAATAATAAAATCATTAACTATTTTTAAATAATATTTCAAAACATTTTCCAGGGGGATTTTCTGGTTGGTCCACGTGGACCAACCAGGCGCAAACCCTAGTTGACCCCGGTCAACTAGTCGTCCTCCCCCCATGTGCCTGTGTCAGACCTCGTTTGACCCCCATGTTCGCGGATTTTTCAAGGCTTCTCCTTGCACCCTTTCATGATGCACCTTCTGCAACTTTTCTCCTCGATCATCAGGCTTACTCGCCCAAAGTCTATCTCGAGGATTGGATCACTGTGGCGCCCGATATTCCTTGTTCTTTGAGCCTCGTCGGTCAGCCATACAAAAACTCCCCTTCATCCATTTTCAAAATTCGAACGCCTCTTTCCATAGGATTAGCTCCCTTTTCGTGCCCAATAGCAAGGAGAAGGTGACAGCTCCCCTTTGCGACCTTCGGGTTGGTCGAGCGACGCCTGAGGTGCTTCCACCACCTCCGCCTATCGTCGGCGGCGAGGTACACTTCCCTCCAGTCTCCACCGTTGAGGCATCCCCTTTTCCCATTTTTTTTCTTTTGCATTGTACTTCTCTTAGTTCTAGGAACAATTCGCATCACGAATCTTGTCTCCTCGTCCATCCGCTTTGCCTCCGGCCGTTGAGCTTGCTCCGGCCAAGTTTCACATCATCGTTCCCTACTTCCCTCCGCTTTGCAAAAATCGTCGAGGCATTTTGCCCTCGACGGTGTCACCCCTTTTTTGCAGGTCCAGGAGTCAAACAAGAGCCTGGGGGCTCGTTTTTAGCACTCGTCGGAGGCACCTGGAGCCCCCAAACTCCGTCGTCACCGTGCGAGAGCCTCAGTCGTCGTTGAGGCATTTCGGAGTCTCCAGCTGCAAGAGAAGGACCGCGGGAACTTTGGGCACCATTTTGGAGCTTCTCCGAGCGGCGGAGAAGGGAGATCGACGCTTGGGAAGCTCCATCCCCGCGAGTTCGTCCCAGTTCATCGAAGGAGCTTCTCCGCCGTTGGATCGTGAAAGTAGCCCAGAAGAAGCAGCAACCTCCGGATTGTGAGCGCCCAGGGACATTCATCACATGAAGATCATCTAATCTGGGCCGTTCACACGCGAAGAGGCATCGTGCGCCATGATGCTGACACGTGGATAAGTGGGAGGGATCCCAACGTCCATCAACGCGCAAGGCAGGGTATTTTGCACAACACCCCCTGCCAATTTTTGTAATAGTTAATTAGTACTAAATCATCCATATGCCGTTCATAAATTTTGTAATATTTGCAGTAAGGCCCCCGCACTTTTCTATATTACAACTAGGTCCCTCGCCACGTCACCTCACGTGCCTGTGTGCGTGAGGTGAAGGGCATTTTGTAGAGGGGCCCTCCAGAAACTTTTATATTACGTGTATTATTTTTGGATAATTTGCAGGTAAGCCCCTGGAGTTTTGTGATATTACTTTTATACCCCTACCAGGTCACGTGTTTATACGCGTGGGCTTGGTGATTTTGCAGAGAACCCCCTCCGGGTTTGGGTATTTGTAATCAGTCCAGGAACTTCATTTATTAGTTAAATATTTTGCGTAAAAATTGCACTTTGGCCCTTGGTTGTTTGCATATTTGCACTTATACCCCTGCCAACTATGTGATTTTTATTTGTTGTCTCTATTTATTTCATGCATCGATAAAACTCAAAACAAATCCAAAAAAATTAGTTTAAGCTCCTGTTTGCTTGCTCATCCACGTCATATTTTTGCATTGAATTTTATTGCATTTTCATATTTATTAAAAATTAAAAACATGCATTTTCAGCACTGTTTGCATTAGAAAATTTATAAGAAATTATAAAAACATTTTGAAAAATTCCAAAAAAAATTATATTTTGCTTGTCTTATCATATTTTAGTGTCAATCCAAAAATCACTAAAAATTTCAAAACAAAAACCTTAAAAATTAGAAAACTCCTAAATACTTCACAAAAATCTAAAAAATTCTAGAAAAATCCTAAAAATATAAACTCAGTTTTTGTTTATTACCTTTAATTTAAAATTAATTTGAGGAATTTTGGGTACTGTTTAGTATTTTCCATCCTCATTTTGATTTCGACCAGCAACCTAGTTCACTGTTTTCTTGTATTTTGACTTCTAAAAATACCAAAAATATTCTGAAAAATCCCCAAAAATCACAAAAATAGTAGAAAAAATATAAAAAGACCAAAAACATTTCATTTTCTGAATTTTGGCTATTTTTACCTATTTTTATAAATACCTTGTCTTCCTCTTTCTTTCTTTGTATATATATTCTATCTTTGAAAAAGAAAATATAAAAATATAAAATATAAAAATAAAATATAAAATCAGAAAATTAAAAACCAAAATACAAAATCAAAAATTAAAAAATAAAATAAAAATATATATAAAATTAAAAACCCACAAAAAATTTTGCATAATTGTAGACATTTAATCACTTTCACATTTTTGCACTTGCTTGATCTATCCTGCCTTGCTTCCTGAGTCCGACCTCTACATACTTATACCTATACATCTTTTATGTAGAGTTAAAATAAATTTGACTCCACATTTATTCTTCATTGCTTGATTTATATATTGTGGGTTCATTGTTGACTTTAGTTCGGATTTCTGAGTGGTTGACACATCGACTGAGTTCCCGCCTTGTGTGGAACTTAAGACCACCGAAATTTGGTTAAATCAATTATACATGCCCAAATTTACTTAAAATCTATAAACATTTTTGGTTCATAACATTTTCCAATATATTGAATTTATATTAAATATTTTAATAATGAATATGTACATAAAAATAACTAAATAATAAAAGTAAACGTAAAGATATAATCAAATAATAAAAGAATGTTTATCAAACTTACTTCTTTGTGTACCATGTAAGTATTGGTATCTTCCAGAATTTGAACATTCTTATTCATATTTGTATCTATATTCGTATCCTTCAAAAAATGAATATGTGTATTTGTATCCTCAAATTTTATGTATTTGTATCCTCAAATTTTGAACATTCTTTCGCATTTGTATCCGTCAAAATTGATGATATTATATTCGTATATTCAAAAAAATGTTGAACATTTGTATTCATATTTGCATTCGTATTCGCCAGATACGAGAAAATGATATCCATATCTTATTTGACGAATGTGAATACGAACATATATGAATAAATTTTTATATGTTCCCATCCCTACTAATACACTATCTCTCTTCTCTCCCGCATACCTCCTCCCCACAATTGATATCCTCTCTCTCCATGTCCCTTCAATACCTCTTTCTATATTTAGATTTGCATATATCAATGGCATTAATTTTAAGATCTTTCTCCTTTAAAATCTTATAATATTAAATTTTGAATGTCCCTTATAAAACTTGATTTTTTGTAACTTACGAGAAACATGCAATAACTTTCATCAATAGAGGAACTCATGTGAGACCTCGAAGTACTAATATGAATGATCTTTATGGCCTTCAATTTCTAGAAATATCATGAAATATTACTTGAGAGAAATATCAAAGGATACTAGTGTAATATATGTGCTCGTGCAATGGTAAGTCAGTCACATCATGTCTATATTGTGTATTAAAGCATGACACTCCCCGACTCTTTTATCTTCTTGCTACACTTGTCTCCCTCCAGTTCCTCCCTCCTCCTTTACACATGAGTCCCCTACCCCTCGCTCTACATACGAGAGAGCCCCCCCCCCCTTCTCTCTCTCACACACACACACAAAAGCAACATTCTTCCTCTTTTCGTCCTTCCTTTCGGAACATGTGACCATCCCATCTCCCTAACATGTGCTTTACATCTATGTTACCTTCCCTGACATATGAAACAATATTTCCTCTCCATTCTCCTCTCTCGTTTCCTTTCGCAACACCCTCATTCGCATTACACACACAATTAGAGATGAAAGAGATTGGACACGAATACAAATATAGATGTTACCATATCATTATCCTTTTTTAAGTCAGGATACGAATACGAATATCACACGAATATGTAAAATATAAAATCATATCTTCAAAATATGAATATGAATGCAAAATGAATATTAATAATTCGGATACGGATAGTTGACTAATGAATATAAATTAATATATGAATATTATACATGCCTAGATTTACTTAAAATCTATAAGCATTTTTTGTTCATAACATTTTGCAATATATGAAACTTATATTAAATATTTTAATAATGAATATGTACATAAAAAATAACTAAATAATAAAAGTAAACGTAAAGATATAATGAAATAATAAAAGAAAGTTTACCAAACTTACTTCTTTGTGTACCATGTAAGTATTGGTATCTTCCAGAATTTGAACATTCGTACTCATATTTGTATCCATATTTAATCCTTCAAAAAATGAATATGTGTATTTGTATCCTCAAATTTTGAACACTCTTCACATTTGTATCCGTCAAAATTGATGATATTATATTCGGATTTGTATTCATATTCGACAAATGTTGAACATTTGTATTCATATTCGCGTTTGTATTCGCCAGATATGAGAAAATGATATTCATATCCTATTTGACAAATGTGAATACGAATAGATATGAATATATTTTTATATATTCTCATCCCTACTAATACACTATCTCTCTTCTCTCCCGCATACCTCCTCCACCAATTCATATTCTCTCTCTCCATGTCCCTTCCATACCTCTTTCTATGTTTAGATTTGCATATATCAATGGCATTAATTTTAAGATCTTTCTCCTTTAAAATCTTATAATATTAAATTTTGAATGTCCCTTATAAAACTTGATTTTTTGTAACTTACGAGATACATGCAATAACTTTCATCAATAGAGAAACTCATGTGAGATCTCGAAGTACTAAAAATACTAACTCAACTTCTAATTTTATCTAGTATCCAGAATGAACAAATAAGGACAGTATATTGTAGCACTCTTTGAATCCTTTCCAATGATCCCAAGAATGTCGAAAACAAACACTATATGCGAACATTAAGCATGAAATACGATGATTTGCGACTTTTAAGAAATACGATGATTTGCGACTCCTGAGAAGCGAACCGAGCCCTATAAAAAGGATAAGTGGTTGAGTCACTTAGCCACTTCCTCATTGTGTTCACTAGAGTCTCATCGAAGATCCGTTAATTATAACCTCTGATATAAAATCTAAGGATACCGATTAAAATAACGCATCGAGATCATTTCAGTTCTCACGTGCATTCCATATAAGCACATCGAAATCGTTGATTTCGGGTGGAGATATTCGGGGAATGACCTATGAAGGTACGGATTTTGTTTTTTTTTCATTGTTGTTGTATCGCATATCTTTCGTACATCACATACTCATTGTTTGTGCGTTGATACGATGTCCAGATCACTCGAAGTTCCGCATGCAAAGATGAATTTCACTTCTCATTAACGTTTTGTTCGCAATTTTTTAGAGTTTTGTGGGGTAGAAAAATTCAGTTTCTATGTCAGATTCATCCTCATGATGTGCTTTATCGATACATGTGTTTTAGGATTTTAAGAAAAAATTTCAGCATCAAAATCAGAGTAGCAGCTCATTGTACATGCATATGATTGACCGTGCAATTGGTCTGATTTGGCATGATCAATCAATACAGATCGACCAGCCTAATGGCATTGATCGATCATTACTAATTAGAATAGGCTTTGATTAGTCTCAACATAGGGAATTGAAATAAGGAATGTAATTAAACTATATATAGGTTAGGTGGAATTAAACTTATGATATATATATGGTAAACTGGACTCAAACAAAATGGAAGAAGAGAAACAAAGAACTCTTGATCGATCGTGGGAATTGACTAAATGGTATTAGATGCAATGAGTCTTTCTTAGCAAATGTTAGTCATCTAAATAAGTTAATTAAGCAATACCTTTGTAATAAACCCTAAGTAATTAAATGAGGAATCAAGGCAGATGACGAAACTCGATTTCATCATCTTAACTTGCCTTTCTTAAACCCCTTTGCTTAAATGTGTGTCAATAAAAACCAGATAAAATCTTGTAATTATCAGAGTCCTGAATAAATAAAAACCACAAAAATTGCAAAATTAAAATCGTGGTGTTTTTAACTTTAAAAATACCCTAAAAAATATTTCTTGTCTTTAAATGACCTCACTTCCGATTTTGGTCAACATGAAACTTGTAGATCTCATCGAGATCTACAACTTTCACGTTTTGAGTTTTTCCAAATTCGGCCTTTTATGATTTAATCCCCTCAAAAATCAAAATCTCTGATGCAATAATCTGATTGGGCCACGTGGCCCTTTCTGGTTGAGCCACGTGGCCCGGTCCCTTTGCCCTATCCGCCCTCTCTTTCGGCCGTTGGATCTCTTCTTGATACAACGGTCCTGCTATCTCCATGATCCCCGCCGTCCGATCAGTCCCCTGAGTCCATCTCCACCGCCTGTTGGCGCCTTGATATCCGCCTTCCACGTGGCGCTTTGAGCGCCATTCGATCGTGCCCTTGTCCCTCCATCTCAACCGCTATCTTCGCATCAAATATCGACCTTTTGATATCCACTCACGCCTTCATCACCACCGTCCGCTATCGCTCTCACCACAGTGCACCACGTGGCGCCTTATGCACCCCAGATCATCTCTAGGCCGCTCCAATCCTAGCCACTTCTTCGCGTCAAATAACGACCCTCCGATCTCTCTCCATATGTGATCTGGGTCGTCCGTTAGCACTTAGTTCTAAACACAACACGTGGCACGCTCCGCCCCCTTCGATCGTGTTGCCTGAGACCTAATCGTAGCTGCTCTTAAGCGCCTCGCTCCCGGCCGTTGGATCGCATGATCCAACAACTTAGACACCTTCGTCTACCTCCGATCAGCCCCCTGTCCCACGATCATCACCTCGCACAATCGCTTGCCCCTTCCATTTTTTCTCCAAGTCCACGTCCACCATCTCCACATCCCAACACCTCCACGACATTCCCCAATCATCCACAACCCCTGCGCGTGCTTCCACCACCCACGATCCCCTCTCCTTCGTCCCATGCACTCCATGAAAACCACGACCCCACTCATCAGAACCGCCACCTTCGAAGCCTTAAATACGCCATCTCCTCTGCCTGCCACACCCGTCTACCTTTACGTGAAGGATCATCCAGCAAGCCTCCGCCCCCCGATGACAGCGAGGGGCAGCAAGGAGCACAAAGATGGTGGTTCCCTCTGGTGTTGACCCATGGCCATGGTAGGCCAGGTCTACGGTGGTTGAAGCCCCGCAAAGCTGCTCCCCATGCCTGGAGGAGTCCAGCAATGACTGGAGTGCCTTTGGCACTCAGCCCTAGCCGTCGTCGCTCTGCTCAACCTCGGGTGAGTTCGTCTGTTCCTCATTGTGTTTTTCTTCTTCCTTTGCGTAATTAACTAGGTCGCTACACCCCTCTCCATCTTCCATTGATCGCCCCTCGATCTCCGCCTCGCATCCACCATTCATGCGCACACTCTCGATAGCATCCCTCTTTTCTCCAGAACCCCATCACCGTCACTTTCTCCATCACTCTCCGGTGATGAAACCTATAGGGGCTCCATTCCCTTCACACGAAGCTCCCTTATCTCACTCGCACTCGCACTCGCACCCATCATGCTTCGGCTATGCAACTAACGCTGCAGGTACTCTAGTGCCCAATGGTCGGAAGCCTCACCGGAGATATTTTACGTAGCTCCGCCTCAGTCGTTCAGACATGGTTACTCATATCCAGGTTGCTCTGCGCATTTCCATGGGCTCCAACTACATCGCCAATCTTCAACGAAGTTCTGGGGACCTTCATCGAGCAAGTTAGAAGGCGGCGGAGCTCGGGGTCCTTCGCCGGAGATCAGAACTCGCCACCAGCCTTCGGTGGAGGAGAACGCACAGCTACCGTTGGATGAATATATCCCATTGTTCATCCAACGGTCCAGAGGATGACACGTAACCAACTTCAAGCAACACAGGAGACGTCGGATCATCTTGATCTGACGGATGATAGGTGCCCACGTGTCAACCCCAGAGCGTATCCGAGTCGCAGCACCAGACCCGTAGGCTTGGACGTCCTGAGCCTGTCCTGAGCATGTCCTGAGCCTCCCCAGTGCTTCGAGCTCCTCTGTACCTGCATTGAACCTGAGCCAGCTCCCGAACCTTGCCGAAGATGCACCGAGCCTCCTCCGAGCCTAGATGTCCATCGAGCCTGGAGAGCACGTGTCATGCACGTGCAACCTAGGCAATTTGCATTCAAACCCTTGTGGGTTTTAATAATTGCAAATATGCCCCCACGCGTGTGGAATGTTTACAGGGAAGGCCTCGCACTTATTTTTAATTGCATTTTAGTCCCTCCCAGGGACCTGTTTGTTAGTTATCTTTCATGTTTTCTTACAGTTATGCCCTTGTCTTCTTTCATGTATATCTTGAGCATCGTATCTTGTTTCAGTTGATTTCAGTTTCATTTCGAAGCTCTTCTAATGATCTTTTTAATGGCATGCTTAGGTTTCAGATTTGACACTCTGAGATTTAATGTATTATTTTATTGTCTAAGTATCTTGAGTTCTATGTTTCTAATGCCTAATTTTTACATGAATGAAGAGAGCATTATTATTTGACCCTGATTCGACTTCTATTTTAGTAGCTCAAGTATTTGTGTAGTCTGGGCATTTTTGTGTTGCATTTCATCGCATCTAATTGCATGATTAAAAAAAGTAAAATAAAAAAATGCATGTTTTATATTTGTTTAATGCATTGTCTTGTCTTCGTGCATTGTTTGACCTATTGATTTCTATCTCACCACTTCATGAAATCGATAAAAATCTGAATAATACGAGAGAAGCTCGTGTCCCTGAGTTCGACCTTGGTTACTTACCAAGTAAAATATAAATTTATGACCATCTAATTTCATTGATATATCCAAATTTGATGGTCTTTGATGGACCAAATTCAGTCTGACTGCAACGTTCTTAGTGTTAAATCCACACTCTTAAAGGGTTGAAATTACGATTTATCAAATGGTGTCGTTGCCGGGGACACGGCTCATTTCCTGTTTATTTGGATTTTTATTTATTTAATTAAGTGTTCCTTTATACAGTTCAATCTTGTTCGTTTATCTTGCATCATAAAATTTTCTTTTGTGATCTCTAACCTTTGTTTCTGTGGTAGGGCCCTTGGTGTTCAAGGAGGAGAGGAGCAGGTGCTTCACGCTGCGAGGAGACGTAGAAGCATGCTTGGAGCAAGTCGAAAAGAAAAGAAAAAATGTTATTTTACAAATCATTCCCATCATGTAATAATCGTCTTTACAGCAGTCTTCGATTGAAGACTCGCGATTGTAAATGAACAATATATGTGGTTGTGTGGGGATTGTCCCCACTTGAGCGTCGACTTAGGACCAGGCACGCGGCTCTTCGAGCTTCTTTCATCATTTTAATTTTTATGTGCTTGCTTGTAGGTAGGACACACATTAATCAAAGACGCACATAACATCGCTTCATGTAGTCAAAATTTCAAGACGTTCTTCCCCGCTAATAGAAGCATGTTAGGTGCGACTTTTGATCGACTTGCATACATATCATGTTGGTTTTCAAAATAGTCCAAGTTTTCACGTATTTTCGCCAAGGCACTGCATGATTTCTTGATTAGCCTAAATCATGGTTTTTATCGAATGCATGTTTGTTTTTCGATTTCCTCTCCTAGCTTGATCACCTAGGTTAATGAAAATGGGAATGAACGGTAGACGATGATTGCTTGATTTATGTGCTCACCTTAAATCAGTGACAACCTTAAGCTAAATAATTGGGACTGTTAATTGCAAGTCAACCTAAAATGGAGTAAAATTTTGTTTTGGGAGAACAACACCCTCATTTATGCATTGATTTTACTTGACACTTTTTCTGCATAAAGATAAAATGTTTTAAATCACCAATAAAACCGACAAGATAATAAACCGACCTCGGTTGGTTTCATGTGTGAGTTGGTGAAATTGAAGTGCGTTGCATGCTTGATTGAGCCTTGTTTGCTCCGACACCCTCCCCTGAGCTTTAGAAACTCCATTGATCTCTGAAGATTCATCCACTCATTTGTTTATCCATCCATCTTCTTCGTTCATCTCGGGCCTCTTCCAACATCAAATCTCCATCTTTATACTTAGGCTACTCTCAGCCTAAGTATAGGGGGGACCCGAGTCCCTGTGATTTCTCTAATCATTTTTCCTTGCCTTTATACTTAGGTTATTTTTAACCTAAGTATTAGGGGGAGCCCTCCTTAGTTCCCGTATATTTCTCTATATTTAAATGGACCTATGGACTTGTATCATCTAGTGCTATGAGGACATAGCAAAGTTTAAGTATAGGGGGTATACCGTGTATACAGTATATGTACTTTAGCTATAATCTGAAAAATTTGAAAAAGTTTAAACTTTTTGTCTAAAGCAAAATTTGTTGAACTAAGTGGACTCAATGATTTTCAAGGATTTTATATATTATGTTACTCTATTTTTATAGAAAATATTTTTGAAAATGATTTGAAAAATGAGTTTCCCTTGTTTTGAAAAATCTTTTGAAAATATTTTGAAAATCTTTATTTGTGTGACTTAATATTGAAATCTATTTTCATGGAAAATTCAGTCTAACATGTATTCTAACATCTTATTAAAACTTCCATAAAAATGAGAAAATTCAAAACCCTTCGAGTAAATAGTGACTACTAAGCCCAAATAAGTAGCCACGTTCAGTGAGGGTTCGCCCTTAGCAGAGTGGGTGGTTTAGAGGACATCGCGTAAGGCCCCATCCTCAAGAAATGGGCTCAGGCATTTACTTACACCCATACTGGCTGAATGCAAATGCATCTACTTAATTGAGTTTAGGCAGTCATAATATCTCTTGAAGTCAAAAAAAGTGTTTTTGAATGAAGGAGTTGGATCAATCCTCCACATTCACACTTCCACCCAGGATCTGAAATGTTCAAGGAAACTTGGTTTATGAGGTCTTGAGATTTTAGGTTAACAAGCCTTAACCATCAGGGTCTTAGACTTAATCATCCACATTCCCCTATTTTTCTAGATTTGCGTGCTATATTGCATGCTTAGTCTCAAACCATAAGAATATGATCAGCACAGCACATGCACGACTGTGGTTTCGATGAGATGAGTTGACTCTTCACTTAAGGGACTGGGCTAGGGGATTCGAGTCTGGACTTGATCTAATGATGCTCGAGGATGGGATAAAATCTTTGAAGGCTTCAGGAAACCTGAGTGTCAGCAATTTTTAGCCAGTATGAGACCTTTCGTCACCATAAAGTGACTTTTCTCACTTGAGAGCACCAAATTACTTACCCACAGTTCTTGAAGACTCGATCCAGTTGTGCAAGACAATCATCGAGTGAATCACCATGGATCGAGAAGTCATCATAAAGACTTCCAAAAAATCCCTAACCATCTCGACGAATATAATAATCATGCACCATTGAAAAGTGCCCGAGACGTTGCAGAGCCTGAAAAGCATGCACCTGAATGTGTAAGTGATGAAAGGATAAGTAAATGTTGTATTTTCCTGGTCCTCGAGAGATGGATACTTGATTGAACCCAAGTAACCATCCAAATAGTAGAAGTATTCCTGGCTAGCAAGTCTCTCCAAGATCCGATCAATAAATGGCAAAAGGAAGTGGTCCTTCTTCATTGCAGCATTCAAGCGTATGTAATCCACACAAACACACCATGACATCAGTACTCGTATCGTGGTCTCCTATCCCTCCTCATTGATGACAATATGGAGTCCTGACTTCTTGAGGAACGCATGCAATGGTGCCACCCACTTGGAGTCTGAGATGGGATAAATGAATCCTGCTCAACACCATTTCCCTATCTTAGTCTGCACCAGTTCCCATAAATTTGGATTCAGCCTATGTTGGAATTCATGGGAGGGTATCGCATTCTCCACAAGGTATATATGGTCTAAACAAAGAGTCGGGTTAATCCCTTAGAGATTCAATAATCTCTAGCCTATAACCTTGTGATTTTTCTGTAGTACTTTTAGCAGGCAGAGTTCTTGCTCTTCGGTTAGGTCTGAGATGATGATGACTAGAAATTTTCCTTTAGATTCCGCAAGGAAGGAGTATTTGAGAGTAGGGGGAAATGGTTTGAGCTCTTACAGATCTATATAATATAAGAAATCAGATTCTATTATTGTTGAACCTAGTTGTGTTATAGATGTGGCTGGATTGCGTGCGGTTTCTTCTCCCATCAATCGAACGGTTTTAGGGGTGGAATCGTCAAAGATATATCTCATTTCCGCAAAAGTCGCATTTGACCCATCTTCCTCACCTCAGGATGTCATGAGAGAAATGGAACTGACAGGTCAAGATAGACCTCTGGGTCTCAATGAGTGTACAAGGATTCATAGAGAGTGTTATCTTGAATGAACTGGTAAACTAGAGTGTCGACAATATCCTCTCCCGATGAGAGGGATTCTACAACTGTGGCCGAGTTCTATCTCTAGGGCCCAACTGTCGTAATCGGGATACACTTTGCTTTAGACCTATTAGAAGTGAACTCAATGCTGGATTCAGAATCATGCCTTTGAAATCTTATCCGATTCATTTATAACTCAACATCACTGAACTGAATCTTCTCAGAAGTGTAGTCAAATTGGGCTCCTATGGTCCTAAGGAAGGAATGTCCCATCTTTCCAATTTCTCAGAACGTCCATGTATAGGACCGCAAAGTCCACTGGATAATCTTGTCCCTCGATGTTGATCACAACGTTCCTAATCACACTATTGGGTATCTTAGTTGGTGTATCTGCAAATTGAAGTATGGCTCTTGATTTCTGAAGAGGAACTGGATTTAGATGTTCAAATAGTGTGGTGGGCATGAGATTGATGGAGGAACTGTTTTCTACTAGAGTTCTAGCAAACTTGATGTCATCAATCTGACTTGTCACAAAATGTGCACCCATGTCTCTTTCTTCCCGGGGAGCTCATTGTGAATCAAACGAGATGTTGCGACAGAGAAGATGTGTTTCATTGTTCTGCTAGGGTTCTTTCTGCTAACTCTGATCAGTGTGCATCTCACTGATGAATTGTCAATTGGCTAAAATAACATGCATTAGTTATAGCATGGGCCAATCAGTAATCACTCAGAACGAGAGAATATCTCTATGAAGAGTCCTCAATTTAAATTTATACTTGGGACATGAACTATTATTTAATTTAATAGGAGTAAATTATCTGCTTGAACGATTTATAAGATATCCAGGTCAAGCAAGATGCAAAGGACATAACGTATACAATTTTTAAATTATTTTATGCAAATATATTATGTAAAAAAATAAATATGCAATGAAAACACATAATAGATGCACAATTGACAAACAATGATGCTCATGATTATGCCATTAGATACCTTATGAAAGCAGTTGATAAATGAATGATCAATCGATGCATTAAAGAATTCAATCCAAGTCAACTGTAATCAACTTTTAATTGCAAATAAAGTTAAAAAGGATCAATATGTTCTCTAAATGACACAGTGCTGAATGTAGAATAAATCAGTGAATTTATTACATCATGATAAAGAGCTCAAATTATCTTTCAGAAGACACCAATTGGATTCAATTTTGAAATATGGTTTACAAGTTATTGATCCAACAACATAGGGGCATATATGTAATAAAATATAATTTTAATTACAAAAAGCCCATATTGTACTAAAATGCAATTACAAATACTGCTTGGGCTTAAATGTAACTTTTCTAGGTGCGAGACTTATTAGTAATTATGAAATTTTCAGTGAGGACAATGCAAATAGACCCATCGTCACGTGCCTGCGGTGGATGACCAGTCAGGTTCGGGCAGAGCTTGGTTTAGGCTATGTGTCATGCGTTGGTGCTTTGATAATTAGTTCGGGTGCTCCAAACCTCAGGTCTGAATCGTTGCTTTGGTCTTTGGATCAGAGGGAATATACACTGTTGGATCTGATCGGGGAGATTAAATCTAATGACAATTGTTCTCTTGGTTCTTCCCTCTTCTCCTCGCGCAGTGGTCGGCGGACGGAGCTCCGGCAATGCAATTGTTTTTCATCTTCGATTGTTTATTGGATCTAAAGATTGTATGACCTCGCTGAAGTTCTGGAGAAGAAGATGATTAACCAGGAAGAAGAGAAGTTCTCTGAAGAGCTCCATTGATGCAGCTCTACCCACGCCGAAAGTCATGATCGGAGCTACACCACTTTTTCCAATCAATGAATGAGGAGCTCTTGCAAATGCTAAGTATACAACCAAAGCGAAAGAATGGAGTAGTGAAATAGAATGGGGCTTTTGGAGGTGATGGAATCAAGCCCTAGTGGCTTCTTCTCCCTTGCGGGAAGGAGAAGGGACCAAGGATGAAGACAACCATGGTGAATTGGGGAGGTTTCACTGGAGTGTATGAACGGATGTTGGATTAATGGTGGTAGTTTCCGAATATTTAGATCATGGATTAATGAATAACTACAGACAAAATAAATGGCAAAAACATATCAGAGCAAGGAGAAAGATCTTACCTGGAATGGAAACAAAGATGACAATGGATTGATGATGAATCACATGTCTGGAGTTGGAGCTTTGATGCTTCGGTTGTCGCTTGAGGTTTCTGTCTACACAACCAAACTCAAGCAAGCACGGAAGTCCTACAACACATCAAAAATGACATGGATCTCCCCTGAGTTTATTCCTCTATCTTCTCTCTCTCTCTCTCTCTCGCCACTTCTCTATCACAGACTGGTGGAGAAGACTCGGAGGTTCACTCATAAGATGGCATATACGGTTGATGGAAGCGGTAAGGAGAGTTTTGAATGAGGGAAGTTGAAGTGAGATATGCTAAGGTGGTGGTTTCAACCACCGTCAGTTTTCAAGGGGGCATTGGTTAGAGGAAGTTAGGGTTGATGGGTGTGAGAGGGATGTCAGGCGAAGGGTTTGGAGGTGGAATTTGGCAGAGATAGATTTTGATTTGTTGGGAAGAAGGTTGGAAGTTGGGCGGTTCAAAGGGTCGCAACTCTTGGAAGGAGTAAATGGACATTAAAGGAGACTTAGTGGTTGTTGAATCTTTTGATCCAACAGCTAGGGTTAAGGCACAGATGTGCGGTTGTGATCAGATCATCATGTTTGATTCGATGGTGAATAAGGATGCGGGTGGCTCAAAGGGAGCAGGTCAAGTGGTGCGTTGAGATGATGCCACATGGCCCAATCAGAAAATCAAGAAAAGAAACATATAGAATAAGATGTAAAAGAAGTAAAAGGGGTTCTAATATGAAAAAGTTAACATGCACTTGTAGATCTCGATGAGATCTACAACTTTCATGCAGAACTCAAAGAGAGAAAAAGTCAACTATACAAAGTATTTTTTTAAAATACGTTAAGGTAATAATTTACTTATTTCAATTTATTTTCTTATTTTTTGAATTTTAATGTATAAATTACATTAAAATAATTATTTACAATATTACAGAATTTTTTCTTTGATTTTTAATAAATAATAAACATATAAAATATAGTCACAATAATAGGGATATTAATATACAATAATCAGGGTTAGTTATTTACAACACCGTGAATGTTAATTAATATTAATTGTGAGTGAATTTTATTGATTTTCTTATGTAATAGAGATAATATAGAGAAATAATGTAGATGAATATGGGATTCATCACTCACCTTAAGATATTTTTAGAATGCATAAGCTCTCTCTATCATCTCGTCCAGAGATAAGGTGGCTTTGGTTTTTTCTTTGTAGATTTGGGCCATCTCTTCATCAATTTTTTATTTTTAAAAAATTCTTCTTTCTAGCTGTTAGAATACAGAGGTAAGGAATTTAGTGGTCCAATTAATGAATTGAAATTTCACTTTTATTTAAAATAAATTTATGTACAAGACTTTGTCTCAAACCGATACATTACTCTGAAAGTAAAAAAGATGATTGTTGTTGTGGGGGTTGCTGCTGAAGTGTGTCCTCCTCCTGATGAGGCTTAAGTTTCTTCTCTGATTCGGACTCACTTGATTACAAGGATGTGATTCTCCTCTTTTTGAATTTTTGTAGTTTTTTTGTAGGTTTTGAGGATTCGGGTCCCCTCCATGAAGGTGCTCTATTGTTGGTGATTGATGTCTCTCCTCTTTTTCATCCCTAGAAGTATTCTCTGGTGTCGACATTGGGGAAATGTCCTTGCATTCTCATGCTTAATCATGCGTGATTATGGTCTTTTAGTTCTTCAGAGAAATATGATTCGTGACGTCATGTGAAAAGATCTTGTACTCAGGTATATAATATTCTGAAAGTAGTATCAAATCTTTGTGCTCGAGGCTATATGGGTTAGCCCGGACATGGACTGGAATCGTGGTTGGTGGTGTATTGAATTCATCTTTCCATCTCGAGAGTCGTTTTACATCCACTCTATTGTCATGTAATTCTTCAAGAATCCGTTGGAGTTTGGGAGAGATGGAAGAGGAAGACCCCTGGTCTTGTCTGGCTTGGGATTGTGTTTAATAGAAAGAGCCAGTCTACTAGGTTAACAAGCTAACCTAGTAATCGCTGCATTTCCAACTATCAGTTAAGCAACAATTAACCCATGAATAGACAAACGATAATAAAAGCAAATGCGAGTTAAAATCTATTATAACTCTATAGTGGATGAATATAAATGTAAGTATTGTAGAAGTCGAACACATGGAGCAAATATATGTAGTTTAATTATTAATTATTGCTAATCAGTAATAAGATACATATAATTCTTTTATTGTTTTTTTCTTATATTTATGTAGGTTTTTAATTATGTTTATTTTTATGGATTTTAATTATTATTATTATATTTTTATTTTTATTTTTATTTTATATTTATTTTTAAATTTACAAAATCTTAATGTGTTTTAATTTTAAAATAATATATATTAATATACAATAATATAGATATTATAGTTTATATAAGTAATATAATACACAGATATAATAGCTATTTATATTTAATAAGTCAAGATATAGTGTACTTACACAAAATAAAATGATTTTTTCTATTTTTATATTTCTTTATTTTTAATAATTTTAGATAATGTTTATAATTTTTATGGATTTTTAAAGTGATTAAATATACAAAATAGTGAATAAGTTAAATATATGAGATAGTTTAGGGTTTAACAAATATAAATCAGTTCTAAATAAACCAAAACTAATTTTAATAGATATTATATATAATGTATAAAATTCACAAGCAGAACAAGCTATTTTTGGATTTTTTAGATATATTTATTATTTTTTATACATATTTTAGGATTTTGTGATTTTTGAGTTTTATATTTTGTATTTTAGGGATTGTTGGATATGTAGTAGAATATAATATAATATATTTATATTTTTATGGGTTTTATATTTAAAGAGGATGAAAATGCATGTTCTTGTATTTTTAACAAATAGGAAAAATTAGTAAAATTCCTAATGAAAATTATGCAAGATGAATCATGATATCGGACACTTATACAAAATTTCCTAAAATTTTTAAAGCAATAAAAATATTTCTGATGCACAAATAAAAGAAAATAAATTGTTACGGGAATAAGTACCTATTTGTAATATTAGGAAACATGAACCTCATTTAATAATAGGTTCAATAAACATAAGGACATGCCCACCATTATACATAGCCTCACATGTAGCTACAATGAGGCATGAGGACCTATTTGTAATATACATAAAGTTTGAGGTCCTACTTGTAATTTATACATAAAATATTACACTTAATTCACTATTTACACAACTATTTATATATACAAAAATGCATGAGGGTATGTATGAAACATACCTTTGAAGGAGGTGTGCGGTGCACATGGAATCTGATCCTATGGCTAGCATGGCTCCACGTGGCGTCACTTACCGCTCAACAACCCAGATCAAGCACTGGTTCACCTTAAATCAATGTTGTATATTAGATCTGGAGTGCCTTATACATTCAACGATTATGGAGGGGCATGGAAGAACATGGAATAAGGTCTTCCATTGTGAGCTTTAATCCAGACCTCCTCCTTGCTCAGACGTCCTCCGGTGCTCCTGAGTGACCAAATCCCTTCCTGGGACCTTCTCGCACCTACATGGGGTCTCTAAATGGTCCAGGCCTCGTCAGAGAAAGCCTAGAGAGGTATTCTTCTCAAGGCACCTAGGTTTCCCATTCTTCCTTTAATTTCGCTTCTAGGTGCCTCAACTGGAGCTCAAACCTTGATCAAATGACTAGGGGGTTCGAGAGCTATGGTATTGACCCATTTTTAAAGCTGATTGCATGAAGGGGTAGTGTACGGTGAAGATCTCTGACGATGTGGTGGTGGGGAGATCAGATTCTCTGATATGGATAAGACTATGATGATCTAGATGGATGGCAAGGCATAGAAGATGAAGGGGGAGCTGATGTGATGATCAGAGGGTCAGAACATGGGGCTAAACACGCTGAAACAATGGCCATAGCAATAGCTCTGACGATCTTCAAAATTTGAAAGCTAAGCTAAAACTAAACTAAATCTATGAAAAATAAAAGTAGGATTACACTGAGAAATAAAAAAACGAACATAAAAACTTAAATCTAGCAGCTCATACTTGATATGGGACCATGGAGTAGAAGTTTCACCTGGAAGTACTTCGACGAAGGGAAACCACCTTTCTCCTCCCTTATCCTCGCTGTTGTACACATGGGGGATGCCTTCTGTCACTAGGGTCCACTCCAGTAAGGTGTTATTCGGGTTACATGACTCAAAAAGGGGATCAAAATTCAAAATAGGGATAGGAGATGTTTATTTATAAACATGATGGTCGGCTTACTACTGAAGGAGATAGCGTGAAATGGAAGGGAGTTAGTGGAGTCTATGATATGGGTGAATAAGAGGGATACATAGTTTATAGTGAAATGAACATCTCGAGGAATATGGAGTTGAGGGAGATGCATGAGAAATTGGAGAATAGGGTCTCTCATGTGCTCTAACAAGGTTAGAGACGAATGATGTACATTTGACCATCATGTCAACTTTTATAAGCACTTGATTGATGCACATGATCCAAGTCAAGACAAAATAGGGTTTAAAGTCCTTTTTTATCAATAATAAATAGTAAATGATTTTATTAAATAAAGCTTAAAACATAAAAAATGATTCTTATTTTAAAAACTATTGTATGGGTAATTTTATATATTTTACAATCTTATTTGTCGGATATTAATATTTACATATGTAAATATAAGTATATTTACCTGTATTTTAGATATTTTTAGTTTGTATTTTTAATGCTTATTATCCTATTTACATATTTTACATGTTTATAATTAAATACAAGTTTACAAATTTTATATTTTTATGAATTTATTTATATACATAAATATATATATATATATATGTTATATTTATAATATACCTATATATTTTAAAGGGAAATATTTCCAATGAGGTGCACCTTTCCTGGATGCATGGAAAGTCACATCAATTTAAGCATTTATTCTATTTATTTTACACATTCTAACTCCATAAATTTAATATTAAATATTAACATAATATGTATATCATGAAAGATTTATGAAAATATTAATATATTTGACATTAAATGTTTGTTACAATATGGATGATATATTTTACATAACCGTATTATCATCATTATTTTACAATATGTAGTTCAAATTTACAATATTGTTACGCAATTTACAAATTTGGTAGTGGCTTTCTGAATTTCAGGAAAGACCCACCTCATTTGAAGGGCTCCCTATTTTAAAGTATTATTTTTTTAAGTGTATTTTCATGGTTTTATTTTATTTTTGTAGTTTTAATATTTTTTAATAACTATTTACAATTATTTAAAAATATATGAGGAGTAAAAATATAAAGAGTATGAATATTATATGCAAATACACATTACAATGGTACCCCACAAAGCCAGTTTTTATATCTTAAAATTTTTTAAACTAATTCGTTATATATATAATTTGATTTAGAATACAATGGAGGTGAGTTTGGTGAATTTTGAGTTCATATGGAGAATATATTGATCTGCGAAGTTTAGTTTGTGGTATTTTCATCTGTGTGTCCCAGTTGCAATGTGCATTATTTTTATTGATAATTATTTATGTAATTTTATACGTATTAATATGTACAAGTAACATGTTGAAAATTTTTTTATTGAGGTGTGTAAAATGAAGAATAAAATAGAGTAAAAATGGCTATTTTTAGAGTGCACAATTAGGACTTCTGTACAATGTATTGGCCCTCATCTCCCCCTACTTTATTCCTTATTGATCAAGTCAACATTGACTTAGTCTTAGGGTTTAGGGTCATTCAGTATCTTTGACACTTCATTTATTTTTCTTTTCTTTTCTTTATCCTTTAATTTTAGATTTAAGTACATAAAATTATGCATTATCTATAGATGAATAACGAATGTTAATTTGTATAAATTCGCATTATTTACAGGTATTTTGATAAAGATTTAAATATAAAATAGAAGAATAAATGTAGGTGAATGGCTATCCATTACCCTTCACCCCATACACTTACATTTGCCAGTCCCTGGCAAACACATATTAGAAGAATAAGCGATGCAAAGAAGAGAAAATAAAGAAAAGGAAAATAAAGAAGGTAGAACGATTATGAATTTTAAACTTGTCTTCACAAAATCAAAATTCAGAGCTCAATTAAGACCTTTGGATTGCTAGTTTGTTTGGAATCTTATCAGGAATAGGATCTAGAACTTAACATCCTTCAAGTTCCACAAGTCTCTTTTCAATTCGCCTCGATAGCCATGTCAGAATAAGTCTTTTCATATGCAAACCCTTATGACTATGAGTATCACTTGTACAATGAATATGAAATATAGTTCCCTACTTATGAAGTGGCAAAGGAATAACCTTCTCCAATATAGTAACCCTATTCCCCAATCTAGCTACTCTTTCCTCGAGGAGTGGGTATTCCCTTTTATGTTCAAGTACAACCAGCTCAAGAAGAGGGGGTAGAGAGAAGAATGGATTGTGATCTGTATAGGCACATATCCATGGAGCTTAACCAATGTATCCAAGTCTCCCGTTGTAGTAAACCTTAAGATATTTGACCTTGAAGCATAATGCCTTGCTTATTTCACACATTCCGATGGGATTTGATTTTTCATTGATTTTTCCCCATTTATTCTTTTTGGAGTTTTTGATTTTGCATTTTTGGTACTGTATACAACATCATTTACATAAGGAAATTTTCCTCTTGAGCCAATAGATTGTCCCTCTTTTGAAGCTTTATTGCAAGCCACAACGTCCTATCTTTAGACGTTCATGCCACTAGACCGGGTTGGGGGCACTGGGCACCTACTGGGATGACGTATGTTGCTACATGTGTGCTTCCTCAAGCTAACAAATCTTGCCCTCACCATTCCTCTGAGTTGGGCTGAGTACAGAGAGCGATGTCCAAGTTAAGTCATTATCAGCAAGAGTTGTGCATGCGCCTAGAAGTACTCTACTTGGGCTAATCGAGATGGTATGTGAACATAGTCTTGTGGACTCGAAAAATTAAGTTTCATTGACCTAAAAAGACTTATTTCCAGTTCTTAAAAGGTTCTTGTGAAAATAGGTGGATTAAGGTCTAGACCAATCTCCAATCTCTATATTTTAATTATAATTGTTCTATTGTCAAAATCATTCGTAAAATTCCTTATAAATGCATGGAAATATTTTTGTGAGACCATTGTCTGATTTTGAACTTTTTATGAGATTTTTCAAAGATTTTTGCAGATTTTTATGGAGTTGTGAAAATATTTTCAAATTTTTAGGATTTTTGGAATTTTGCAAGTTTTTATGGATTTTTTTGAAAAGGGGTTAGTAGATTAGATGAGTTCACATATTTACATGAATTTTATACATATTATGTATAGATTTATATACAAGTATATAAAGAATCAGGTGGTATAGATATGTGCATGTTTTATTTCAATAATTTTTGCAAGGGTATTATTTACAAGGTTTTCAAAATAATTTGATTTTTTGCAAACATTTGTCAAACATTTTGAAAACTTATATCACAAATATTTTTTTTCAAAACATTTTTACAAACAATTTTTATAAACTTTTTACAGATGGTTACAAAAAGCTTATCTTTCAAATGGTTTGAAAATATTTTGCAAATATTTTTCAAATGTTTTCATTATATTTTTCAAGATGTTTTACAACTATTTTCCAAATAATTTTATTAAATAATTTCAAACCAATTTTTACAAATAATTTTCTAACATATTTATAAGAGTTTATATCTTACAATTGATTTATTTGTATACCCTTAGCCATATTATCGAAAAATAAAAAAGTACGAGTTATGCCTATTGTATATATACATGTATACGACCCCTTATACTTATCTCGAACTATGCCCTCATAGTGATCAATGAGAAAAAAGGAAGACATAACTCATGTTAAGTATATAAAATCCTATACTACAATGACTCAAAGAATAAGGAGTCGATCTTCCCCCCTATACTTAGGATCAACTAATCCTAAGCATAACAAGGTGTATACGAAGCAATGATGATCAGGGATTCGAATTCGTAGAAATCAACGACTTGGCTTATCTCCTATTATACTTAGGGTAAAATATCCATAAGTATGGAACATGTTATCAACAAGTGAGGAGACAAGTGAGGGGATAACAAGAAATGAGAAATAAGAACGAGGAATGGACAAGATTACTCCTCCAATACTTAAGGTAAGAGATCCCTAAGTATAGGCAATGTCACGAGTGATAAAACAGAATGAATAAAGAACCTCGACTTGTCACGATTCCAATTCTGATCCGTCAGATCCTCCCATATCCGGATCTGGTTACTCAGCAATAATTTATTCAGAACTAACATTTAGAAACATAATGCAAAAAAATACTAAAAAAGAAGTATTTAATACTTTTCCATTCATAAAATAAAGTTTTCATGATACATTATCCCACTACAATCATTTACATGTACATCAGTTGGAAGGAAATACAAAGAAAGATTACCAACTACCTTATAGAGTAAGGCTATTGTGGTTGGCTGGATGGATAAAGTCCTCGTGATGGCTCACCGATACCTGTTGGGTTTTCCATAGATCATAGGATGACAATTAAAGATTGCTAATTAACGAGGAAGAATTATATAATTTTGCAAAACTTGTTGTCATTAAAAGTTACATTCCTTCTCATTAATTTAAGTCCTATTCCTTTCTATTCCACATCAGGGACTAGTTCACGGAATTACCTCACCACTATATGGTCTCCGAAGTTGTGGACACTTCGGGATTGGAGATTGCCTTGATCTGGTGAGATTATGCCGCCGCACGTCGCCTCAACCAATTTTCCAATGCTACCCTGACAATTTCCTTTTCTTTTATTAATCATGGTCTCAAACCCTCAGCTTGGCAAACAAAGAAGCACACGTCCTCGAGAACTCGATTGCTTAATCCTCAGGCTAAAATTTAATCATATAACCTAGCGGCTTTAAATACATGTTATCATGACCTAGTCGTTATCCAATCATCCGTGCCTTCACATGGAACGACTACATCTTCCATCGTCCAACCCGAAGATATTGGCTTCCGGTACCATGCATTGCAAATCATTCATTTTGTGCTCACTTATCGTAATAGGCAACCGTGTACCACATGGATAGGGCAACACCAATACAGGTTCCTTCTGATAAACCTACAGGTTGCATGCCCGACCTGTAGTTCTACTCCAAGTCATTATTGACGTAGAACACAATCCTTTTCAGGATCCAATTCAAAACACATCATCAAATCCCATGATGTAATTCTTTTGTTAAGTCTTCAATTTGCATAATCATCAGCACTTAGTATAGACTCACACACATATATATATATATATATTATTCATATGCATATATACTTGTATTTATGCTTATTTTAACTCCAAAACCCAAACTTTCCAAGCCACTACATCAATTCGATGCTTAAACCTTATTTTAGTGGGAACCATAAAGCAACTTTTCATATTTTCTCAAAGATAGCTAAACTTAGGGTTCTTCGTAGCAAAGAACATACAATCCGGAATTTCAATAATCTCGTATGAAAACCCAACAATAAAAAGGAAGGATTTGGTTACCTAATCTAGATCTCTCTTGCATATGCAGTGCTTTATCGTGATTGTTTTTCAAAAAAAATGATTTATAGCTCCTGAAACGATCGAAATTCATTTCGTATAAAAAACGCTAAGAACGTGCCAAGAACATGAAGAACAAATGAAGAAGACGAATACCACATGAAGAACACGAAGAATGCAAAGAATATATTTTCTCTTAAAATTTCGGCAGAGCTTCCCCTTATACAGGTGATATTTCTAAGAAAAATTTCGGCAGAGTTTCCCCTCATTCTAGGACATATTTCTATAAAATTTCGGCAGAGTTTCCCCTTATATCGGGACACATTTCAAAAGAAAAATGGAAAGAGTTTCCTTTATAAAATCATCAAGAGGAAAACAATAACGAAACTGAAAGAATATACTCAAATAACAAGAGATGAAGAATCAGTAGATACCACGCGTCTTAGGTGAGTGAATGTGTGATGAATCACATGGTTCACTGACATGCATAGCCGCATGCACCTAAGTAGGGTATTACACATATTTCTTTATCAAAATAATTATAAAAGCAAATTTGAAAGAATAGAACCATAAGCGATAGAGAATCAGTAAACACAATGCGTCTTAGGTCAGTGAATGTAAGACGAATCATAGGGTTCACTGACATGCATACTTGCCCGCACCTAAGTAGGATATTACACAGATTTCTCCTTGAACCATAACAGAAAACGAATCGAAAAGAAGGATGAATCGAAAATAAATATAGAAGAAGATGAATAAAAAACACTATCTCAAGTTCGAGCATACTTATAGAACCAACTAGGAGAGGATCGTACCTTCCTCCTCCTCATTCTCCCGGCAGCGCTTTGCCAGTGCTCCCTCCTTACCTCTCACTCCTCCTCCTGACCTCTCGACCCTATCCCTTGGAGTGGTGGTGATAGTGGAAATTGTAGAGAATGAATGGGAAGGGGGGGTATTTATACGCTCTAGAAAACCGCTAACTATGGTTAGTAAACCATGGTTTATCCCTTAACTACAGTTAGTAGCCCATGGTTTTGGACAAAACTTATCCGAACTTAGGGCTTAAGTTAGAACTTTCCATAATATCCTGGATTCACTAATGACGCTTAATTAGCGCTAATCGTGAGCTAATCACGATTTAACTCCCTTTTAATCATAATTTAACTTTTATGACTCATGCTTAAGTTCTGCTGATATATGATTAGTATTTGCTAAAGTTGATTGGGAGTCTTTGAACCATCATTAGTTTCCTTAATCACAATTATTTGATATTAATGACGATCATTAAGGTTTAATGACATCTTAAGCCTTCTCTTTCTTCTGAAAACCATAACAATTCGAAACAAAGTCCGATTTACACGAAACAAATTCCGTTGGTTTCCTCTTGACGAGTCGGATCTTATGATATAGGATCTGAAAGATGGCCAAGTTCAAGTCTTTACACGACTCATCCATCTCCCCTATACTTAGGATAAAGCACATCCTAAGCAAGGCAAATACATGGATCGTGGTGGATGAGACGAATGAGAGGTGGAATTAAAGGAATATACATAATGCGATAAGAATGTACATTATTTAAGAAGGTAGAAGCTTTACCTTCATGTGTGAACATTGAGGAATAGATCTGATAAGCTGTAAGTTGGTATCAGAGTCAACCAATGAAAAAGCATGATCAGGATCGACATGGTGGAAGTCATCAGTGGTTTGAAAATGAAAAGGCACAAACTCGTCAATAGAAGAAGTAAGGTCAGGTATGGCATGGGAGGTCTCCCCTTTCTATGCCCTCCGTGGTAAAGTATCAATAGTGTAAATGATGTAGATCTCATGGACACATCGCCACACACAAGAAGAAGGAACAAAAAGGTCTATGCTTTCCGAGTGTTCCCCTTAAAGAGGAATTCTTGGGTCTCAATATTGTCCATGGTAAAACAAGCCTCTCTGATCTAAGAATTTAGGCCATAGTCCTTTGAGTCGATTGACAAAGGTACACTCCCATCAGTGGTGGGTTTCTGGATGGTAGTAGTTGTAATGTTCGTCTCAATCACAACGCTCTTGTTGTGGAAATGGAAGTGTATCTCGTCAGATCCATAATCAATAATGGTATTCATAGTAGAGAGGAAAGACCGACCCAGGATGATGAGAGTCTACTCCACGGGGGTGGATGTCTCCATGGGAAATAAAATAAAAGTCTATAGTGTAGTCCATGCCTTGAATCTGGATGATAATGTTTTCAAGCATACCCTTCAACATATTCATTGATCGGTTAGTGAACTGACAAATCGTTCCGGTTTTCTTCAAAGGCCCGAGATGGAGTGTGATCAAAATGATGTTAAGAGATAGCACATCTAACGAAGGGTGCACCAGAGTCCCTTTTCTTATTGGGTATACGATGGGTGATAGCGTGGACCATGGTCAAGGTGAGAATGTGGTGCTCAGTTCTACGATGTCTCTTCTTTCTCCTGGGCACTGGAAAAAAGTCCAAGGCTTTACGAAGTTGGGCTTCAATGATAGCTTGAATAACAACCACCACTTTAGGGGCAGATAACATTTTTTTAGATTTTTTATTTATTCTTGATTAGGGAAGAGGTTGGAATCAACATGTACACTATGGCGACAAGAAGGTTGTACAAGGCCATACTTGATAGGTAGGGTAGTGGGAACTGTGGTGTGTGCATGTATGGGCAAAGGTTGTGGCAAGGATGCCCTATCCTCACAAGTTGTCCCAGCTAGGTGATTTAACCGAAATTCATGGGGTCTAAATGTGTCTCACACAAAGCGGAGACAACAGTCACTGTGGCGACCCTTAATGAATCCCGATCAAAGTCAACAATTAACCCACAATATGAAATCAAACAATGACAAGCAAAAGTGGAGTTAAAATTTATTATTAACTCTACATAAAATGTGTATAGGTGTAAGTATGTAGAGGTCGAACTCAGGGAGCAAGGCAGGATAGATCAAGCAAGTGCAAAAGTGGTGATGTGATTAAGTGTCTACAAACATGCATTTTTTGTGGGTTTTTAATTTTATATTTTTTTATTTTTAATTTTTAATTTTGTATTTTGATTTTTAATTTTCTGATTTTATATTTTTTTATATTTTATAATTTTTTATTTTCTTTTTCAATAATAGAATATATACAAAGTATAAGAAAGAGAGGATAAGGTATTTATAAAAATGAGGGAAAATGCTTAAAAATCAGGAAATAAATTTTTTTGTCTTTTTATATTTTTCTACTGTTTTTGTGATTTTTGGGGATTTTTCAGAATATTTTTGGTATTTTAAAAGGTCAAAATACAAGAAAACAGTGAACTATACTACTGGCCGAGATCAAAATGAGGATGAAAAATACTAAACAGTACCCAAAATTCCTCAAATTAATTTTAAAATAACGGTAATAGAATAAGGAAACTACGAAACTGAGTTTATATTTTTAGGATCTTTCTAAAGTTTTTTAGATTTTTTTGAAGTTTTTAGAGGTTTTCTAATTTTTAGGAGTTTTACTATGAATTTTTTAGTGGTTTTTAGACTGACACTAAAATACATTAAAATAGACCTAAGGTAATTTTTATTGGAATTTTTCAAGGAGTTTTGATATTTTTTTGGTATTTTCTAATGCAAACAGTAGCAAAAATGCATGTTTTTTATTTTTAATAAATATGAAAATGCAATATAAACGCAATACAAAAATATGGCGTAAATGAGCAAGCAAACATGAGCCTATGATAATTTTGTGGTGATTTTTTAGCAATTTGTAGATGTATGCAATAAATAGAGAAAGCATAAAGAGAATACAAGCTGGCAGAGACTTAAATGTAAATAGGCAAAAGTTGAAGGGCCTCTACGCAATATTCCCACAAATTTTATAACTAAACAAAAAATTTTCAGAAATGATCGCAAATAGCCAAACCTGTGAGGGCTTCCTAGCAAAAACCCCAAGGTCATGCGCATACGCACGCGCCTGGCAGAGGTATAGATGTAATACTCAAAAATACGGGGGCTAAAATGCAAATATCACAAAAATATTACACTGCGTTTAAAAGTTTCCGGACTAATCACAAATACCCAAAAGGACTGAGGGTCTCTTTGCAAAATGGCCACGCTCCTCACGCGCACGGGCACGTGAGGTGACGTGGCCGAGGACTTGAGTGGAATATTACAAACTAGGTAGGTCAATATGCAAATTTTACAGAAACTATAAAAGAGCAGATGAAAGTTTTAAAATTAAACAATAAATACAAAAAGGAGGCGGGGTATACTTGCAAAATCCCCAGCCAAGGGTGTGATCGGACGTCTCAGGATCTGTCACTTATGCCACGTGTCCTGATCGTGACGGCCCATACCCCTTCGTCTGCAACGGCCAGGATTAGAAGATCGGCGAGTGATCGAACGGCCTGGGCTCGAGCTGATCCAACGGCGGCTGTGCTTCGCCAAGAACAAGGGGCGATCGGACGGCTCACGAGTGTGGAGGAAGAACATGCGAAGAACAGCGCTTCGGCAACTTTGGGTCCATAAAATCTCGCTACTCGGAGCTGTAGGCTTCCCTCCGATCGCTCCAAAAGATGCTTGGGAGCTTCCTCAAGGTGACGGCGGCTCCAAAATGGCCCAATGACGGCCGGAGCTCCGCTGCGGAGTTGGCGAAGGAGGACCGCCCCCAGGAGGCCTGAGCTTGACGACAATTGCCCCCAGGTGGGGATCTGGGCACCTGGAACCTGCATAAAAAGTGAGGAGGAGCGCGGGCAAAATGCCACGCACCTCGAGACGGCGAGAAGAGGCAGATGGTGTTGGAATGGATGCTTGCTGGAGCAAGCTTCGGCGAGGGGTGGCTGAGGTGATTGGTAATGCGACGAACGGAGTGAAAGGTGGAAACGAACGCTACTGCTATGAGGAATAGAAATATGCAAGAAAACTAAGTAAAAACAATACCTCAAGCTAAGGATGGCGAGGTGAAAACCTCACGGCGGCGCGGCCGTCGGAGGTGGCTGGAACATGGCCGTCGAACGTCGCCGCACCTCGACGGGGGTAACGGGAGCCTCCCCTGTCACAGGAGTCTCTACCTTCACGCACCCGGAGGTCTAAAGCTCTCCAAATCGATTCAAAGAGGAAGGCGGACGACGGGGGTAGTTTTTGAATGGTTGACGAACGGGCGTGAAAGAGGAGAGGTGGCGGTCGCATCGAGGGTCCAAAGACCACGCTAAGCTATAGGTGTGTATCCTCGAACCAAGGAGAACAAAAGTCCAGAAGGGACTTAGGCGAGATAGTGAAAGGATAGCCCGCGAAAAAACCAAGAAAATGGGTGCAGACCTGGGGTCAAGGAGTTGACCCCCGGTTAACCGATGGCGTGCCCTGATTAGGCCACGTCATCCGTAAAAAGACAAAGGTTTATTAAAAATCTTGTAAATTGAATTAAAAATATTAAATGAATTAATTAATTTGAGGTTATAAAATAAAAAATGTTTATTATTTAATAAATTATTTTATGGTGATTTTTATTTATTTTTATGACGTATAATTTTACAAGTTCCCTTTTATACCCTTTATAGGTATATTACCTATATATTTTATTAATTTATTTTTATTTTGTGTTTTTAATTTATTTATTTTTGTTTATTATTTTATAAACTTGTAAAATACTTTTATACACTTATAAATATTTTTATTTTATTTTGCTGATGTGTTTTGTACATTTAATAAAATATAAGTATGTATTATACATGTATAAGTATAGGTATTGTACCTATGTATTATATATACATGTATTTTATTTTATATTTCTTTTGTGTTTTATTCTGATTTTATACACATATATATTATAAACAATATTTACAAAATTATAAAAATATAAAATTATAAAAATAATGAATAATAAATAAATGAATATTTTAATATGTACAAGTATACAAGTAGGGTCCAAAACTCAACTTTCAAACCGTAACTCCGAAAAATACAAAACCACCTCCATTAAATAGCCTATTTTAAATTATATACAATTAAAGGTGAGTTTTGTATGTTTCGAGTTTTTATTTGCAAGATACAGGTCTGGGAAGTTAGAGTTCTGGATTCTTACGCAGATCACAACTTTTTATCTGTACATTATTTTTGAGTGAAATCAATTTTGTATTTTTCTATATTAAATTATCTACAACTTTCATGTAAAAAGTTTCTTTATTTGAGGTATAAAAAGTAGAACCACAAATAGGTCCCAAAATGAATAAAGAATGAAGGAAAATAAAAGGTATTTTTATTGTATTTTCGCCCTTATCCCCCCCTACTTTATTCCTTGTTGACCTAGTCATCGAGATGCCTAGGTCTCAGGGTTTCGGGTCATAAAATATTTACAATATTTCATTCTTTTTCTTTTCTTTTCTTTATTCTATAATTTTGTCTTTAAAAACCGCATTTTATATACTATTTACACAAATATGCATGGATGATAAAATGCATGGATTAAGCCTATTTACACGCATTTACTAAGGTTTTTAAGGCCAAAATGATAGAATAAAGATGATGAAACGTAGATTCATCATCCCCCTATATTGCCTTTGCTAGTCCCTAGCAAACACTTATGCAATAAGTGCAGAAAAAGAAAAATAAAGAAAAGAAAAAGAAGAAAATTGGATTAAGTTTAATTATCAAACTTGTCTTCACAAAATCAAAGTTTGGAGCTTAAGTTGGACCTTTGGAATTTTAGTGCGGGCGGAACCTTAATGAGAACCGGACTTGAAATCCAACAGCCTTTGAGAATCCCAAAGCTCTGCTCAAGTCTCCTCAATAGCCAGGTCAGAAATATTTCAATTCATACGCAAACCCTTATGACTATGAGACTCGTACAGTGTAAGTGATGGTGGCTCTCCCCAACTGAAATGACAAAGAGACTGACTTCTCCAATATGACAACCCAATGATTCCCCAATCCAACAACTCATTCCTCAAGGAGCAGGGTATTCCCTTCTAAGTTCAAGTGGCAACCAGCCCAAGAGGAGGGGGTGAAGAGAAGAATGGACAGTAGCCAGTGTAGCTACCTATCCTACGATGCAAGACCAATGTAGTCAAGTCATCCAGCTGCAGGCTCACATGATTTGACTTTGAAGCTCAAGCTTGCTTATTTGACTTTACACATATGTACACTCTGGCAGGCATTTTTATTTTTGTACAGGCCTATCCGCTTTTTTGGAGTTTTTGCTTTTGCTATTTTTTTAATGCTATATACAACAGCATTTACATAAGGATTTTTTCCTCTTGAGCCAGTAGACTATCCCTCCTTTGAAGCTTTATTGCAACCCACGATCTCCTATCCTCGAAACTCATCATTACTGGACGGGTTGGGGTGCACTTCCCTCCCTTGAGGACAAGTGTTTGCACCTGTGTACGTCTCATACCGGCAAATCCAACCCCCTCACCACTCCAACTGAGTTGAGCCATGTGAAAGGTGCAAGTGTCCAAGTTAGGTCATTATCAACAAGAGTCATGCGTGTGCTCCGAAATACTCTACTTAGCCAGTCAAGAATCCATTGAACCAAGTCTCATGATCCTCAAAGAATTAAGTCAACTTAGACTTGAAGTACCTTAATCCTAGTTCCTATAAGGTTCCTGTTAATTAGGTAGATTTAAGGTCCAACCAAGCTCCAATCTTCGGATTTTACTTAGAATCGTTCAATTATCAACAAACTTAATCCGAAAAATGCGAATGCCATGCAAATGCTATGCAGAAAATATTTTTGTGATGCAATTTTCAAAGATTTGAACTTTTTATGGGTTTTTGAAAAGATGATGCATATGCATTTTTTAGGTTTTTGAAAAAGTTTTTCAAATGTTTTTGGATTTTAATTTTACAAATGTTTTTGGAATTTTTGAAAACAAAAAGGTTTTCGCTAAAAACTAGGTAAATATATTTACACGGGGATGCATCTTATATATACAAGAAGTGGATTTTAAGAATTTACAAGGGTAAGTGGTCAATTTTATATAGTAAATTTTGGTGTGATGTATATATTCCTCAAACTTATTTGACACAGGTTTTTCAAACAATTTTGAAAACTATAGTCCAAAGTAATTTTTACAAACAGTTTTTACAAACATGAACACACATTTGAAAATCATTTTGCAAAGTTTTTCCAAACAGTATATATATATTTCAAATATTTTTGCAACCATTTTTCAACCCATTTGCAAATCATTTTTCAAACATTTTATCTCACACAAAGAAAATAAATTTTTACAATCAAAATGTTTTTACAAAGGTTGAAAACATGTAACAAAACGTTTTACAAATAGTTTTCAAAAGATTTTTCACAAGGGTTTTCAAACTATTTTTCAAACATTTTGCAAAAAATATTTTCACGTGATTTACTAATCAGTAAGTACAAAAGAACTTTGAGGAATAATCACATCTTTTTATTAAGATTTTTAATGAATTTAATTGTATTAATTAGCCATAATTATTAGTAAAAATATGAAAGTACGAGTTATGGGTAAAGTATATACACAGTATATACGACCCCCCTATACTTAGCTTGAGCTATGTCCTCATAGATCGGAGGGAAAAGAGAAGACATAACTCGTACTGAGTATAGAAAAGACTAAAGAATAAAGGGATAAGAGATGAATGAATAAACCAATGAATGAGAAGTCGACCGTCCCCCCTATACTTAGGATCAAATAATCCTAAGTATAGCAGACTGTACACAATGCAGGGAGGGTCAAGGGTGGGAATGAACAGATCGTACTCAGACTGTCTCCCCCTATACTTAGGGTAAGATATCCCTAAGTATAGACAAGAAGAGGAGACAATGGAGAGGATCAAAGAATAGAACAACTCGGGGTGCATACCCCCCTATACTTAGGACAAAGTATGTCCTAAAAATAGAAAACTATCTACAAGGGGCGACACATTTTTGATAGATACAGAAGATGGAAGAGAAAAAGAAGAAAAGAAGAAAAGATATCAACAGATGAGAGAATGATATAGACATATGGATCTGTACAGCGAAAGATGGAAGTGATGACCATGTACGAGATGCAAATGATCTGAGTCAAAGAACACATCTCATACCAGAAGAATTGGGGCAACGTCAACGGTTAGTGGATCATGATCTAGATATAACTTCAGGCGTTGACTGTTAACACGGAAGGTAGAGGAAGATGACGGCTCGGATATATCAATGCTACCATTGTCATGTACCTTCCTGACCACAAATGGACATTTCCACTTGCTCTGTAATTTCCCTGGAAATAACTTCAGCCTGGAATTAAACAACCATACACGCTGATCGGGCTCAAACTATTTATGGCTGATATGAGAATCATGCCATGTCTTCACTTTTTCCTTGTATTGTAGGTTGCTAGAAAAGGTTGTATCTCTCAACTCCTCCAGGGCTGCCAACTCTGCTCTGCTCTGTTCTCCTATACTCTCGGGATCTAACAGTAACTCAGTAATTGCCCAAAATGATTTATGCTTGATTTCCACTGGCAGATGGCACGACTTGCCATAGACGAGGCGAAAGGGAGATGTCCCTAATGGATTTTTGAAGGAGATCCGATAGGCCCACAAGACCGAGTCCAAAAGCTGTGACCATTCCTTTCAGTTTGGGCAAACAACCTTCTGTAAGATCGTCTTGATCTCCCTGTTCGATACTTCGGCAAGACCATTAGTCTAAGGATGGTACGACGTGGCAACACGATGGTCAATGCTGAACTCGTCTGCAAGGGCCCTAACTTTATCATTAATGAAATGAGACCCCCCGTCTGAAATCAGAACTCTAGGCACCCCGAACCGTGAAATGATATTTTTCCTCAAAAATTGACATACGGTTTTAGCATCTGCGGCTCGGGCGGGGATGGCCTCAACCCAACGGCTAACATAATCTACAGCGAGCAAAATGTGCTCAAACCCCTGACTCTTAGGAAATGGGCCCATAAAATCAATCCCCCATGCATCAAAAACCTCACAAAAGTGAATGGGATGCATGGGCATCATGTCTCTCTGTCCGCAAGTACCCATTTTCTGATACAGTACACCTCTTCATGAATTCATTTGAATCCTTGAAGAGAGTAGGCCACCAAAGGCCGGATTGAAGCACCTTCTGTGCTGTCCTTTCTCCCAGAATGATGTCCTCCTGCCTCAAGCTTGTGACAGTAGGTGAGGACGCTATGCTGCTCTTCTTGAGGAATGCACCTCCTCGAGATGCTATCCCCTCCTTCATGATAAAGGACGGGATCCTCCCAATGGTAAAACTTGGCCTTAGCTAGGAAGGTCTCAAGTTTCTGTCTGGACCAATCCTAGGGAACTGTCTTTGCAACAAGATAGTTTACAAAGTCGGCATACCATGGGAGAGAGGAGATCGTCAAAATCGCCTCATCCAAAAAAGTCTCTGTGATAGGTGCGCTGGGCTCAGATTCCTCAAGGTTCTCTAAACGGGAGAGATGATCCACCACCACATTCTTAGCTCCAAGATAATCCTTAATCTCAATATCAAATTTCTAGAGTAGAAGGATCCATCTGGTAAGGCGAGCTTTGGCATCCTTCTTGGCCATGAGGTACCGGATGGCGGTGTGATTTGTATATATGGTCACTCTAGATCCGAGAATATACGATCGATACTTATCCAAAGCAAAGACTACGACCAGCATCTCTTTCTTTGTCATAGTATAATTCCGCTGGGCGGCATCCAAAGTCCGGTTGGCGTAGTGAATGGCAAACGGCAATCCATCCCTCCTCTCTCCAAGCACAGCCCCTACGGCAAAATCAGAAGCATCCGTCATGATATCAAATGGGAGAGATCAATCAGGTGGCTGAAGGACAGGAGCCGTAACAACCATATTCTTGAGAGTCTCAAAAGACGCAAGACACTTATCATCTACAATGAACTCGGTGTCTTTCATCAGCAAATTAGTGAGCGGTCGGGCAATTCGACTGAAGTCATGAATAAACCGTCGGTAGAAACCGACATGCCCCAGAAAAGACTGCAATCAACGCAGATTGGATGGTGGATTGAGTTTTCTAATGATGTCCACCTTAGCCGGATCAACCTCCATGCCCCTGTCGGAGATGATGTGGCCAAGGACCGTCCCTTAAGTCACCACGAAGTGACTCTTCTCCCAAGACAAAACAAGATTGACCTCTATGCAGCGCTGAAGCACACGGTCTAGACAGTCAAGACAAGCATCTAACCCATTGCCATAGACCGAGAAGTCATCCATGAAGACCTCTAAGCAATCACCCACCATGTCCGAGAAAATGGACAACATGCACCTTTGGAATGTCGCAGGGGCGTTACATAGACCAAATGGCATCTGTCTGAAAGCATAAGTCCCAAACGGACAGGTGAATGTCGTTTTCTCCTAGTCTTCGGACGCAATGGCCACTTGATTATAACCGGAGTACCCGTCAAGAAAACAGTAGTGACTCTTCCCAGCTAGCCTCTCGATAATCTGATCAATAAATGGCAGTGGGAAATGATCCTTCTTGGTGGCATGATTCAGTCGTCTGTAGTCCGCACAGACCCTCCAAGAAGTTGGTACCCAGGTAGCTATCTCCTCTCCTGACTCATTCACAACTTTAGTGATGCATGTCTTCTTGGGCACCACATGTAATGGACTAACCCACTTGGAGTTGGAGATGGGGTAGATAAAATCGGCGCTCCACCACCTTGATATTCCTTCATGACCACATCTCGAAGATTCGGGTTCAGCCGTCGTTGGAACTCACGCGATGGCCTAGCGTCCTCCTCAAGATAGATGTGGTGGGAGCACAGAGCCGGACTAATCCTCTGGAGATCAGCTATACTTCATCCTATCGCCTTGCGGTTTCTTTCAAGAACCTCCATCAGACGAGATTCTTGTTCTCCAATCAAACCTGCTGAGATAATGACTGGGTGCATATCTGGTTCACCCGCAAGGAATCTATACTTCAGCGATTGCAGCAAGAGTTTCAATTCTGGATAGCTGGGAGGTGGCAGATCTGGCTTCTGATATTTCTGTGTAAAGGCTACCAGGTCTGCATGTGAGAACTCTCACTGTGAATGAGAATCTAACGAAGTGAGCCCTGTTGAATCATCTATGAACTGTACTGGCTCGCACTCCGTCCTAGCTGTCGGCTCAGAAGGAATCAGACATGGCAAATAGTCATCAAAATCATCCCAATCGATGTCTGAATCTGAGGGATCAGAGCTAGAAGAACACGAATGGAATTCTGTTGTACCACTCGTCACAGAACTGTCAGCCTCAAAGGTATCCTCATCCAGGGGTGTGCTCTCCAGGCTCTCAACTGCCATCAATTGTAAATAAAGTGAATCTGCAGGCAATGCGAGGGTCTGTGCTACGGGATCTGTGCAAATGGATTCATCATCTGTCATCACAAAATCACACTCCTGGTGGATGTCAGACTCGACCTCTGTCATCTGCTCAATATCACTGGACTGCTCTGAGCATGCTAATTCTCTCGCTCTGGTCTCATCGATCGTTTCTATTTGTATGCTCTCACCCTCTACGCGAAAGAACACCGTCCCATTATCATGATCGGTCACCGGCTTGGCTATGACCAAGAATGGGCGTCCAAGTATGATAGGGGCATCTGTTACCGACTCAGGGATCTCCATGTCCAGTACAACAAAGTCCACGGGGAATTTCAGGCTCTGAATGGTAACAACCACGTCTCTTAACAACCCCTTCGGCCTCTTAATCGACCTATCAGCAAACTGAAGGACCGTCCTGCTCCGAAGAAGAGGACCAAACTCGAATCGGTTAAGTAAGGCTGCCGGAAGGAGGTTGATAGAAGATCCGCTGTCTAATAGCATACGATCGAACTGCTGCTCCTGAATCTCGCATCTGACATAGGGAGCTCCTGCATCAGGTCTCTTGGCTGGCATTCAGTTCTGAATGGTGCAACAAGTGTCATGGGTGAGCACATGGATCTGATCATGGTGGTTCCTCCTCTTCCTGTGGACTGTAGTCTTCTCTTTCAAGTTCTTCTGGAAGAGGGGAATGTGCTCAAGTGTCTCCCGTAGAGTCAGTTGAATATGGAATCTATCAATCATCTGGTTGTTGAACTCTACCTGTTGTGTCTTTTTTGGATTTTCTCTTTTATTCCCCTTCGCCAAGCGGAGTACTTCAGGGAAGGGGATGGAAGGGGCCTCCACAGATGGAGGGCTAGGAATAGGTCCCTGTGCCTGTGAAGGAATAGAATCCATACCATGATCATCATTCAACACATATGGATCTGAAGTGTAAACAGAAATCTTTCCTTTATTCTTTTTTTTGTTCTTTTTTACCACAGTCCTGAGATACAAAAGGTGGCAACACTACATGTGTGAGCTTAACAAAGGTAGAAGTGGTGGCTTCAGTACCACCAACGGCATCTAACTTTGCGGCATCAACACCGGGCTCTCGTTCTACATCAAAAATGGTGGCATCAGCACCACCGTCTGCATCCGGTATCATGACGGCCTCAGTACCGTCGCCTGGATCTCCATCCTTGGTGGCATCATCACCACCGTCATCAACATCATCAACGGCATCAGCACCGCTACTCTGCTCATCTGGCGCTCTGGATTCTTCGTGTTGTTGTCGCTCAGATGATGCACTGCCGGCGGGTATCCTACCGCTCCTAGTAGTCACAAAATCAGCATCATACAAAGAAGACATGTCACTCAAATAATCACTAGGAGAAGTATCCTCTGTAAACTGTACTTGCTCAGACTTTCTTTTCAGACTGTTTGGATTAGGCTCAATCTGAGCTGGTATGGCAGCCTTGCCTTTGATGATGTCCCTCATTTCCTGCCGGAATTCCTCCATTTCCTGTCGCATGGATGCTCGATGTTCAGAGAGTAATCGGGCGAGGTCACCTAATGAGGGTTCTCGAAGGAAGGTGCCTGAGAACCGGACCTATTCCCTTGCTGGAAATGAGGTTGCTGCTGAGAGGAGAAGTGCTCACGAGGCTGGGGGTATGACTGTTGGGGCTGTTGACGCTGCCGCCACTACTGTCCTTGATAGGTGGGACGAGGACCATGCTGGTACTGTTGTTGGGCATACTGGGGTTGCTGTTGTTGTTGGCTGTTCTACTGTCTTGGAGCGGGAGGCTGCTGCTGGGAGGAGGTGCCACCAGTGGTCCAACGGAATCTGGGGTGATCACGATGAGTTCTGACTAGCTGTGGGTACCGGTCGTACCATATCCCATTGACTTCCATCAATGACTCCTGCTCGAAGGATGGTGGAGGAAGAACTGCCAATGGCTGATCCGGCTGATAGACAACCATCTGAGTATCCTGAGATGGTGTCTGCGACGGGTGATACTGTAGCTGCGGCACCGGCTCTGCTTGGATGTAGTTGACCTGACGGTAGGGGGCAGAGGGCTGGGTGGAGCTGCTACTGCTGGGATCAGCCCGTGACCTGGGAGGCTGCTGAGTAGACATTTGTGCCTCCTGGATGCAAAGAATCTGTGTCTTCAGGTCACTCATGGTCTTGGTAATCTGGTCCATTTGGGTCAGTCCTTGCATCTGCTTTTTCTCGAGGATCCTGAGATGGTCCAACTTCTCATTAATGATGCCCATGTCGATTGCGGCTGATTCAGCTTGAGCTGCAGCTGCCGACGGAGTATGAGGACCGGCATCGATGCGGGCGATCCTCTGAAATGATCCTGCTCCTTGGGGGGGCTTCTGCTGTGTGTAGACTCGGGCTTGGGCCATGACTGTCGAGTTCTATGCCATCCCTTCATAGATGGCCCAAACGTCATCTTCACCCTTGGAAAAATAGGACCCACCACAAGAGGCATTTATAAGCCCCTGCAGCTCCGGTGTCAGCCCACAGAAGAAACTCTGAACCAAATTGGGCTTGTATATATCATGGTGTGGACACCGGTCAATGAGCTCTCTGAATCGATCCCAGGCCTCATGGAATTGTTCATTAGGGATCATTATGAAATTGCTGATCATGGCTCGTGCTGCGTTGGTCCAGCCGAGAGGATAATACTTGTTGAGGCATGCGATCCGGAGTTGTGCCCAAGTGTTGAAGAACTTCCCCAAATGTTTCAGCCAGTAAGCGTCTCTATCAACCAAAGAGAACGGGAAAGCTATCATCTTGATGGTGTCCTCAGTCACCAGTCTGTCATGAATTGTACTGCAGATCATTTTGAATTCCTGCAGGTGGAGGTGTGGCTCTTCGGTCGCCAGCCCATGGAATTTAGACAGTAGCTGAATAGTGTGGGGGGCGAAGCTTGAAATCTCCATGAACGGGAGGAAGTCGGATCCATCAATGAGTGAGGGATGCTGCGGGATTGTGCAATTCCCTCATGATTGTCTGTGGCGGTCTCTCAGCGTCAGGATCTCCTCCTTTTGCAACAGGTATGTCTCCTCCACCACTTGCAGCTCTGTTCTCTCTATCGGCTCTCATCTGCGTCAGCTCTCGCATGACGTCACCCATGAAGGCACCCTAGTCTCTGATCTGCCTCTGCATTGTCTCCAGGGATGCTAGAAGTGAATTGTTGATGGCAGCTTGATCACATAGGAAAGGAAGGTGTTCCTGCTCATCTGGCTGCTCTCCTCTGTTTGCCATGGCTGGGTTCTCTGAAAAGGCAAAAGAACCCATCTCAGGTGCCGTCAAATTATCTGAGCTCTGTGTTGCACTAAACTCTGAAACTGCTGGACTGATGGAGGAAGAAGGGTGGTCGAGGGGGAATAGGGTGGAAGTAAACTCAGGTTCGGAGAGTGGGTCTTGACTCCCCGAAACTGTCCTAGATGAATAGAGAGGAGTGTTGGATAGCGGTGTCGACAGAGACGGCCTAAGAGACCTCCTTCCCATCATCGTGATTACTGAGAAGAGAAAGGTTGAGAAATGAAGAGGAGGGGGGCAAATTTGCGCACAATTGTGCGGTGTTTTTTATCTTGACCTAGATCCAACTAATCAATCAAACACAATGCAAAGGGTTCACCAACTCAACACGTGAAGCCGTAAGGGTTCGGCTATTATCTTTGTAGTTTTTAGATGAATTGAGGCATTTATCTTTGAACGAGTCCTTAGAGCGCTACGCCTATAGGAGAGAGAGTACTGCCGGAAGAGTATCCCGTACTTGTCCTCCTCCAATGTAACATGTAGTCTGCATTTTTTGAGGTCCTTGTAACCCTTCCTGGATCCCTACTTAGCCAAAGAAATAGAGAAAGGAAGCCAATAGGCGAAACCAATACTTCGGAACACGCTCGCAACGGAATCACCCGTGAGCGTGCAAGAACCTACTCGGACGCAAGACGATGAGACAGACACCCCCGTGAAGGCGTGGCCTAGGCTCGATACTTCGGACAAGGTCGATGCTCTACACAATAGAGAGTCATCAATGGTGACCAAGCCCTACTCGTCCACGTACGACAGAAGTGCCAATACTTCGGAAATCCAGGCGATACACAAGGCAGCCACAGACTGGGTTTTTGGCTCTAATCCTTACGAAGCCGCTCTCTCACTTGGATGGAGACCTTCCCATGCAACCTGAATACAAGTGATGGTATTACTCACCCCAAGCAATGAATCCGATTAACCAATTTTATTTAGGTCAAGTTTTCTTTAGCAGACTCTTTTTTAATTTTTTTGATGTTATCACTTGTTTTGAGTAGATTCAATACAAGCACCTAACGTTTTTGTATTTTCTTTGATTCCTATTTGTTCCAAAAACAGAGGGAGAAGAGTCGGAAAAGCCAATGCAAGTGGTACTAAGATGGAAATCTCACCTTAGTGCCTAAATGATGGATGCTGAGATAGAAGACTTACAGTGACTCCTAGCTCTCTCCATGCGGTATGCAAAACAGGAATTTATAAACCTAATCTATATGCCGATATGCACACGGAAATCGTCCTAAGCAGGCAATTGCTAGCGTGAAGAACCACAAGTCAGTCACCGATCCTTAATCCAAGAGTCCGGTCTAGGATCACCCCTCCTCTTCTCGACACATCGAGTTCAGGAGTAGCGCTTAATAGGGTGGGCTCGCGGCACGTATGTTTGAAGACAATGAGGCGACTGTTTAAATTAAACTAAGTCCAAAACGCACTATAGGTACATGCAATGGTTATTAGGGTGTTTGGACCTAATTTACTCGATCAAGCAAGCCTAAAGATAAGGGCTCATTCCACAAAAGAAAGGAAAAATAAAACAAAACCGGAAAATGACAAGCGGTAGAAAGCGTGGTATAGTCGCTGGAGCAGAGCTCTGGCGAACTACGAAGATCGGTTTTTACGCTAATGTATGCGATTAAAGACTAAGCTAAGGACAAAAGTAAAATGCTAAATCAAAATGCTACCTAAAAATACAGAGAAAATGGATCGAAGCTGACCAGAGGCATGGGAGCCAAACCTCGTAGCGACGGAGCTCATCGGAGGTGGATCGACCTCAAAAACGACACCTTCTTCACCGTAGAATTGTTAGAGAAGTCTTGCTGTCACCAAGAACACAATCAAGCCTTATATTTAGGGTTTAGTTGGCAGACGAGGGATCAAGGATCGAAGGACGAATGGAGGAGACATTATATACATGCGATGTTGGTTGTTAGATTTTGTCCGATATGGTGATACAACGATCGAGGCAACACATTAGCGTGAAAGTGCAAGGATCGACGGTCAACTTTCGTGAAGAAATCTAGGTGTTTCGGGCATCATATCGATGAGGAAAAATCAATGAAGTGGGGTCAAAGATCTTTTAGTAGCTACAAGACTAAGGGGTTAGACAGTTGACCGAGGTCAATTGGTATGGGCTCCCCCACTGGTCCACGTGGACTGCTGAAGGGCAAGATAAGAAAATAAAAGAATGGAAATTATATACTAAACAATAAATGAATTAATTAATAAAAAATGGGTAGATGGCAAGGCTTTCCATAAACAAGGCGGTAGGGAGACATGTCGAGTGGTGATTTGTATGGCGTGCGATAAGCCCAAAGAACAGAGTCCAGTAGTTGAGACCAATTCTTGCAGTCCAGAGTATAAGTTTCTGTAGTATTGTTTTGATCTCCCTATTTGAGCATTCAGCCAAGACATTTGATTGCGGGTAGTATGACACAACAACATGATATTCGATGCCATATTCTTCGATAAACTTCTTGACCTCCTTGTTAATGAAGTGCCCCCTCCCCCCCCCCTCCTCCCCCCATTAGAAATGAGAATCTTGGGGATTCCGAACCGCAAAATGATGTTGTCTTTTAAGAATTGACAGACTATGCGGTTGTCCGCGGGTCGGGCGGGGATTGCCTCCACCCATCTACTAACATAGTTGATGGCAAGTAGGATGTACTCAATACCACGACTGTAAGGAAATGGTCCCATGAAGACAATGCCCCAGGCGTCAAAGACGTTGGATATCTGAGTGTACTTCAGAGGCATTGTATCGCACATGTTGATGTTCCCTACAATTTTCTGGCAGTCAGTGCACTTCCTGACATAATCATCTGCATCTTTGAGGAGAGTTGGACACCAAACTCCACATCGAAGCACTTTTCCGCCATTCTCTTTCCAGAATGGTGTCTGATGAATCTACGATTCTCATTCTCTATTCCTTTATTTTAGATTTATCTTTCAACAAAACCATCTATAAATATATATATATATACATATTAAATTAACTTTGTGTATGCCATTTTAAATATATCATAATTAACACCTATTTTGCAAAATAAAAGAATAAAGAGAAAAGAAAAATAAGGATATATTTAGAATAAATACATAATGACTCAAACCCCAAGAGGAGGTCAAGTCTTGGTATGATCACAAAAGAATAAGCAGAGAGAGACAAGGGTACACTATGTATCGCAAAATAATAAGTATTCATTTTTATTTTGATAAAATATAAATATTTCATTAATTTAAAATACTTGTGTACATCCCTAGAAATAATATAAAAACAAATTAAAATTAAAATTAAAATCCAACAATTCCTTGTACAAAAGACACTTGTATATATACAAATACATGTCTATTCTGCAACGTTATTTAATTTATAAAAATAAAATAAAAACTATTTTGTATTCCTTAATTAAATGGATTGCACCTACATAAAAACAAGTCATCTGCACACTTCATTGATGATTCTTGGAATTCACAAAAAATAATCATAAATTTTATAGATGTGCAAGGAACAGTTGGAGCACACATCAGCAGTTTTTTTAGCAAGAACGTTTGAATGGAGAATTAGTTAGAAGTTGTTTACAGTAACGGTCGATAATGATAAGATAAATGATGTTGTATTGAGGGTTGTTGAATCTTATCTTGGTGATTCACTAGTTTTCAAATGATTGTTCTTCCACGTTCATTGTGCAGTGCAAACATTAATCTGCTTGTCCAAGATGGGTTGAAAGTCATTACCAAGTCAATAGTGAAAGTGTATCTTATCACTAAATACGTGACATGCTCACCTCTAATTGAGACAAATTTTAACGAGATCACAAATTAGATTGATTCCAAACCTAAAAAAGAGCCTGTCATTAGATTGTTGTACATGACAGAATTAAACATACCTTATGTTGGCAACGACTTTATAGTACAATGTTGTATTTAAGATATTTAGATTCAGATATGTCAACTATATATATGGGCCAAGCAATTCTACATAAAAAAATTATAATATGTTTGAAATATTTTTACGATGCTACAGAGCTATTATCTAGTTGAATTTAGATGACATCAAACCTTTTATTTATTGAATTTTACGAAATCTAAATGCTCTTTATAGAATGGTTGCAACACATCGATGATATAATTGTGTCCACGTCTACTACAATGAAAAGAAAGTCTAACAAATGCTGGAATATGTGCAACCAACTTCTAACTATTGCTTATGTTTTGGTCCCTGTTACAAGATGAATGTAATAAATATTATAAAGATATATATGAGAATGATGGAGTAGAAAAAGTGAAATGTAGTCAAAAAAATCTTTTTCATCGTTAGCTTCAATTCAACAAGCTCCAAAAAATGCATCAAATGCGGCATCCATGATATATTAGACAAAAAAGAGTAGATTTGCACAGCTAATGATGATGAAGATAATCAACCATTGGAAACTAAGTTGGATGAATATTTAGAAGAAAATTGTTTGAAAAGGAAGGATAATCGGGGAATAAGTTCAATATTTTGGGATGGTGGAAGAAAAATTTTAGAAGGTTCCGTATTCATGAAAAAAATAGCCAGGGATATTCTTGAAGTTCCAATATCCACGGTTGCATCCGAATATGTTTACGGTATTGGTGGTAGGATAGTTGATGCATACCATAGAAGACTAAATCTTGATATGGTGGAGATATTCATATGCACCCAATATTGGTTGAAGAGTGAATATAATTGTTAGAATTTATTTCTTTATTATTTCATTCTCATCCCATATCACTGCAGATCTTGATAAAGTATTTTAAAAAGAGTACGTATTTGATGTTTCGGTCGATTTCACCAATGTGGGTGAAGAAGCAAAAGATGTGATACAACAAGAATGTTCTACAGAACGTGAGATTTTATTTGATTTTATACAATGCTTGATATATTAGTTTGATTTTATTTTAATATCTTTGATTTTTATTTATTTCAGCTATTGATGATGAGGAGAATAAAGTGGAACGTTGATGTGAAGTTGCTATTATAGATCATAATTGGTATGCCATATGGGTTTAAAATGTATTTAAGATATTTGTGTTTGTTTGTAAAAATATTCTTTTTTAAAAAAAATAGGTGATGGCACACTAAAAAGGATAAAGTCATGTATCAGAACTTTTTATGTTATTATACTTTTATTAGTGTCCTTAGCTATTACGAATAACTATATCACTTTCCTTCATTATAAAAACTATACCACTTTTTACAATTTCTTTTGTTTCTTTCGCGTCAATGGATGTTAAGTTATATCATTTAAGTTTTTCTTTGATATTCTTGTCACTTTGTGAAATATACCATGCTTGTTACAGTAGTATTATTATCCAATTGCATTCTAGGTGATTGCGACATGATCATTGGACCATAGTGTGAATTCCTTCTCAAAAGATGAATTAACATGTGTGATTTTATACTTGTAATCATGGTGTGCATCTTATCAATTACATGACTATGTTGCGCTGAATTGGAAATTAAATGGTCGTGTCTTGTGCTATAACCTATTCTGATTTGTTGTGAAATATGAAATAAGCAAACATGTGCAATATGAAAGATGAAGATACGTCATTCTTATTTATTAAAACAAATAATGCGGGTATGTAATTTTATTAGCACAATAAATACTATCCTCATTTAGAGCACAAGTTAGTATGACTCTGGGTGTAATTATGTATAAAATAAAAGATGAGCTGCAGACGGAGATTAACTACATGACAGCTTGGAATGCAAGAAGACGTGCGATGGATATTATTTATGGGAATAAGAATATGTCTTCTTGTAATGTTCGAAGATTCATTCGTACCTTAGAACGGTACAATCCTAGGATGTATACATGGTTTCAAATAGAACCAGTTGAAACCATGACCCAGGTACATTTCAAGAGATTGTTTATTTCGTTTGGTCCATGATGTAGAGCATTTAGATTTTGTCGTCCAGTTTTAAGTAGTTATGAAACACATTTGTACAGGAGATATGTTGGTCACATGTACGTTGCCACTGCCGTCGATGCGAATCAAGGTTTAATTCCTCTCGCATTTTGCGGAGAAGAATGAAAATATTTCTTCATGGAAATGGTTTTTGAATTTGGTTAGGCAAATTATCGACCGAAGGAATATATGCTTCATTAGTGATCGATTTTCCGATTTGAAGGATGTTGTAAGTGGTTTATTTTCCACATGAAGAGGGATTCAGTCATTGTCATTGCCTTCGTCATATGCGTGCAAATATGCATAGGGTTGGACACAATACTTGCTCCATTCTAGAACGATTCTATACTGCTAGGGAAGAGCCGTGCGAAAATAAGTTCAATAGCATGATGCGAGATATTAATAATCTTGATAAGGACACATTTGAGTAGATCGTGTCACAGGATAATGGTGATCAGAGTTGCTGGATGTTAAGTCAGGACAATGGACATCGATATGGACACAGGACTACGAATTTATCTGAAAGTTCCAATAGAGTCATGATAGGAGCATGTGGTTTGCCTGTTATATCAATGATCTTAATAGTTTTTCTCATAATTAATGGATACTTCAACGATCGACGCAATGCGGTATTCAGTCGGAGGGGTCACTGCATAGAGAGTATGCGGTATGCGGGAGAGTATGCGGGGAGTATGCGGTTTTATACGATTTGGTATTTTTTATTATTAAAAATACAATTTAATATTTAATATTATGTTAATATCACCAGTCGGGAGAGTATGCAGGGAGTATGCAGTTTTATGCGTAAGAGTATGCGGTTTTATGTGGGGAGTATGCAGTTTTATGTTATTATGCGGGTGGGATTATTTGATTTTAAATTAAATAAAAAAAAGTTCTATCAGAAAAAGAGACCGAGTATGCAACCTCAAGGGGGTATACTCGATTGAGTATGCAGATCAACCTGTATACATGGTCATTTCATCATACTCGGAGCAGCAAGGCCCTCGAGTACACAATAAGATTTTTGAAAACTTAAGATAGAGAGAACTTGATGAGATGTCGCACGAAATTTTAATCCTCATTTTAGAAAAAAAATACACTTATGTCCACAATAAGTATTCATTTTAGAAAAAAAATACTATGTTACACGACCGTAAAATAAGAGGAATGGTGCATATGCAGAATTTTGGAAAAGTTATTCGTTCGAAAAAAAGAAATTAAATGATAACCATCTTTAAAATAATTTTAATAAATTTATTTCTCAGAAGTTTGATAATTTTAATGTTGACATATATATAATAGAGTATTGCCTGAACTTGATTATTTTTTATGAGTTTTTATTTTGGGATGATTTTAATTTAAATTTATTTTAGATATGTCATAATATATGTTTGAGATAAATACACCTTTTTGTATTTTAAAAATATAGTAAATCAAAATGCATAAAATTTAGACAACATTTAAATAATTTAAATAAAATTTATGAATTATCATGGGAAAAGGGGAGGGAGGGGGAGACGGGGGGGGCATTGGTAGGAGGTGCAATCCAAATGGGCACTTGAGGTGCCGATTTGAGCACCAAATCGGCACATTGGGTGCCGATAGATAGTGGGTTTTTTTAAATAACAAATCATTATGCTTATTTAACTAATCATGATTGTTTTAATATTTATTTTACCCCCTCCCCCCCATCTATCCTACGGTTTGCATATCTACACCTCCCCCCACCCCCCATATACAAACCCACTCATGCACGGACAGTATGCTTGTATACACGTGGATACCCGTGTAACATGCCTGGTGTATGCACATATCATCATACATACTCCCAGATATGCACACACACACACACACACACCAAATATACACCAAGCCTCTCCCACATATATTGTATAGCACGTACACCACATATATCTATACACATACATAACCCGTATCTACATATCTACCTCTACTTATACCCATGTGTGCTTAGGCTTACTTACAAATCCATGCATACTCTACATACATACATCTCACGTGCTTTCTTGCTCGTACTGGACACACGCGTAATCACATCACCAATGCTACACATAGGCATACTATGCCTATAATGACACGTAATCATCTTAGACATGTCTATTATAATCATTATATTATTTATTTCTGTGTAACATTGAATATACATACATACCTTTTCTCTTGGTAGTGGTTTAAGCACTTCATTGTACACCTTGCATACATGTTTACTTATGCGTGCGCACACATATATAGGTCTTAGACAATCAGATCTAACCTCAAATCTATATCAATGTAATAATCCAACAACAAGCTAAGGGACCCAAAATACAAATAATATTATTAAAATACAATAAAAAAATCACAAACCCTAAACACATGATATTTATTCATATCAGGCGATAAAAATCCCCAAAAATATATGAGGGGTTGGCGAGCCTGAAAATATCCTTTTTAAATGATGCGAATTATCGTTTAATTTTGTTGTTTCGTTGTAGGGGATTTCAGAATCGATCAAGAAATAACCACGATAAGTTAATCAATTTTATTCGACGTGGTTTTATGTTTATTTTACTTGAGTAAGTCCCAAGGTCGAACTCAAGGGGGCAAAGGAACAATCTAGAATAGTGTCTATCAAAGTTCGTACATGGTTTTCGAGGTGGTATTTTTTGGTATTTTGAATAGGATTATGGAATGCAAAATGAAAATGTGGTCAATTTTAGGGACTAAAAAATAAAGATCAATCAAACGATGTCCAAAAATTACGAAACTTGGTCGAGATGTAAATAATGATGAATATTTATGTACGCGATAAATATTTTATGAATATGATTCTGGAACTTCACCTCCCCCCACCCCCATATACAATCCCACTCATGCACGGACAATATGCTTGTATACACGTGGATACCCATGTAAAATGTCTGGTATATGCACCTATCATCATACATACTCCCAGATATGCACATACACACATACCAAATATACATCAGACCTCTCCCACATATATTGTATAGCACGTCCCAAGGTCGAACTCAAGGGGCCAAATGAACAATCTAGAATAGTGTCTATCAAAGTTCGTGCATAGTTTTCCAGGTGGTATTTTTTGGTATTTTGAATACGATTCTGGAATGCAAAATGCAAATGTGGTCAATTTTAGGGACTAAAAAATAAAGATCAATCAAACGATGTCCAAAAATTACGAAACTTGGTCGAGATGTAAATAATGATGAATATTTATGTGCACGATAAATATTTTATGAAGTTATGAATGTAAATAAAGTGAATTTCAACGACTAATTATAATAAATATTAAAATATTTATTTTCAAGGGATAAAATTATCCAAGACCTATCACTAAGTGATTGATCTCAGAAAATATTAAACCTAAAAAATACGAGTTTTATGTAATAGGCGCAACTGCCAACATGCGGACTCATCTGGACAACTACAACTTGTGTTCACAGTATTATTTAAGCGAGCACTATCGGAAGACATAACGATTCTTTTTCCATCTGATTCCATATTAACACTATTGAGAAGAAGAAGACGAAACCCCTATGTTACTCCCGATTATCAAAAAGAGAAAACCTGGATAACCGGTGCATGGGAGAATTCGAAATGAAATGGACGAAATGTATGTGAGATCAAAGTTGTACAAAAAATGCAACAACCTGGTCATAACAGATTAAGTTGTCCATGGAGAAGTTAAAGAACCATACATACGATAGGTAACATATAAGATAATTTTTTAGTTTTTAATAAATACCCTTTTTAAAAAAATTATTACCATTTCTTTATTAATCTAACACATTGTTAAATATAGATGGCACACATGGATAGAGTACCTGGTCCAGTGGATGCACCTGTATTGTACATATAGAGTGAACACCGATCTTCACAGCCCACCACTCGGTTAGTAATTATATTCATAGTAATATCTTTATTGTTACTATAGTAGCATCTCATGTGAGATTTTTATAAATGTTGTGTTATTAATGCTGTGTAGATTCGATTCGTTTAACACAATGAGATGTTAAATGAAATTATTCATGAGAAGAGTACAATAATAGAGAGACTTCTTGAATTATCCGGATTTTGGTGTGTAGTATACATGAGAAAGGGTACAAATAGACCCTTCGTTATTGACTAGTTTACTCGAGCGGTGGCAACCAGAGACTCATACAGTTCACTTCCGATTTGGCGAGACGACTATTACGTCACAAGATATGGGATTGATCAGTGGACTGAATGTTGATGGGCCACCTATTATTGGTCCTGATGTTCTGTCGGGAGGATAAAGACCACTTTTATCATAACTTGTTAGGTTTTATTCATGCTCGCATAAAGAGCGATAAGGTGAAGTTATCATGGATCAGAGTGACCTTCTTTGTAGATAATGATCTACTTCTAGCTACGGAAGATGAGTAGGAAGCAGTGCGTAAGGTAAGGGCCCAAACTTTTATCATATTGGATGCAGTGTTCTCGCAAATAACAAAAGAGATGTGGTTCCTCTCAGGTAAACATATGCAATCCTAAGTATGAGTATCTCATTTCATTTCAATACACATTAATAGTCATTTCTTCAAATAGATACATGCTTCATTTACGTGAATTATAAAACTATGCTCAAATGGCCTGGGGTGTTAACTGTTACTACTTTAGCTCACATGTACGCAGAGTTGGACAGAGGTGCAAAGATAGGCACGTCTAGGATTTATGGTTTTTTTTCACAGTTCTGCAGGTATACAAAGCTTATAAATATAAGAAGTTAATGTTACTAAATTTATTTCAATTAACATGGGTAGCATGCATGTTTGGGCCTGGAGAAAGTCCACATAGGCATGCTAATTGTGACACGTCGTGCAAAGATTCAAGGAGGATCATTAGCTCTAAAATGGATAGCGTGCAAAGTTTCAAGGAGAATGTGCAGACAACAATATTGGTATATTACCGTAACGAGTTAGATACACAACAGGCACATCAGGTAAATATTGAAATAAATTACATATTCATTTTACAGATCAAGGTAATGATTAACTAACTTTCTTATTTAGTGAATGTAGATAATTTGGACACCATATGGTGATGAAGAAATCATACAACTGCGTGAGATATGTCGAAGAGGTCAACCGATTTGGATGAGCAGGGTACCATTGATATGCTATGATATTATAGCTATGCATCTACCAGATCGTGTTACGCGCCAACTTGGGATACGACAACATATCATGGACCCCGTTGAGAGAATATATGTTGTCTCTCGACGAAATAAAACACGAAACACAGACATCCTAAACTGGTCAGTTTTACATCGGTAGTACATTGAGCGATGAGCTGAAAGAGAATAATCGATAGTACTTGAGCATGCAGATGCAAATTGTGACTTGTGCATGCATTGGTACTTGATCATTATGAGAAGGTGGATCTAGACGCAGATTCCACCTCTTACAATAGCTTACCAACCTTATGACCCAGTAGAAAGAAGATTGTTATGTTTTATATACTTATATTTAATTTTACAATACTCTATTAATTGATTGAATCACAAATAAATTAAGTGGATACGATTCTACAAGAAGGACCGGTCTTAATGAGATTAGACAGTCAATAGACTTACCTTCTACGATGAAGGCAAAAGTGGAGGGTACAATTGCATACTTTGATGAGACAATAAATATGTTCTCCTTAATGTATTCTTTCCATCACTATGACCAACAATACATGCCACAACAAGAGCCACGCACCATCGTAGCATCGGATTTTGTCATTTGTATAGATTTAGTTAGATCTCTTTTTAACGACTCATTTTGATAAACGTATGATGTGAATCCCTTTAGATATGAGTTACACGGGATATAACGAAGAGGGATCTCAAAAACAACAATCGATATTTGAGACTTCATATGATAATAATTTCTTTCCTCTGATTATCAGAAAGTTCATTTTTGTTTTTTTATTTTAAATTATTAAATTTAATCTAAATCTTTACGTATGCATTATATGAGATTCACCGGACAAGGCTCTCAATAGTAATAATCAACATTTGAGACTTCAGGTGACAATAATTTCTTTCCTCTGATTATCATAAAGTTCATTTTTTGTTTTTTTTTAAATTATTAAATATAATATAAATCTTTAGGTATGTATTATACATGATTTACCGGACAAGGCTCTCTACAACAACAATCACCATTTGATACTTAAGGCGACAATAACATCTTTCTCTAACTGTAACAAGGTTCATTTTAGGTTTTTTTGATTTAAAGTTTTAAATGCAATCTAAATCTTTAGGTATGCATTATATGGGACTCACCGGGCAAGGATCTCAACACCAACAACCAATGTTTGATACTTCTAGTATGCATTACATTTTATTGTTAAATTAATTTGATTTAGTTTTTTATAATATTAAGTATAATACAAATATGATAGGTTTGCATTATGAGGAATTTAGCGGACAAGGGTTGTCGCAAGAGCAACCACCTTTTGCCGACTTCATGTTGCATTAAATTAAATATTTCATTATCTCAGTTACTTAATTTAAAAACTATTTTTTAATCATTGATTAATAGAATACTATTATTTCATTGTTATAGGATATATTATAGCTTCGAGCAATGTTCAAGAAGGCGCTATGCGGTATTCAGTCGGAGGAGTCACTGCATATAGAGTATGCGGTATGCAGGAGAGTATTCGGGGAGTATGCAGTTTTATGCGGTTTGATTTTTTTATTATAAAAATACAATTTAATATTTAATATTATGTTAATATCCTCAGCCGGGAGAGTATGCAGGGAGTATGCAGTTTTATGCGGAAGAGTATGTGGCAGTGGTTGTATGCGAGGAGTATGCGATTTTATGTCAATATGCGAGTGGGGTTATTTGGGTTTTGATTAAATTAAAAAAAGTTATATCAGAAAAGCGACCGAGTATGCAGCCGCATAGGGGGTATACTCGGCCGAGTATGCGGGTCAACCCGTATACGTGGTCGTTTCATCATACTCGGAGCGACAAGGCCTCCGAGTATGAGTATGCGGGGCGAGTATGTGACTTACTCGGCCACTTTTCTAAACACCGGCTTTGAGTCAATCACAATTTACAAGACCATTATATGCAGGTCCTTAAAGTCAATTTGACTTGGGGCCCTCTCAGTTTACACAACCAACTCAATACAATTCTGAAACATTTCAAGCAGAGATATTTGTGATGATTAATCAAACCGAGTAAGTTGAAATGGAGAGACAATTGCTTAGAGGTTACATGCTATAGCCACAACAACCTATAGATCTGCTTCGCAGACCATAGGTAGGAGTAAGGATCAGAGAGCCCACACATACAGATCAAGTTACTCAGCCAGTTGAACCTCCGAGGAAGTCCTCAACTACATCGCATCCACCTGGTCATGTACTAACTCATTCAAAACGAAATATCAATAAGAAGGAAAAAAAAGTCATGAAGATATTCATAAGAAGACAAGGGACAACACCAAAGGAGGTGAAGGAAGAGAGGAGGCATAAAAGGAATTCTAAGGAAATTGATACCATGGATCAATGTAAAATAATTTGCATTATTTTTTGAAAAATGTGATTGTTATATGATTTTAATAGAATATATGTATTTCCTTTAGATGGATATGAGTTATGATATTGAATGTTGAGATTATTATATCATGATGATTATCTTCTTATTCGATTTCTATTGATTTTTGAAAACTTAAGATATAGAGAACTTTATGAGATGTCGTACGAAATTTTAATCCTCATTTAAGAAAAAAATACACTTCTATCCACAATAAGTATTCATTTTAGAAAAAAAAATTACTATGTTGCACGACCGTAAAATAAGAAGAATGGTGCATATGCAGAATTTTGGAAAAGTTATTGGTTCAGAAAAAGGAAATTAAATTGTGACCATCTTTAAAATAATTTAATAAATTTATTTCTCAGAAGTTTGATAATGTTAATATTACACACACACACACACATATATATTAGAATATTGCCTGAACTTGATTATTTTTTAGGTGTTTTTCATTTTGGGATGATTTTAATTAAAATTTATTTTAGATATGTCATAATATATGTTAGAGATAAATACACCTTTTGTATTTTAAAAAGATAGTAAATCAAAATGCATAAAATTTATATAGTATTTAAATAATTTAAATAAAATTTACGAATTGTCAAGGGAAAAGGGGAGGGAGCGGGAGAGGGGGGGAGTCATTGGTAGGAGGTGCAATCCAAATCGACACCTAAGGTGCTGATAGATAGTGGTTTTTTTAAATAACAAATCATTATGCTTATTTAATTAATTACGATTATTTTAATATTTATTTTGACCCCCCTATAAGCTATTGTACCTCCCCCACCCCTCATATACAAATCCACTCATGCACGGACAATATGTTTGTATACGCGTGGATACCTGCATTACATGCCTGGTATATGCACATATCATCATACATACTCCCAGATATGCACATACACACATACCAAATATACATCAGACCTCTCCCACATATATTGTATAGCATGTACACCACATATATGTATACACATACGTAACCCGTATCAACAGATCTACCTCTACTATACCCATGCCTGCTTAGGCTTACTTACAAATCCATGCATACTCTACGTACATACACATCTCATGTGCTTTCTTGCTCGTACTGGACACACACATAATCAAATCACCAATGCTACACATAGGCATACTATGCCTATAATGACATGTAATCTTAGACATGTCTATTATAATCATTATATTTTTTTTATGTAACGTTGAATACACATACATACCTTTTCTCTTGGTAGCAATTTAAGCACTTCATTGTACACCTTGCATGCATGTGTTACTTGCACGTGTGTGCACATATATAGGTCTTACACAATCAGATCTAACCTCAAATCTATATCAATGTAATGGCTACATAATCCAACAACAAGCTAAGGGGACCAAATTACAAATAATATTATTAAAATACAATAAAAAATCACAAGCCCTAAATACATGATATCTATTCATATCAGACGATAAAAACCCCGAAAAATATATGAGGGGTTGACGACCCTGGAAATACCCTCTTTAAATGATGTGAATTATCGTTTAATTTTGTTGTTTCGTTGTAGGGGGATTTCAGTATCGATCAAGAAATAACCACGATAAATTAATCAAATTTATTCGATGTGGTTTTTTATTGAACTCAAGAGAGCAAAGGAACAACCTAGAATATTGTCTATCAAGTTCGTGCATCATTTTCGAGGTGGTATTTTTCGGTATTTTGAATATGATTCTGGAATGCAAAATGCAAATGTGGCCAATTTTAGGGACTAGAAAATAAAGATCAATCAAACTATGTCCAAAAATTATGAAACTTGGCTGAGATGTAAATAATGATGAAAAGGGTGTACTGTAATTTTTTTTGGAATTTTTATATGCAAGATAAATATTTTATGAATTTATGAATGTAAACAAAGAGAATTTCAACAATTAATTACAATAAATATTAAAACTATTTATTTTCAAGGGATAAAACTATCCAAGACCTATCACTAGGTGATTGATCTCAGAAAAATAGTAGACCTAAAAAATACGAGTTTTAATACCTATTAAAAATCAAAGATTGAAATATGCAAACTACATTTTATAGGGAAAACCATGTATATGCAAAATACTTTTTATAGGGCAAACCATGCACGCAAATGTAATTCTTTTTTAGCACGATGTAACAAATAACTATTCTCCAATCCGTAATTTTTGGTATTTTTTCGAGCAATGGTTGATTACTTATGAATTTTGAGGCACAGAATGGGTAAAATACATAAATTTCCACAAGAAGATTAATTATTTATTAACCACAGTTCATAAAAATATAAAGCATGTACCGAAATGTAGATAATTAATGGTAGAACAAGGTATTATTTTTTATTGATAAAATAATGCAATAAATAGGGTCAAATTAGTACATGAACACATGGTTCACCTTGCAATTAACAATAATTAAGTAACACGGAAAATGCAATAGAGGGGCTAATGTGTAGTTACCTAAACCCTGTAGTACGAGGCACATGCTCTATGGATGGGGACCTGGACAATAATGTGATGGTCTTCATGGAGCTGTCTTGCAACTGCCCCCAAGAATCACGTGAGGAACACGTAACTGCCTTGGGACTTGAGTCAGGGAGAGTAGCTTTATTGGGTGACGGGCGGAGGTTGACTCCCCAACGACGGGCGAAGGTGGAGCGAATGTTTGGCGATGGAGCCACCGGAGGAGTGTCGAACATGGAGGCCGACACACGACCAACGGGCGTCGGAGCAGGAGGCGCTTGGTGAAGCGTGGTCGGCGATGAGGTAGTGGCGGTGGAGTCGGGGATGCTCCTAGGCATCAATGAAGACTGTCGAGGTGAGTCTCCTAAAGATGAAGTTCGTGGGGGAGGAGCCCGTCGATGATGATTCTCGAAGACAAGGTCGACGAAGTTCGGAGCGTGCGTCGTGGTTGGATGTGTCTAGAGTTGCAGGCGACGTAGCAGAGCTTAGCGGCAGAGTAGGCGAATGGATAGCTATCAGGTGGCATTGATGGAGATGTAGGCGTAGTTGGAACTCTAGGTACTGGTGTTGGCTGGAGTTGAAGGTGAAGATGGTTGACGATGGTGAAGTCGCGTTGAGGGCGGAGATCATAGCTAGACAGAAAGTTGAAGTCAACGGTAGCAGTTGACGAAGTCGTAGCAGGGGCTCGATAGGGATCCGGTGGGGGTAGCGGAGTGGATAGAAGGTAAACAAGGTTGGTGCTCAACGGCTCGAAGGTCGGAGCTAGCAGCGACGACTGAGCGTCGAGCTGCGATGAACCCTAAGGGGATCGGACCTCGCTGCAGCTAACGAAGGTGGTGGGTGGATGCTGTCACCATCAGCCCGACCTGGGAACCTATGAGAACTGGGTGAATCGGTGAATGGATTGGAGGGGTGACGGTGTGGTTGTTTAAATAGGGTCGAAGATGGTGGTTGAGGGAGACAAAAGAGGAAGGTCATCGGCATGGAGTTGATTTGGACAGATCTTAGAGATGGCGGTGAATCGGGATGAGATATGTGATTGGATGTCGATGACAAAGATGGCATGGTGAGGTGATTGGCGAGCAAATGGAGATGGAAGGGAAGAGGCGGTGGTCACGGGATTCGCGGAGGAGATGCGATTGGCGGTTGTTACCCAGGAGAGGAATGTGCAGCGACCAACGCATGTGGCGGCGACGTCGGCCTGAAGGGGGAAGAGGAAGGGATTGACGGAGGGGGAAGATGGCTCCTGGGTTGTTCAATCGGCCAGGATCAGACAAACAAATGGGAGCCACGTGGCTCTTTTATTTTTTTATTTTTTATTTATATATTTTTATTATTCATTTGTTTATAAAAATGAATATATATTAATATCAAAAATGGGTGACATGTGGTGGCTCCAGAGGCCGCCACATGTCAGCCCCAGAAAAAACGAAAATAAAAGAAGAAGAAAAATAAAAAAGAACTAGCAAACGACTCAGATCGAAAATTTTTTCACAAAAGTTGCTCGTCTCGATGAGATCTACAACTTCCATGAAGAGACCGAAACCAAAATCAACCATTTGTGCAAAAGTGATATTTTGGAGTATCCCGTGTACATAGAATACATTGATTCTTGGGTTTTATGTTTTTTTTTATCATTTTTAAATCATATAAAAATTCGGAAAAAAGTTGATAAAATCAAAGATGAAAGTGTACACGGTAATCTAATTTTTTTGGATTTTTATTAATTAAGAAAAAGAAGAAAAAAAATATAGCACGAAAAGATAATTTTTTGTACAAACGGTTAGCGAAGGCTCGGACTCGGTTAGTTTCTTTGATTTTAAGCTCAGTTGGTTTTAGATTTTTACACATTTTAATAAAACTTTTATCAAAGGAAATAAATGAAAAAGAATAAAATAAAATGAGTTAATTATGTACATAAAATAATAGGACAAAATTAGGTAAAATACATAGATGTATAAAAGAGGCCCAAAACCCAACTTTCACATATGAGCTCTAATTCTTTTGAACTTGGTCTTGTTTTGAATGTAATTGAATGTACATTAGTTCAAAAGTGACTAGGATCAAATCAGACACTGGATGAGGAAGATGTCGAGGTTTTAGTCCGAGAATCCTGCAACTAAGGTTTGGGTTTTTGGTCTACTTATTTCAGTTAGTGATTTTTTTGTATCTTCTGTTTAATCTTGTTAGTAATTCGTACCCAATGGAGATGCTTTCATGTCATTTTGAGCTAGCATGAATTAGTTAAAAATCAGAGAAGTTAGGCTATTTTACAGGTCAATTGGACTGAGATTTTTGACTTCTTATTTTGTGCAATAATGAGCGATAAAATACAGTTATTAATTATACATGCATGAATGCTAATTATGCAGGATAGATGAAGAAATGCCAATGAATTTGGGGGATTTGAACTTAATTAGTCATTTTTAGAGTGATGAATATGAGATTCATCGGGGGTCGAAATACCTGAAGGGGGAGTGTGTGTGGAGGGTCTAAAGGGTTGTCGCTAGAGACAAGGGATCGCGAGCAATGATCATTAGAGTCGGGTTTTAGGAGGTTTTCATAAGGAATGGGGATCAAACAACCCAAGGATGCTTTGCTTATCAGATACGAGAGAGATCGCTTATGTCCTCACCCGGTACTCGCTTGCCACTCACCCATAATTTTGCTACGCGCCACTAAATGATGCATGCTTAATTTCAAGTGGGCAAGGATGCGAGCACGTGCACGAGTTATTTAGGTGCTTGCTCGTACTTGGGCGAGAACTTGTGCTCGACCGGTCTACATCCGGTCGTGCTCACCATCATTGTTATTTCTTATAGTATGCGATCAAATCCAATGGTAGAAATGCAAAGAAAAAGCCACCAATCAACATCACAAACTAGAGCGAAAAGTCTGGCCTTCACAAAATGTCATCGTCAATTCCACCTTCAAGTATCCTCGATTAACGATGGCCTTCCATCTCCATCTAGGTCACCATGCCCAGTCAAAATTGTTGCCTCCACTACTTTCACCTAAAGGATATTTGAGTTGACATATCATAGAAGTGCAGAAAAGATGGGTCAAATTTAATAAATAAGAGGCCCATTGCATGAGCTGCAAACAAACATACAATAAAAAGTTGACCGCATCACGGATTCACATGGTTAAGTAAACTATTTTTCTCACCTTTTCACGAAACGTATGATGTAGGGTTTTATACATTTGACGTGCATAGTCTCTAGATCCTCCCGCAAACTTGAGAGATAATTCTCTTCATTGATTATGCACATCAAAGTTGACCCAGATATATCGCATTTCTCCTTATTTTATTTCAAAAAATGGGTTCATTCTTTTTGAATACGGAGTACATAAATGAAGATAAGTCCTCTTACAACTGGACATGCCAATCAGAATGGCTATAATGATGGGACACACTGGGATGGAGAGGACTATGGGATACAACCTCTTGAGAGATGGTCCATGGACTATCTATTTTGTCCCCTATTGAAATCATAATTGAAAGGCACGAATTGGATGAACGAGATAGGAGGCCAAGACTTCCTTTTATAGCCATAGGGTAGGTGGTCATGTCGTGATAATAGTAGGGGATTTTCTCCATCAAAATCAATTCATTATTCAGTTCTTTATCAAGCTTGATTTTCGATAGTTATGGAATTATCTCTCGTGATAATTAGCCATTAACACTTCGATAACTTTTGAATTATCTCTTAAGATAACCATTAATTTATCCCATGATAATTCTATAGTCGTTACTAGATATAATTCCATAATTATCTCGTGACAGTTATGCAATTATCTTATGAGGAAAATTTTCAATCTTTTTTTAGGAAATTGTCCTTTAATTCATTAGTCTAAAAAACAAAACGTAATCTAATTTACATCTATATAGTGAAGAGTGTGAATTATCAACACTATTTATTATGTGAATCATTTACATATGAGTCGCATTAATAAATATGAATCACATTAATAATAATAATAATAATATTGTAGCATAAAATCTATATTTATTAAATGCCAAGTATTCTATTCACTTATTCCCGCATAAAATTTTCAATGATATAACATTTCTTTTTTATTAGTATCTTCTCAATGCATGAGTATTAATCCAATTAAGACTAGTATGCAACATTCATGAATATCTTGATAATATCATGGAGAATATATAAACCACGTGCAATGACTTGATATTTTGATATATAATATCTTATACCATAAATTCAAATTATTTTGACTTATCTGATTTAATCATGTACTTAACCAAACTATCCAATTGATCACAAATACTTTCAGATCAATTTACAATTCCATGTATCTAAAATATGATTATGTGAATTGGGATTTAACCCACTAAGTTCCACTCATGTAGACTCAGAGTTGAGTCACTAAAATCCATATGTTTATACCATTCCCTCCGTATGGAAGTGTCATGGTATACCATCTATCACGATCGCACGACCTTTGAGTATCCTCAATACTCGTGCATTCTATATAATGGAAGACTTAAAATAACATGAAATTCAATCCCATACCTGATTGCCTCCTTTAAGGGCTCATCAATAAATTTCTCAAATGATCACTCGGTGACAATATTAATCACATGATTTTCAAAAAACTTATATCAATATTCTATTTTTTTGTTTTTATTAAATAATATGATCATCAATGGAATTCATTGTGACCCAATGTCTCATGAGTGAGATCGTGTCTTTCGATTAAAAAGTATGAACCTATATGATTCCATCGATAGATCATATGTCTCACATTCCCTTGTGTGCACACTAGCTCATTGGTACATACCCTTTACCAGCCATCAACTCAATGATCTACCAAAAGTATACACACAAATATATAGATCCATATCTATCTCCAATCAAAGGACGTGTGCATATTCATGACAGTATGCAATATATGTCTTGAGCATCTCGATCTTATCAATTCAACTCATCTGACACATCTGAATATCTATTTCTATGTATTGGACTTGCATCAATAGCATCAGTCGAGTATCGATTTTATTGCTACCTATTCTTAGATTGGATATCTTTCTTGAATATCACTTGACGATGCCTATTGTGTCTTTGATCTAAATTCTAGATCTATAGCCCTGTATCATTCTCTAAGGATCAGCTCTTTAGATCAACATCTATATGATTTCAAGTTAGCCATATTACATATCCTTATATGTATAGATGACCATTGACAATGCACATCTTATTTACTTTTAATTTCATGTAATGAAATGATATGAGTTGTAATAATATTTATTGCATAATAGACTCATATGCCAAACATGTAGATCCTCATTCGTCAACAGTTCAGACCGCTACAATAACTCATCATTCTCGTGGAGGCCAACCACATTGATTGTGAATACTGTCCCATTGTTTCTCGTGACGACCTTCCAGTTTCCAAAGATGATGACTGCCACCGCTCTTAGATGGCATGGCCAGAGTACGAGTTGGGGAGGCGGGAATGAGTCAACCATGACGTAGGGGAGGGCCCGATAATGGGGTCGGAGGAGAGATCATGGTAGGAATAACAAGGGATGGATGTGTTCTAATGTTATTTGGAGGGAGGGAGGATTGTTTAATATGAAATGTTAGGACATATACATTTGATTCAACATGAATGACGTGTGATATTTGTTAATGGATTCATTTCGACTTATACGACAAACTAGATTGAAATAATCACATGAGTTATGGTATGAGGGGTTAATAAGCTTGCAAGGGCCGTGCGATAAATACGAAGAAGTCATAGTTCTTCTCGCAATTGCAATGTATACATGCGATGTGGTATGTAAATCCCATAAGCTAATTGAATGAAGAACACGGGATTTTGTGGATTTAGTGGGTAAAAGTATCCGGTACATGGGTGACTTATGTGATAATTTTGAAATGAAGAAAATATAACATCCTCTATAATTAACTCACAGTTAATCAAAAAATATCATTGTGATTTATGCAAGCAACTATTAATTCTACAAAACAATGTCAAAGTGATTTTCTTCGTGCTAAGGGCAATCATGCACGGCTTTCACAATTATGCAATAATTCAGAAAATTGCAAAGAATTGCAACATAGTCCGACAAATAACCGAATTACGATAACAAAAGTGATTTCAGGAATGTTCGGATGATGACGTTAAAAAGAGTATCGTCATAGAAGTATAAATTAAAATTGGACTTGTAAGATGCATTTGGTTTGGGGTTACCCTATAAAATCTAAATTCTTAACACTCTTGTTGGGCCGCCAAAGTCAACTCTCTATATTGTTTAATAACTCAAACAATCATTTATCTTTCATCTATTTCAACAAAAAATATAGTATACCATCTTATCATCTAAAAATTATAATACAATCAAATCACAATAACTACCCACTTTTCTAAACTTCAATGCAATCACATCACAACAAACCTCTCAACCCCAAATCTTCTTTCCAAACATCAAAACATAAAAATGATTTACTCCGCCATGAATAACTCGTTATCAAATACACCCTCAAAGTTCTATGTTCTGCTCTAATATCTAATGGCGGTTTCAGGGTCATATCTAATGACATCACCATATCTAATGGCTAGTTCATGATTTCTATAAAAGAGTTACTGTGGTGCTTATCTTCTGATTCTGATCCTTTTCTTGTCACTAATAAACCGTACTCTTGCTAATTCAAGCTCATAACAACTAAATCATGAACATAAAACAATCTTGACATAGCGCATATTCTGACAACTAGAACTATTAAGAACGTGAAAACCGATCCATTTTGCATAGTAACTGCACAAAACCTACTTCTTTTTAAAAAGCTCAAATCTAAGTAGTGAAACTTATGATTCGTGTTTCTCAAAGAACAAAATGCTTAAACAACATGCTATCATGATAAAACACCTGAAACGACGTCTGAAATACGTTCTAAACCACTGATTTCATATCAAATGTGTAGTACTTGTAACTCATGCATAAAAGCTTTAGAAATCACGATTTCATACTTGCTATTTAAAACCATGCATAAAAGCTAAAGACTAGTGCTTAAAATAGCGCTTGAGAATCCCTCACCTGAACGATACCTAACTCGAGTCAAGATCGCCTTCTTTTGTGAAATCTCCCTCTAAAGCCGTCCTAGATTTGAGTACTAGGGCTTGATGCGGACAGAACTTCGTTACGGCTTTTAAAAACGCTCTCGATCACCGACAGGGCTTCGCCGTGGCTCCTCTCGTGCTCCTCCCGCAACCTCGGCGGCCTTGCGGCTCTAAGGTGGATAGATGGGCGTGGGATGAAGTGAGGAGGAGTATGGGGGTCATGGGTATTTATAAGCCTCCATCCCCTTTACATGTGTGACATGTATCAACATGTAAGGGAGCCTCTAAGCCACATGTTGCCTCTCTTCCATGTATGACGACACATGGCATGCCACATGTCTTATTCATGAGAAGACTTGTTGCCTAAGTAATAGGTTTGGTTTATCCATGAGATAACTTGTTACCCAAGCAAGGTTTGGTTTATCCATGAGATAACTTGTTGCCCAAGCAAGGTTTGGTTTATCCACGAGATAACTTGCTGCCCAAGCAAGTGGTTTGGCTTCTACACGAGATAACTTGTTGCCCAAGCAAGAGACTACACCATGACATGTGTTAGTCTTAGGATGATGACACATGGCACTAATGAGGTTTTGACACGACACGTGTCCCATGATTTCCTCTCCATGTGTCCACTTTTGCTAATGACGCTTAATTATCACTAACGACGGGTAATTAACACTAATCATGCTTAATTAATCTTAATGATGTGATTATGGCTAACGAGTATAAATCTATGCTAATAACGCTTAATTATCACTAATGATGTCATTCATGTCTCCACATTTCGAAAGTTTATTCTAGATCTAACCCATATGATACAACCTCAAGATATTCAATTGAAGGAAGATCTTTCATACGAGGAGGTTCACGTGGAAATTCTAGATTATAAAGTACAAGAGCTTCGTACAAAGAAGATTCCTTTAGTTGAAGTTTTATGGAGGAGTCACGCAATAGAAGAAGCCACATGGGAACGAGAGGAAGAAATGAGATCTCAATATCTCCACTTATTTTCAAGCTAGCAAAGGTACTTAAATTTCGAGGACGAAATTTATCGCAAGTAGGGGAGAATTGTAATACGCGTTTTGTACACTATGCCTTTGAATGTTATCAAGTGTTATTTCAAGGAAATATTGGGTTGATAGTGTTCACACTTTACAGATACCATAGTCAATATATTCGCCTTGATGCAATGATTTCATTGAAACTTGTTGTGTTTATATCAGAGACCATCTTGTATAAAAATGGACTTCAAAAGGTTCTCTGAATTGTGTAGCACCTCAAAATATAGTACCACATCTAGTAATCTAGAATTTTGGTAGTACCTTGTAAGTAGTAGAAGCCACTACTTGCATAGTGCCCATAATGTTATAGATTGATACTCATTAGCTATAATCACATCATTAAGATTAATTAAGCATGATTAGTGTTAATTACCCGTCGTTAGTGATAATTAAGCGTCATTAGCAAAAGTGGACACATGGAGAGGAAATCATGTGACACGTGTCGTTATATAGTCAGGACAAGTGTCAAATCCTCATTAGTGCCATGTGTCATCGTCCTAAGACTAACACATGTCATGGTGTAGTCTCTTGCTTGGACAACAAGTTATCTCATGGATAAACCAAACCTATTACTTAGGCAACAAGTCTTCTCATGAATAAGACATGTGGCATGCCATGTGTCGTCGTACATGGAAGAGAGGCAACATTTGTGGCTTAGAGACTCCCTTACATGTTGACACATGTCACACATGTAAAGGGGGTGGAGGTCTATAAATACCCATGACCCCCATACTCCTCCTCACTTCATCCCACACCCATCTCTCCACCTTAGAGCCGCAAGGCCGCCGAGGTTGCGGGAGGAGCACGAGAGGAGCCACGGCGAATCCCTGTCGGTGATCGAGAGCGTTTTTAAAAGCCGTAACGAAGTTCTGTCCGCATCGAGCCCTAGTACTCAAATCTAGGACGGCTTTAGAGGGAGATTTCACAAAAGAAGGCGATCTCGACTCGAGTTAGATATCGTTCAGGTGAGGGATTCTCAAGCGCTATTTTAAGCACTAGTCTTTAGCTTTTATGCATGGTTTTGAATAGCAAGTATGAAATCGTGGTTTCTAAAGCTTTTAGGCATGAATTACAAGTACTATACAGTTGATATGAAATCAGGGCTTTAGAACGTATTTCAGACGTCGTTTCAGGTGTTTTATAATGATAACATGTTGTTTAAGCATTTTGTTCTTTGTGAAACATGAATCATAAGTTTCACTACTTAGATTTGAGCTTTTTAAAAAGAAATAGGTTTTGTGCAGTTACTATGCAAAATGGATCAATTTTCAAGTTCTTAATAGTTCTAGTTGTCAAAATATGCATGCTATGTCAAGAATATTTTATGTTCATGATTTAGCTGTTATGAGCTTGAATTAGCAAGAGTACGGTTTATTAGTGACAAGAAAAGGATCAGAATCAGAAGATAAGCACCACAATAGCTCTTTTATAGAAATCATGAACTAGCCATTAGATATGGTGATGTCATTAGATATGATCCTGAAATCGCCATTAGATATGGTATCAAGAGGACTTTGAGTCCGCATTCTGTATACATATAGGCTTTGGGCCGTATGCAAGGTGTTTTTGGTCTTTAGGACCGTCTGCGCGTACGACTTAGCTTTGTTTCAGCGTTCATGAGTCAATAAATTAGCCATAGTGGTGATTAGTACAAACAGCTTGATAGTGATGATTATGTTTCAGTTTACCTGCTTTCGAAGTGATTTCCGCGTTCAATTGCAAAACTAGCATGTTGTTATATGAAATTTCTGTCATAAAGTTTCTTTCAAGCTATTTCACAATATTCAGCATAAATTCTTGTCATGATGCTCATATTTTAGATTTTAGCTATATGTAAAAAGCTTGAGATCCTTTCACTGGGTCTAAGCTCATAAATGGGTTTAGACTCATCCCTTTGTATAATCATTATGTACAGATCAGCAGAATCACGACTAGCAGGGGAAAGGACCGCTGATACACTTGGAGGAGGTGTCTTTTGCTTTTCGTTGTTTTTGTACTGTCCGTGTTATTTTTGTAAGAAGTTGTAATAAGATAGAACTCGTGTAATACATTTCTTGGTGTTGGGAACTTGAAATAGAAAGATGTTATGTTTTATGAGATTGCCACATGTGTACTTGAGGAAAAAAAAAATAAAGGTAAAGAAAGATCTCTGTCGTGGCACGTTCTAGTTAGCGGGACGAGTCCTGACTGCCGGATTGAAATAACCTAGAAACTACACATGGTTTTCAAAAAAATTTAAATTAAAAAATAATAGAAGGCATTATTTCTTACAAAACTAAGCTTAAAACCGTGACATACAAGGCAAGCATATAAATCTGGCATACAAAAAAGACAACAAAATAACTCCCAACCATTAGTAATTTAATTTAATAACCACGGAACAAAAAAGAAACCACAAATAAAAAAAGAATTAAATCCCCATCCTTATTGTGGTGGGCGCATCGTTGGAATAAAACGAGATCTCCTGGCGCGGGCCGAGGGTTCCTCTTCTTCTCCCTCTCCCTTCCACCCTTTTCTCTCTCCTCTCTTCGCGATCAATCCCCACCTCTCTCCCTTTTCCCATTCCAACGTCCGCCCTTCCCCGATCTCTTTGGGTCTGTTTGGTTGCTGGGTTGGACTGGGTTGGCACAACCCTGGTTACTATTCACAAGGGTACTTTCTCCTCACAGATTACTATTCACCCACCCCAACCCAGCCCAACCCAACCCAGTCCAACCCAGCAACCAAACACCGAGATCCCCAAAATTGAGAGATAGAGAGAGAGAGAGAGAGGGCGAGGGTGAGAGGGAGCTCCCAAATTAGGGTTAGGGTTTGACGTTCCCAGGCGTAGCTCGAGCTTCGATCCTTCCCCACCCACAATCTGCGAAGCTGGAGGACAAGATGAACGTCGATTCCGTGCCCCCCAACTCGCATGGCAACCTTGACGAGCAGATATCACAGCTCATGCAATGCAAGCCCCTGTCCGAGCAGGAGGTTCGGACCTTACGTTGGTTTTCGCCTCCTCAGAAGTATGATTTTTGCGGATCGGGTCGTTTTACAGGGAGATCGCGTCTTCTTTGGCGGGAAACGGAGGAGATTTTCGAGTAATCGGTGGATATCGTTTTGTTAGTGGGTTTTGTTTTGAGACGGCGTGGAGGAGTCTGGTATCGGTTCATTTTGCTCGTGGAGGAGCTTCTGCGTGGAGAATTATCTTTGCGTGTTTGCTCGCCTTGTGTTGCTTTACTCTATTTTTTTGATGCGAGTTTTGTCATATCGGATGGTAGCTGTCCGTGTTCTCTTAAAATTTCCCCGGAAACGGTTTTAGTCTTCTTCGTGTTATTTACCTTTCCTCTAAAATGTAGACAGGCACTCAGGATCATCATGTTGACTTAATATATATTTATTAATTCTTTTGGCCAATTCTAAGACATGGTCCCTTGTTACGTTCAATGGGAGTTGCGGTCATGTTAGAATTTGATCAAAATGCAAGGTCAACACGGAATGATATCTAAATACAAATGTGATATAGGCAACCGAGTTTTTGTAATGTTCCTCGCTATAGTTTTTGCTAGATTTGTTTTTTCTACCTTCCAAATTAGTCAGCGGACGGACTTGTCTTAACCTTTTCTTATAAATGTTGAAGAGTTGAACCAATGATCTTGAACCCCTTTCCTAAGGGTTCTGAAGTAACAGAATTATTTTTCTACCTGTCGAGTGCGTCTTGGTCTGGTATAATCTGAAGGGTTATATTTATAATGGCTATTCACCCTGGCTCTAGGTTAAAGCATTATGTGACAAGGCAAAGGAGATATTGATGGAAGAAAGTAATGTTCAGGTCAGGAAAGGAGTCTTTTTTTTCTGATCCATTTTTTCTTGCAACTTTCCTTTTTCTCTTAGAAAATCCCTTGTAAATTCTTGTAATTTATCCGATCATGTTTGCTCATGATTTGCTATGATTATAATCATTACGCCTTCCCTGATTTTTCAGAATAATATTGTTTAAATTCATCTCAAAATGTAACTTTGGGACTGCCATAAAAAGAACTATTTCTTTTTGTTACACATTCCAACCTCTTGTTGATGCAAACGGCTTTCGCGGCGTCGAAAATTAATATGTTTTTTGGGTGGATTTTTGGTAGAAGAAGAGAATGGTTGAGAAGAGAAGTTGGAGGGATGGAGAGGAAGAAAACTCGCCGGGAATGCGAGAGGTTGAAGGAGAAGACCGCGGAGATCGCGTGGAGGAAGAAGAGAGAAGGAGAGGGGATAGAGATAACAATCTCAATTTTTACTTCATAATTGACTCCCTAAAACTGATGGACTACCCTCTCTTTATATAGGAGAGAGGGTTTACAAAAATAGTAAATAATCAAATTACAACTAATTTAACCCTAATTGACCTCTAACTAACTTAATTGGACTCTAATTATTTAATTGACCAACAATTATAATTAAACTCTACGAAATCAACGTTGAGATCACATGCGATCTCGATTATTTAATTAGACCAATATAACCGCTAAAAACGTAAATAAAATTGATAATTATTTAATTAAATAAATGTGGCCCCATAATTTGGGGTCACGCTGCATCAACTCTCCACCGCTTTTAAAAATTCGGCTCCTGACGAATTGCGTGAACTGCAGGCTTGGAGGATGAATCGGCGGCTTCAATTGTTTTCTGGAAGAACATGTGGGGCGCGAACGGCGGGGTCCATGTGTGGGCGGGAGAGGCGCGGCTGCCGTGGTTGAAAAACATATGCGGTGCATACGGGTACGGCGGCGTCGTCTCGATCGTCGTCTTCTTCCCATGATGCTCAAAGAATTGATGCGGCATGGAGAATATGGCCTTCTGAGAACCCATAACAAATGTGTGGCACAAACCTAGGATGAGAGGAGATGTGGGCAATGAACTAACCCATAGGGTCCTTATATAGATGAATCCCACATTCCTAGTCCTATTTGGAGAAGGTGGCAGCCTTAGTTTCCTTTTCTCAGCACCTGCGTTTAAGTTTTCTGGCCCCAGGGGGTAGAAATGCAATTTCTCTACCCTTTCTTTTAGGTACATCCTCCGCCACAAGTCTCTCTCTACTTTGACTTCCTGTTGAAAGTTGGACATCCGGCCAATAAATTTCGTGCATGCAACTGTCCTGTATTCACATTTGCATAACCTTCCTGAAAGTTGTTTGCAAAACTTTAAGAACGATATCTCTGCAGATCTTGATTGATTAAATTGCTCAAACTCAGCAATTATTCTTCCTGTAGTTTCTGGAATCACGAGATGGGTATCGTAATTTGACCCCCACCCTATCAAATACGAATAATGGGAACATCTCCCTAAAAAGAAAGTAGTAAATCCATGGGATCTTTTATAAAAAACAACCTGGAATTGGGTTTTCCTGAAAATGCGCCCATAACAAACCCCCTTTTCCAAGGAGCCTCGGGTGTTCCCGATTTCTACGGGATTGTAAATCTGTGTATGGTTCCGTGTATCACCAATTAAATGCAGCAAATATTGGCAATTGCAGCCCACAACAGTGGCAGACAACCCATTACCCCGTTTATTAAGGGGTTTGATTCTTTCTGCCGAGAACTCCATCTCTTGCGTTAGGGTTTCTTCCGTCCAAAGCATGAGGTGGTGGTGCTTCCTGAGGCGAGATCGGTGGCGTTGGTGGTGAGATAAGTGGTCTGAGAAGAGGCCTTGGTGACTCCAACGCTCACTGAAGCGCGGGGGTGAGGGGGCTCGAGAGGGGAGGAGCGGCGATTGTAGTGTGCGGCTGGCGGCTGCGCGGACCGGGGAGGGCAGGGGAAATACCTGGGCGGCCTGGGGGGGTGCCGGGATGGTCGGCGGGGGTAGCGGCGTCGATTCCGGTGGCGAACATGGTTCTGGAGGGTGCTGGACAGCCGCCGATTCATTGATTTTCTCTTCTAAATTGATCTGGACAGCGGCTTGATCGGGTTCCACGGCGAGTTTTTCGTCGTCAAAACTCACGACAACGGCTTCGGAGGTTGGCGGCTTTGCTTGGGCGTCACGGTAGGCCTCAAGGTTGGCCGTGAAGTCCCGAAACATTGAAGACAGGGCTCGGAAGTTGTCCTGCAAATCTCGTAACATGCGCTTCGTTTCCTTGTCGTAAGCTTCATTGGCTTGCCGTCTTCGTTCGGATGAATGATGATGTCGGTGCGGACGCCGGGGCGGATCGTTAGATCGTGAGGACGATCTAAATGCCATGCTCTGATACCAATTGATGCAAACGGCTTTCGCGGCGTCGAAAATTAATATGTTTTTTGGGTGGATTTTTGGTAAAAGAAGAGAATGGTTGAGAAGAGAAGTTGGAGGGATGGAGAGGAAGAAAACTCGCCGGGAATGCGAGAGGTTGAAGGAGAAGACCGCGGAGATCGCGTGGAGGAAGAAGAGAGAAGGAGAGGGGATAGAGATAACAATCTCAATTTTTACTTCATAATTGACTCCCTAAAACTGATGGACTACCCTCTCTTTATATAGGAGAGAGGGTTTACAAAAATAGTAAATAATCAAATTACAACTAATTTAACCCTAATTGACCTCTAACTAACTTAATTGGACTCTAATTATTTAATTGACCAACAATTATAATTAAACTCTACGAAATCAACGTTGAGATCACATGCGATCTCGATTATTTAATTAGACCAATATAACCGCTAAAAACGTAAATAAAATTGATAATTATTTAATTAAATAAATGTGGCCCCATAATTTGGGGTCACGCTGCATCACTTGTCTAAGTTATCTTGTCATTATTCGTTAAGCTTGCACAACCTTTCAGGGCAAAAAAGGTTATCATTTTGCATGTGAGTGGATCCCTATTTGTTTAGATGAGAAATAATAAAATCTGAGCTTTCTATGCTAGTTGGAACAGACTATTTGTCTTTCTTCTTGGGAAGGTTTATTTTGCCTGCTTATTTTTATGTATGTAAGTTGTCAACGGGTTGCATCTTTACACGACAATGGCTGTCATGCTGTATGATACTATCTCGAGAAGAGCCTAGCAAGATAGTTAACCATTTTATTTTTTTCCTAATTTTGCTATTCACAGCCTGTAAAAAGCCCTGTTACAATTTGCGGGGATATACATGGTCAGTTCCACGATCTTGCAGAATTGTTTCGAATTGGTGGAAAGGTATTTTCCTCTGTCTCTCATTCACTATCTTGTTAAATGTTGACATCTCTTATTCTTTAAGATATAGCTGGGGTATTATTTTTTTTTGCGCAAGAAAACTCACGAATGGCCATTGTCAAATGATATGATAATGAAGCTTTACTTATTTATGCTTGATAATTCCTACCAACTGCCTATGTATTGTAAACTGGACATGCTTTCTATACGTCAAAATATTGTTGAATAATCCTATCGCCAAGAAGATTAGTCAAACATTTAAAGCAAATCATTATAATTCGAGATTGATGGGAATCCCAAGTTGGTTGTTAATGATGTTTATTTTTTGATCTTAAAAAGTCAGCGACATTCAGAAATATACATCTGGTTTTATAGTAATTTGTTTTCTTAAGCAAAATATTTTGAGGCACCAGAATAGCTCATTCATTTTTTTTTAAACATATAACTTTGAAAACAACTACTTTTCTACAGAAAGGCTATGCATAACCCAAGGGACATGTTGTCAAAAACTCCAATAAATTGAATATTAAGCATTTGCTCATGCCAATGTTAGACACTTTCGGTACACACAAAGATGCTAACATTTTCTTTATGGTCTCATGCTTTGATTGCTTTCTCATGTTTACATATATATTCTTTGGTTCTTCGTATCAATAGCAATATATCAATACCTGATGTTTTTTGATAGAACCAGGAAAAAGTAGCCAACTTATATTTTTTTCCGATTAATATTCAGATGCGACTTCTGTCATTATTTCCGCTTCTTTCTAAGTTCTATCACACATATGAAATGCACATGTTTTATGTGCTGCCATGTTGTATATTTGTTTATCCTACGTTTCCTTTACAAAGGTATTTTTAACCACCTTCAAATTGAAAAAAATTATCATTAAAAACATATTTTAATCATGAATATAACCAATATAATATATAGACAATATCATTACACATCACATTTATCACTCCAACTTCCAGCTATTCAAACATCAACTACTCACAAAAGGATTACACTTTTTAAACTCACTTCAGGTTAACCTCAAGTGTCGATTGCGATTGCATATTGGTGAGTTGGTGAAATGGACATATCGACAAGCTAATGTCTTGACGTGTTGATATTTCGCTGAATTCGGTCTCAACAGATTGAAATGCATAGAAACAGATCGGATTTCGCCATATCGATGTTGATTTCGCCAACTTGGCGAATCGATTTATCGGCTAATCTTTGGTGAAATTTGCCAACATTTCGAGCCATGTTTTAGGTTACCAACCCAATCCAGCCTTACGATTGAACGATCCCTCCGTGTTATATTTTTTTCTTCAACTGCACTAGTAAACCTGTTAGCCAAAGCTCTATAATGATGATATTTTGTGGTATTATATGTCTTTATTTCCATCACATGCATTGAGGTCATGAATTAACATAGCCAACTGATGCAACCGTGCCCAAACAGGGGGGGCTACATGCAGTTTCCCAAGTGTTCCAAGTGTCTTCTTTTAATTCATCAAGTCCCAAGAGTTGTTATATAATTTTTCCTTTGTTTACTTTAGCTTCAAGTCTGTGCAATGCCCCTTGTTCGGGTGAGGGGAACCACAGTATTGACAGTTTAGGACCGACTGTGTTTTGTCTTCTAGGGAGTAGGTGCTTGTATAAAGAAGGGAAGAGGGCAACAAGAGAGGGCAGAACAGAAGGCCAAAAAATCCATACAGACATATCTCCTCTCCCCTTTTCTTCTCTTCCTCTCCTCCTTGTCTCTCTCAGTAATCTTCCATTCCCTTCTCTTCCCCTGCTCCAGCCTTCTCCTCTCTTTTCCCCAGTCCAGCCTCCTTTCCTTTCCCAGCTCCCTTCTTCCTCTCCAGCAAACTACAACCCAACTCTCCTCTCCACTCCTAATTCTTTCTCTTTGGTGTTGAGTTCAGTTCATCTAGTTTCATGTAAACTCAAAATATTCCAGATCTTGTAACATTTTGGAACTGTTTTCAGGTGCCATTCTGTTTGAGCGTTTGAATACGGTGGTGATATGTTCTTGATCTTGGCGTACATGTTTTTCAGGTGTCCGATCGTACTGCTCCAAAGTTAGAAATTTCCAAAGAACTAATCCGATTATTTAACTGTGCGGCCAGCTTGGGTTCGAACCTATAATAGCACTGCGTCGGATTGACATAATCATGCATTTAGTTGATTAATTATCGCCATCCTTATTCATAGGCTGTACAGTCGATCGACGGCTTAAGGAATAGTTGGATTGCATCACCGACTCCAGTTGATGGTGGAGTTATAGTTTTAATCTGGTGTTAATACATGTGAATTTGACTTTATCCATACATGATTTATGAACTTACAGTCTTATTTACTAATTACTCATGATCACTTTTCTTTTGGTTGCTAGTGTCCAGACACCAACTACTTATTCATGGGAGACTATGTTGATCGTGGATATTATTCAGTTGAGACTGTTACGGTATGGTTTCTTTAAATTAGACTTTTCTTGATTACAATGCCTGCTGTACCGCTTCCTGATTCCAGTACATACCATAATTGTTGCACTCATTTTTCACATTATCAAATTTTGTAGATGTATTACTATGTATCGCTGATACAATCCTTTTGATGCATCTTTGTGATTATGCTAAGTTTGTTCAAATGAGACCAATGTTGATTTATTACATCCATTGATCTTGCAGTTCGTTTAAGATGTCTTCTTAGGATAATAGGGGAAATGTAGCAAGTCAAACTGAATTTGCTAGGTGTGGCTCCCTGGGGCTTGCAATATTGATTCCAAGCTTCAAATTTATGGAAATCTTGGGTAAAGAGTATCTATGGGAATGGTTTATAAATTAGCGATTAAGGAATCATATTCAGACAGGGGTGTGGCAACTATTTATTGTTGATTTCCATAAAAAAACTGTCCATTATTACATAGCTCAGTTGGGATGCTGATTTGGTTTGGGAACATAGTTTAGGTTGACACGTCTTTAAGACATCGGTCTTGTTTAGTGGTTTCTGCCTGTTATTTTAGTTTTTTTACTTTTCTTTTTGAAGTTGCTTTGGGTGCACGATGATGCTTAACTGTGAGAATGGTGATATTGAGCAGGCTGCATGCGTAGGTAAATATCAACCCAAGATCTTACATTAGGCATACTATGCTTATTTGGTTTATAAATTATAAGGATTGCTAATTTGCAACGCCTGCTTGATTGATGGGGAGGAATTTGGAGGGTGGGTGGCATGCCTGTTGCGTGTGACATGGTCTCAAGTATTGAATATCGGAAAATTCGCTGACATATTGTTCTCATCTCCATAAAAATGGCTGAAATGATTGTAGAAAATGTTCTTTGAAATTTAAGGTTCCTGATGTTTGCTAATTCATAAATAAGGTAGAATATAGGAGGTTTGACTTATATCACATCATATACACCATGCTGATATACAGAAATATGACTTTTAAAAAGTATATTATGCAAATAGTTATATATGGGAACATTGTGTCATATTCAATTACAAATGTCTATATGTGCCCAGTCATAGATGTATATGTCAGGGTTAGGGTAATTGATGTAACAAGTACATGCACTCTTGGTGCTGTGATTGATGAGATTTTTTTTGAGGCCAAGCAAAGGGGGATCATGCAATGGTGTCCACCCAATGTATTAAATAAGAAAAAAAATAATACAAAAAACTGATTACATAAGCCAAGACTCAAGAAAATGCTTGTATTGTAAGCACACATTCTCACAATAGAAACGATGCCTAGAGAAAAGGACATCATTACACGCTAACCAGATAGCCCATAACAGTGCTACCAGAGCCAGGATCTCACTTCTCTATTTATTACAAGCACTAAAGAAAGAAGACCAAAAGGACTCAATGTTGCGGGTGCAGATCCAGTCCAATCCCACCTTACACCATACCACCGAAGAGATATGGCATCAGAAGAGGAGGTGCTCCGGCATCTCAATGTCTCTGCCACACAAGGGACAAGTATTTGATATCACCTGAAACAACTTGGTGCAGCGGTCGCGAGTCAACACCCGTTTACATCTTAAGAGCCAGAGGAAGAAACAAATCCTTTCACGAAGACGGAGTGACCAGATGAAGTCACAATCCTGAATCAAAACGTCCGAAAGCGAGGGTGGAGGCCTGCAAATGGCACCATAAGCACTACGAATTGTGAACGACATCGCCTTCCAGGTCCAGTGATCAATCTCAGAGGAGGTCTACTCATCTGCCCAAGAGAATCCTAAAGTTGAGGGAGCTCTTCCAATCTCTGGTCTGAGAGAGACGATCTGAAAGTCGGCATCCAATTTCCATTGTTTCAACAATCTAGAACACTAGCATTAGTGTCAACATATAGTGCAAAAAATCATGGATTTTGATGGGCCGGACACCGCCGAGTGTTTCCCCCTGCCTTGCAGACTTCAAAAAAAAATCATGGAAAACGACTGCACAAGGGGCCTCCCCCATCCAGTCATTCGTCCAAAACCCAAAGGCGTCACCATCCCCAAGAATCGGCTTGAAAAAATCCTGAAAGCGATGTATAACCTTCAGAATCCCTCTTCAGAAAGGTGATTTATTAGGCCCATGACGAATCGATCCAGGTCCTACCATAGAAGTACCATAGAGGCGTCGCAGGAGATTACATCACTTACCCATATCCTCACCCATATTCTGCTTACCCATTTGAGTAAGAGAGCCTCATTGAAAGATTCCAAACTCTTGATCCCAAGCCCACCATGCTTCTTTGGTTGAGTAATGGTTTCCCAATCCACAATGTGCATGCCATGCCTATCCTGACCCGACTTGTTCCATAGGAATTTACGCATAATTCTCTCTAAACGTCGTTTGATGCTCACCGGTAACAAGCGGGAGGAAAAAGAACACCGTAATCGCAGAGAGAACCGCCTTGATCAACACCAAACGACCATCACGTGACAACAAAGAAGCCCTCCATCCAGCTAGCTTCTTTTCCATCTTCTCCACCATCGGAAGCCAATCCAATATCTTAATTCTACTGCATGTTAAAGGAATCCCAAGATATCGAACCGGAAGGGAACCACACGACGTGCCTAGCTCCCTACTACACTTCCGCACCTCCTCATCCGACAAGGTCAAAGGGGTTATTGTGGATTTACTTAGATCCAGTTCTAGTTCGGACATTTCTCCAAAAAGCTCAAGAGTGATGGCCATGCCACTCGCCTCAACCTTGCCAACCTCAATGAATAAGATCGTGTTGTCTGCATATTGAAGCAGAGGGATAACCAAGTCACCACAACTGTATCTTGAAATAATACCACCCCTTTGTACCCCGTCAAGCATGCAAGCGAGAATGCTCGTAGCCAGGACAAAAAGCATTGGGGCAAGGGGGCACCCTTATCTGACCGTACGTTGCGGTTGAAAAAACCTCCTTCAGGTCCCCCGTTAACTAGCACCGAGAAAGATGTCGTGGTGACACATCTCTTCATCCACGAGATCCAAACATCCGGAAAACCCCTCCTGTGAAGAGCGGCTCATAGAAAACGCTAGTCTAATGTGTCATATGCCTTGGCGAAGTCCACCTTCCAAAGCAAGGACTTCTTGCCACTTTGTTTCTATTATGATATAATCTTAGAAGGCGTCACTATACTATCCCCAATCTGACGCCCTTGAATAAATGCTGACTGAATGCCGACTGAATTGGTGAGACGATATGATCAAGAACTCTGTTGAGGCGGATCGCGAACACCTTCACCACAATGAGATAGATTCCGTTCGAGAGGGCAATCAGTCCGTAATCCTCAATCCTTTCCGCCGATTCCGTATTCGGTAGAAGGAAAATCAAAGCCATGTTCAGCTTTTCAAAACCTTGAATATTAACTTATCAGTTACCTCAAAGCAATTATAATCAATGAGATATGGGTTCGTATTAATGATCTCGCTAATGGGTAATGGGGGGGGGTGCTCTCATCTGAAATAGGGTTCCAGATGACAAAAGTTATACATGAACTTATTAGGAATTGTTGTTTGTACTCTTGCCTATTCAAATTTGAGATCTCATGCTTCTTTACAAGAGGAAGGACTAAACGAAAGAATGCGATAAAAAATCTTTCTAAAAACAATGCATCAAACGTGATTTTGTGATGAAAGTCAGCAACATTGGGAGAAATCCAGGAAATTTTAGAATAAACTTTCACATTTCAATGATATTTTACAAATTCCACGTATGGATGTCGACATCTTAGAAAATGTTTAAGGAGGGAGTTTTGATGTTGCCATATTATTGATACCGAATTATTGATGACACGTCGATATATCACGATATTCAAGGCTATGGTACGCAATGAAAAGAGCACACTAAGTTGTGTGATATAGAGAAAACACGAGGCTGATGATGAAAATAGATCGTAGAAGACTAGGAAAACTAAAGAATAGACAAATAAGAGCTAAATGCTAATTATACTTCTTTCAACTCACCATTCTTTCATTAATCATGACGACGACTTTACAAGAGAACCAATGCCATCCATGGTGCACTCTTTTTACCCAAAAGACAATATTTTCCTAACGGACATTTGAAAAAGTAGTATCCATTGGATTTGCGTAAATAAATAAACTGAAAATTGACATTGGGCTGCATAAATTACCCCATCACAAAAAGGTCAATTGCATTGTCTGTTTGCTGAGCAAATCAAGTTTTAATGCAGGTGGTGACAACTTTGTGAGGGAGAGGGTAAGGCGGTGACATTGGTTTAGTCAGGAAGGGAACTGAGAAGGAGAGGAGTAATATTGCGAAACTGTATGACGTCACAAGGAGGGGGGTCTGATAGTTGTAGCTTAGCTTGTTTGGGTGGGGGGTTATAGAGGCTTCAGAACTGATTAGGTTACGTCATCATCTTAGGGCACGAATGGCATATATTTATAGATGGTTATAAATTGTGACTGCAGAGACATTGATGCAATGGAGTGAGCCTGTGATAGTGGGATGGAGTGAGTTCGAGGCGGAATGATGCTTGTCAAAGGATATAATGGTGGACATGAGATTGGGTGGGAAGGGGGTGGATCTGCTGTTTTGAATTCTGGTGACTCTAATAAATGATGTTCGACTACTCACAATTGTGAAGAGGAGTTGATGTTATTGTTGCATGTTTAGCCGATTTTCAAAAACCATGGAAGTTTATGAAGTGTGATACATTTATCTTAATGATAAAATTATTTTTTCTTGTGTTATATAATGTACGAGAAGCTTAAAATTAAAAAAGAATGGTTTAAAGCTATGTTTAAGGATAGACCAAATGGAATTATCACTTATTATAAAATAATGAAGAAGAAAACAAAGAAGCCTGTAAGTAAAGCTAATTCAAAAGCTTATGAAGTTTTGTACAAAAATTTTGACTCTAAGGAGGGCCAAAAGGGTATATTCATGTTGGCTAGAGGCTAGAGCAAGAGAAAGAAAGATCAAAGACCTTTCTCAAATGAGATGCATTAAGGACAAAGAAGGTCACATGCTTTTTACTCAGAAGGATATAGAGAGACTAGATGGAAGCAATACTTGCATAAGCTTTTCATTTTGGGGGGGGGGGGTTTAAAGAGATCACTTTTGGAGATCTAGCTAGTAATGAAAGTTACCTGAATACAAAGGAAGGAAGTAGAGGAGGCTTTGAAGGTTATGAGACCTGGGAAAGGCGTAGGACTTGATGACATTCCTATAGAAGTTTGTAAAGTTTTAGGCGAGTATGGTTTGACTTAGCCTACAAATTTATTCAATGTTATGCCGAAGCAAGAAAATCCCTGAACATTGAAGGAGAAGCATCATGACACCTCTTTATAAGAACAAATGAGACATTCAAAATTTGTTCATATTACAGAGGTATCAAGCTGATGAGTCACACTGTGAAAATTTGGAAATGTGTGATCGAAAGAAGGTTGAGATAACTTTCCAAAGTAAAAAAAATCATTTCGGATTTATGCCAGGTCTCTCAACTATTGAAGCCATCCACTTGGCAAAAACAATGGTGATTTATAGATCTAAAAGGAAGAACCTCCATATGATTTTTATTGATTTGGAGAAGGCTTATGATTCTGTGAAAAGGGAGATATTGTGGAGAGTTTTAGAAAAGAAAAAGTACATGTCCTATACATTAACCTCATAAAAGACATGTATGATAAGGCTTCATCTTTATGTAAGGATACAGTCTGGGAAGACTGACTATTTTGGCATCAACATTGGTATGCATCAAGGTTCAACTTTGAATCCATTCTTTTTTACTTTGATTATAGACGAGTTGATAATTCACGTTCAGGATGAGATATCTTGGTGTATTATTCGTTGATGATATTGTGTTGATTTATAAGACTAGAGACGGGGTAAATGGGAATCTTGAGGTCTGGAGACATACATTGGAGTCTAAAGGATTTCGTATAAGGCTAAGACTGAAAAGATGGAGTGCACTTTTGATGGAATCAATGGTGAAGGAATCAAGGTGAAGATTGGTGACGTTTACATTCAGAAGAGAGATTCTTTTAGATACCTGGGATACATTTTGCAACATGATGGGGGAATTTATGGAGATGTTACTAATAGAATAAATGCATGTAGGCAAGTGGAGAGCAGGGCAAACTGGATAATAAAATTCCTTTGAAAATCAAAGTAAAGGTTTACAAAGCAGCCGTGAGACTTGCAATGCTCTATGGATCTGAATGTTGGCGTGTGGACTATAGACATGTGTAGAGAATGGCAATAGCCAAAATGGAAATGCTAAGGCGGATGCGTGAACACCTACGTAAATAGTGGATTCAAAATGATGCAATCAGAAGGAAAGTTGGTGTAGCTCCGATCGAGGATAAGATGCGAAAAAATTGCTTAAGGTGGTTTGACCATTTGCAAAGGAGGTCAGCTGATGCCACGTGAGGAGATGCGAGTTTTGGGATGTTGAACCGACCAAGAGAGGGCGAGGAATGCCCAAAGTATTGTAATACGATTATATGAAGGGATCCTAGTTTTTTGGATCGAAGTCCGAGAATGACCCATTATATATCTGAGTGGATGAAAATAATCCATGTAGCGAACCTTACTTAATGTGGGAAAAGGCTTTGTTGTTATTATAAAATATCGCCGTAGGCTTGACTGTTTAGTGCAACGAAGAACCATTTTCCTTTTTGGAGCCATTTTTCTTTCTATACACAGAATCTCTAATTGTAGAGGAAAGTTTTTATACTTTGCCTCACATCAGATAAACTCATGCGCACATGACGGGGAAGGATTACGTCTTTTGTTTGCATCAAGTCATATACTATGCATAAGACCACATTGTGTACGAACTTAAAGCAAAAAAGCAAGGTAAAACAGTCGGGTTATTTCTCCATTATTTATGTCATATATTCCATAATTTGTCATTCCAAGCAAAAATTCCAATTACTCCCAGCTTTTGTTAGAGCCAAGGGTTTAAATATCGGTTTCGGATAGCGTATCGATACCCTGTCGATACGATATTTCGTCGAAATTTCGCCCATATCGACCACCATTTGTGAAGAAATGATCTAAAACTGCCCTCATATCGCCATTTCGCTCGAGATATCGGTTCCCTGTCGAAAGCGAAATTTCACGAAAACTGAAACACTGGTTAGAGCTCAGATTCACCAAGTTTTTTTTTTGACTAAGGCTCAGATTCACCAAGTACCGAAAGCGAAATTTCACGAAAACTGAAACACTGGTTAGAGCTCAGATTCACCAAGTTTTTTTTTGACTAAGGCTCAGATTCACCAAGTACCGACATAACATACAGCTGCTGAGCTTTGAAGACGGCTTTTTGTGTAATGCCAACTTAGGCGTCTGGGTTTTGATGAATTCCTGGTTTGTAAGTGACATCTGCAGCAATAAGACATTGCTGGAGACATATAATAACAACCTACACCTCATATTTACCTCCCTTTCTAGAAGGGGATGTCACGGAAGTTACTTTTTTGCACTTGTCTTGAATTCTTTAGTTAGTAATACTTGAGACATATTAAAGAGATAAGTACTTTTATCATGTGTCCGTGCGAGTATTTTATTATAAATACTATTAAGTTTACATGTTGATGTCTAATGTTTTTTTTAAAAACGGTGAAATCCCATTATTTTATAAATGAAACATTTATAATGAACAATTATTTATATTAAAAAAACATGCAATCATACAAGATCAAGAAGCCGCAAATTGCATATTCACTCTTATGCTGTTTGTTTGAATGAATCCTCATTCCACACTTCTGAACCTTGAGACAGTTTTGGTTGATTGTTCTAGGTTTGAAATGTATACACGCTATGCACCTAAGCATCGCTTAGTTTTCTTGTGCAATTTTCCACCGTTTGAAATTGCACATATTTCTTATGTAACTTTTCATTTGAGTTATGCCTATATACAATCTTTAATTTGCACATCAACATCAGTAGTGTCATATCAATAGGAAAAATTTCGAGGTTTTTTTTTATAAAAATCTCCGTCAATAGAAGTATGCTTCATATATAGTTTCAATTAGGCGTGATTTTTCAAAAAAAGGCATTCTGATTTACTAATAAGTTAAGAACAAGATAAATAAGATTGACTCTTTACCTTTATCTCCTAGGAGAAAAACCTCAAATGATATCCTCTATTGGAATAGGTGTAAGTATTTATGTGATTTCTTGTTTATACCAAGCCTAATCTTTGCTTTTAATAGCTTAAAGCCTACCACTGCCCGGAAGTATTGTGAAAGTGATCCTAGTGTTCAAGCTCCTTGTGACCCATAGAAGCAAAAACACTTTCAATTTTCCTTTTAGGTTTATAAATCTCCATTGTTCTAAGCAAGTGGATGGCTTCAATAGTTGAGCGACCTCACATGAATCTAAATTTATTTTCTTTTGTTTTGGAAAGTTACCTTAACATTCTTTCGATCACACGCTCTCAAATTTTCGTAGTGTGACTCATCAACTTGATACCTCCGTAATATGAACAATTTTGAATGTCTCCTTTGTTCTTATAAAGAGGTACTGCAATTATTCTCCTCCAATATTCAGGTATTTTCTTGCTTTGTCAAATAACATTGAATAAATTTGTAAGCCAAGTCAAATTATGCTCATCTAAAACTCTCCAAACGTCTATAGGAATGTCATCAAGTCCTACACGTTTCTCCGGTTTCATAACCTTGAGAACCTCCTCTACTTCCTTCCGTTGTATTCGTCTATAACTAGCACGATTCAAGTAACTTTCACTACTAGCTAGATCTCCAAAAGTGATATCTCTATTTTCCTCCCTAATGAAAAGCTTATGGAAGTACCACTTCCATCTAGTTCTATATCATTCTAAGTAACAATCACATGACCTTCCTCATCCTTAATGCATCTCACTTGAGAAAGGTCTTTAGTCTTTCTTTCTCTTTCTTTGGCCAAGTTGAATATATCCTTTTAACCCTTCTTAGAATCGAGATTTTTGTACACAACTTCATAAGCTTTTGACTTAACTTCGCTTACAACCTTCTTTGCTTCCTTCTTTGGTAATTTGTAGTTTGTGACGGTTCCTTTTGTTTTATCCATTGACATAGCTTTAAAGCATGCTTTTTTAATCTTGAGCTTCTCTTGCACTTCTCCACTCCATTGCCAAGCCTCCTTTGGCCCGAAGCTCCTCGCTTTAACTCATCTAGCATCTCCTTGGCTACCCTTCGGATACAAGATGCCACCACCTCCCACACATCGTTTGCATTTTCGTTACAATACCAAGACAAGTCTTCTAAAACTTTCTCCCTGAAGCTTGATTGCTCCAATTGAAGATTCTACCATCTAGCTCTAGTGATCTTGGAAACCCTCCTTTTCTTACCAACCCTTTTATTTGCACATCCATGACTAAAAAGCGATGTTGGGTTGTCAAACTCTCTCCTAGGATTTCCTTGTAGTCTTTGCAACATAACCGATCTATTCTCTTTAACACAATAATCTATCTATGTTCTAGTCAGGCCATTCTTATAAGTAATTAAATGGTCCTCTTTCTTCTTGAAGAGAGATTTTGCTATGAAAAGGTAATAAACCGTTACAAAAATACATCATGGCTTTTCCCTCTTCATTTCTATCATCGAAAACATGGACTCCATGAACACTAGCATACCCTGAAACATCATTTCCCACATGTCCATTAAGACCGCCTAGGCAAATCATCACTCTTTGTGGGATTCATTGCATAATCTTATCCAAATCCTTTCAAAAGTCTTTTTTAATTCTTTCACCTAAACCAATTTACGGTGCATAAGCTAAAGCTTTTTTAATCCTTTCATCTAAATCAATTTATGGTGCATAAACTGAAATGATATTCATAATTTCTTCTTCAAGCACCAATTTTAGCAAAATAATCCGATATACGAATCTTGCATCTCAACCATACAATCATTCAAATACTTATGAACAAAGCACTCCAACACCATTTCTGCCCTTATCTTTACCTAAATACCACAGTTTAACATCGGTTTTCTCGATCTCCTTTGCTTTCTCTCCAAATTATTTTGTCTCGTGGAGCACAATATCTTAATCTTCCTTCTTTCCATCATATACACAATCTCCATTGATTTGCCAGTCAAAGTATAAATATTCCAACTATCTATCCGCAACTTTCTTTGCAACCACTTTTGAACTAACTTCTTTACTTGCATGCACCTATCATACGATGCGAGAACCCTTGCAAATTTCAGACTGCATCCGGGCGACGATGCAACGGAACTAACTTATTTACTTGAATATGTTCCTCATGTGAGAACATTTGAAAATTATGAACTACATCCTTGCAACGATGTACAAGGTTTGAAAAAATGAAAGGCAGAGCGACACGTTTTCTTTGGAAACGAGGCGTAGCCTCAAGGCGGTCGAGGCGTAAGCCTTAGTTTGTGTAGGAAAATAAGTACAATATGTATAATAAATATATTTATCGGTGAAAAATATAATCTAACAAACATATAATATATAACAATGTAATATATGATGATATTATGAACATAAGAACATGAAAAAAAGGATGTCAATGCCATAAACCTTTCTATTAAAATTTCTACCCAGTCAAAAGGAAATCATTGGTTATAACTATCCCTAAAATATTTATCAAAAAGGGATTGGCTATAGTTGTCATTAAAGATATCCAAGTCGTTGATATGAATAATATGATTTGAATCCTAACTGTATGTTCTACTAAACCTAGATGAAGAATGGTCTGATGTCCCCTTGTGCCATCATACCCTACGAGCAAGGGGGTCTCGTTGCCCAATCAACGAGCTTGGGGCGCTAGGGGGGGCCTAGGTTGGCTCCCCTTGCGGGGGTTGCAAGGGGCAACGCGGTCGTCCCAAATTTTTTTCTTATATCTGTATTTGTATTCACGTGCAATTTCTTATATGTTTAAGGGTGTAATGGTAAGAATTCACTGAAATAATTGGACATGTTAATGATAAATATGAATATGAAAGATGTCAAAGTTAAGAATTCATCTTGCATAAATATATACTCAACAAATAAGCCTTTATAAACATACGAACAGGAGTAATTATTTTCTTTAAAAAATGCTTGAAAAATTCTCTAATGTTTCACTTAACACCTTGTCCGCCTTACGGCCTCGCCTCGCCTCGAACGCCTCAGGCATCTGAGGTGCTCGCCTCTGACAGGGGGCCCGAGGCGATTGCCTCAAGGCATTTTCTCACCAACCCATTAGCCTCGAGTGCCTTTGCGCCTCGAGGCATGTTTTTTCAAACCGTTGCGATATAACGACCCTTGCCAACTTCTCATTGCATTCAGGCGGTGCAATACATCGCTAGTTTGGAACATCTCAAACGATTAGGTAGCCGACAACCATCGTTAAAAATAATCGGATCTCTCAACTCAACATGGATTTGAGCATGAATCCATATAGCCAACCCTACTCAAAGTGGGAGAAGGCTTCGTCGTTTTTTTATACTTTGTGCAAGATAGTCATTGGGTTGATCTGCATTTTATTAATTTGTGTCATCATTTGTTATGCAAACAAAAAAATCAACGGAGAAAAATATTTGTTTGTTTCGTGGAAATATTTGGCGGAGAACTTTAGAGGGAGGAGGAAAAGAAGACTCCCTGGTTGCGTTTGCCAGAGATTTGGGGAAGAAGGGTCACGGATGTCGCGTGGAGTGAGAGGAGAGATGGGGGGGGGAGATAAATCAGATACATCTCAATTTAGTTTTAACTTTAACTGTCTAAAATAAATGATAACCATCCCCTTTATATCAAAGGGATGGAATTTACAAAATAGAAATAGAATGAAATTCAAATCCTAACTTACCATCCATAGACTCTATGCATCTCTAACATACTATCTAATTCATCTAACTTACTAACTAATTGATTCGAGATCACATGCGATCCCGTTATTTAAATAAAAATAAAATTTTACAACGGACTCAATTGACATAAATTTACAAGAATCTAACTTTTAAGAAAAATGAAATTCTAATTTAATAACAAAATTTTGAACGGACGAAGTATCTTGTTTCAATTTGTCATTGTACGTTGCATCAACTCTTTGTTGCTTCGAAAAATTCATCTTCTAACGAGTAGCTTTATTTTCTAATGCGATAATGGAGAATTCTTGCTCAATTTGTTAAACAATTTGCTCCTATTTCATATATTTCTTACTCAATTCAGCCTTACTTTTGTAATTATATTCTAGTAGAGGGTGCAACCGCAATATTTCCACCCTTTCTTTTAAATAAACTTTAACCCTTAAATTCTTTTGAACTTTTAACATTTTCATATTTTTTTTGGGTTGGGGACTTGTGTATAATTTTGCCAATCCACTTTTGCACCCTTTAATTTACGGGACATGGATTCAGATAGAAGGAGATCCACCATCGCTTCTAGATTTTCCCTCACCTGATACTATTGATAGTATTGATGATAGTGAATAGGGCTCCATGGTGACGACGGAACGAATGAAGGTGGGGGCATTATTTGTAGAGCACCTCTTGGCCGAAGGTGGTGGCATTGCTTGGGGAGGACATTGGCGATGCGGGTCGGGTTTGGGTACAAGATGAGAGATAGACGGTGGTGTGGGTGGCGTTGGGGTTGGTGCAATGGGTAGTGAGCGTGGTGTGGTTGAAGTTGAGGGTGGTTGGATGGGGTGGCGAGGTTGGGACGAGGGCTGCAAGGGGGCTGATGGCGGTATCGACGTTGGGATGATGGGTCGAGGGGGTGATGGGATTGGAGGAGGTGACAGATGGTGGGTAGAGGAGGTGATGGGATTGCAGGAGGTGACTGTATGGTTGGAAGGGGTCGTGTTGGTGATATTTTTGTGGGTGGGGAAGGTGGTGGTGTTTCATATAAAAGGGTTAGAACAATAAGTGGTGGACATGGAGTTGGCGAAGGTGGTAGGGGAGGTACATGGGAGGGCTTCAAAGGCGCATGGATGGTTGAGCGGATTGCGACGTCGATTCTACTGACATCGGCAGATCTGCATGCTAGACAACAAGCTTGGAGTACTCTTTTCCATCCATTTCTTCAATTTCTTTTCCATTGTGACCGTAAACTCACCATGTATGGGCGCTGCACTAACAAGCATGGTTTTAAAAAACGTGAGGCGGATCGAGGCGGTTTTCCCTTGACGAGGCGAGGCGTAAGCCTCGAGGCGGTCGAGGCGTAAGCCTCGATCTATATAGGAAAATATATATAAAATATAATTAAGCATAATTATATATTTATAAAATCATAAATTTAGATATTCCCACCATATTCACCATATATGCTATGAGAATGAGAATATATAATATTCTTTGCATGATTTACTTTGAATCCTAATTCATATTATCATCCATATAAAATGCAAAGCTTATTATGACCTCCATTAATGTTGGTGGGTGAAGTTCTTGTCGATATGTAACACTTCCCTTTATGTATATGGATGAAGCAAACTTATGTGACTAACATATATTATTAATATACACAATATATAATATGTCTATGTTGTGTTATATGTGTTATATGACTAGCTAACAATTAATATAATAGATAATATATTTTTAAATACAGAATATATACATATATATATGACAATGTAACAAACCAAGTTGTTAACAATCAATATTATACTTAAGATATCATAAAAATTAATATAAAAATATAAAATATAGGGTACCAAACCTGTGCAGCCCGAGGCAGCGCCTCAAGACCACCTCACCGCCTCGACGCCTCGAGGACCGCCTCAGCGCCTCGAGGCGTACGCCTCACATGGGCAGCTTGAGGCGGGCGCCTTGAGGCGTGCTTTTTAAAACCATGCTAACAAGATTGTTCTAGACATCAACGGAAGATTTTCAAACCTTTCGTTCCAGCATTTGCCGAATTTTGCGTTGTGCTTCTAACCATGTCTGTTGTATCGTCGCGATGATCTTCCGACACCCCCTATTTATGTGGTTTTTTGGCCGTACTTCTCTGACATTGTTCTTATGTGAGGACTTGAAGGGATCGTCATATCATGGGAACGATATGTAGGCTATCCCACGATATGTAGGCTATGCTCTGATACCAATTGATAATTGATGTAACCGAAAAATTCAACAATGAAAACTATTTTTTGATGGAAATATTGGGTGGAAAAGGAATTTGGAGGGAGGGGGAAAAGAAGACTTGTCGGTTGCGAGAAATTCAGGGAAGCAGAACCACATAGATCACACGGAGGGAGAGGATAGAAGGGAGTGGGAGATAAATCTCCATTTAATTTCAACGTCAACTATCTAAAGTAAAGGACAAACATCTCCTTTAGATACGAGGGATATAATTTACAAAAATAGAAATAGAATAAAATTTAAATTCTAACTTAACCTAAATGAAAGTATCTTTAACATACATTGCAATTAATCTAATCAACTAATTAATTGATTAAGATCACACGTGATCTCGTTATTTAAATAAAAATAAGATTTACAACATACTCAAATTAGCATGACTAATTAACTGACTCTAATTTAAATTACAGAAAATGAAATCCTAATTTATAAACAACAAAATTTGAACAGACGGACCGCTATTCGTTGTACCATGCTGCATGCTGTATCAATTTGTCATCAGAAGTATTTTTTTCACTATTTTGCTATTTTTCTCTACGTGATTGCTCCACTCTGTTTCTTACATTTAACATGCTTGTGAATTTATGTGTTCATCCAATGACCGTTGTTGTATAGTTGCAATCTAGATTCAGGGTTGGAAAGTATCTTGGGGATGGGAGTAAATATGTGCTCATTGTGTGAGATTTTTTTGAGATGAGATCAGAAACCATGCAAGTCCTGTTGGTTTAAGTAGGAAGTGCGCAAGAATGACCTGATTAGAAGGCTGGAGAAGAGAAAGAACCAAAACGAGGAGGAGAAACAAGAACTAGATTGCTCAAACTCAAAAGTTTATGACACTCTTGGTCCTTGGAACAAAAGACTCCTGCCCATTTAAAGGAGTGTTTTCATATTTTTAAGTATACTATAACTTAAGGTAAAATGGGGACTTGAACACTATCAACTCCTATTGAAATTTGGAGACCTAATGAATGCAACTCAGTTCTCCCTTTTTTGGGCCAAGAAAAATAAATGCAACTCAAGTCGTAACTCCCTTATAAAGGATTGGACTTATCTAGAAACCTTAAAATTATTTTTTTTAAAAGGAAAAGGCTGCAATGCACCCATAGGTGAGCACCCAAAATCTTTTGTGTTCATAAGTTTAATTATTATGGTTACAAAGATAAAGAATCCTGTAGGATCTTGTCATCTTGGCATGCTTCAGTATATTCTCCTTGTAAATTTCACTTTGAAAAACCGCCCAAGGTTGCGCCAACCAAACTATTTATATGATAGTCACCATCCGAATCCGTCCATGGTCCATGCTAATCGAGATGGCTCAGTCGACTCCCTAAAAATTGAGGCATTAAGGGTCGTCTCGTCAAGACCAACCAACATTTAGCAATCTCTTGAAGTGGCACATGGAAAAAGGTGGTTGGTGCCCTCCATGATTTGAGCACACCACCGACAGGTCTATATATATCATGGAGGATTTGAGCCTTATGTGCACCCAACATCACCCGATTACTCCTTGTTAGTCGAAGGAAAACCTTGGTCCGAGGGATTTTCCACACTCAAATTTGCATGCACTCTGCAGAAGCACTCGTAAAGGTTGTCTCGTCAAGACCAACCAACATTTAGCAGTCTCTCGAAGTGGTGCATGAAAAAGGTGGTTGGTGCCCTCCATGCTTCGAGCACACCACTGACAGGTCTATCCATATCATGGAGGATTTGAGCCTTATGTGCACCCAACATGACTCGATCACTCCTTGATAGTCGAAAGAAAACCTTGATCCAATGGATTTTCCACACTCAAATCTGCATGCACTCTGCAGAAGCAATGCCCACATCAAACAAGATCGAACCATATGACACCATATATGCCTTCTTCACAAATAAAGAACCATCACCCAAGTCCAGCGATCATATTCTTTGGAAGGGAAGGTCCCCTTAAGTCAAAGCTAGAAATTCCTCCACACTTTGATCAAAGAGTCCGATCAAAGTTGGGAAGAACGTGCCATGTTTTCCCTGGCTGTAGCGACACACATGTCATGATTAACCTCTAACGCAAGAATGTGAGGAAGTCGATCACATGACATCCTTCTATAGGTCCAATTGCCCGACGAATCGGAAATCACCACCACAACCCGCGATAGGCTTTAATGAGGATGCAATCTTAGGAACAATGTTACAAATCCCCCTCTGGAAATTAGACAGGGAGCACACCGACCTGTCATGTATGAAATATCATGATATATCAATATGGACATGGGACCTATATCGGTATCGATATGGTGACATATACTTCTTTTCTAGTCCTTTACAAAGGTGTGTTGATATGGGCGATATTTTGGCAATATATCGTCGATATATCATTGAAATATCGTATCGACACCATATTGATATAGTGTCGACATCGACATTTCCTACCTTGGTAGATAGCTCAGTCGAGACCTTATAGATTATACGCAGTAAAAGGAACAAAGAAAATTTGAACCACTGCCTAAAATGTGAGAGATCCCCTTGGCAAGCAATGTCTTGTTCATCTCTCCTCGGTGGAGCATCCCTATATCACCATTCTCCACAAAATGCAACACCATCCTCCAACTAACCAATCTTTCCCGTGGTACCTCGAACATGGCCTCAAATTTCAACGAAATTTAGTCGAATTTCTGTCGAATATTGATATCCAGTCGAAATTGAAATTCGACTGAAATGACCGAAATATGGGGGCCCTAGTACAAGAAATGACCGAAATTCTAGTCGAAATTCTACCAAAATTCCATCGAAATCCTGTTTTGGTCGATACCGAAATGGTGACCGAAACCGACATTTAGGGCCTTGACCTCGAAATCAAGCAGAAGAACCTCCACATCAATAATTTGAAACGCTTTTCACCTCTACAGGAAGCGGACATGATCAATGAAGAAGATAATAGACGACATTGGCTTAAACAGGACAAACCAACCTCCCCTCGACAAGCAGGATGCTCACTATCCCACAAGTCTCTTCACCATGTTCTGCACCAGAGACAGTTAATTGGAGTGAAGAAGTCATCCAAACTCCAAAGGCAAACCAAGATAGCAGATTAGAATCTCCTCACATTTTTATATGCAACGAGGCCACACATGTCTCTATATCTACCTCCATCTTAAAAGAAAATAAAGCCGGCTTTTCACCATTGACTCGAAGAGTCGAAGGCCAGAGACACCATCGAAAAAATTCAATGCTGCACATCCTCCTCCATGAAGAAAATAATGTCATCAACATACTGCAAGTATATGATCGATAAACCACACTGCAACTATATGATCGATAAACAACCTAGCGTGAAACCATGACTTATTCCCCTGAGATAATGTATGATAATGTAATCAACATCGGTCATCGACATGAAACGTAAAAGCGTCAAACAACTCTCCTGCCTGACATCTTTTTGTGGCTGAAAGTAGCCCCCCTATTGACATCCATTCACTAACACAAGCAAGAGATTGTCATTACATACCTCTTCATCCAGACAATCCATCATCAAGGAATCCTATTGTAAGGAGATGGAAGCCCATTGAATCTTGAGTTGTCACAGTCTTAGTGTTCAGAAAAATTGACCTTCCAAAGCAACCCTTTGACCCATCGCCTCTTCCAGTCTGCAATAATTTCAGAACCCACAACCAACCATCCGTCATCTGCATGCTCGAAATGAAAGCTGTTTGAGTGGACACGCTAGCGGAATCAAGGACCACACGAATGCAATTAATGAGTAACTTTGTCATAGTGAGATTGTGAGATAGATAGCATTAGATAATGCAATAGGGCAGTTGTCCTGAATTCGATGCGCGGCATCTTTCATAAGTAGAATGTAAATTAGATAACTTTTCAGCATCTTAAAGCCTCGGTTATCCACCCCGAGCTCCTCCACAAGCACCACTACTCCCTCTATTAGATCTATCATCTAGGTTCTCTTGAAAGAAGATGATTGAGAAACCATCGTGACAAGGGGAACCATTCGCATTTAGAGCACAAATAACCTCATGGACCTCAATGCTGCTAAAAGCTCAGACCAATTTGGAGGCCTGATCGTCGGACATTTTGGGTCACTTCTATGCCTAGCCACCTTGCTCTACAAGAACAAATCCTTTTGCTCACTTCACTTAAGCGGTCCATCACAACAACCTTGATAGCCCGCCCACCCTCTACTTGCAACCTTTCACATTAATGGAGTGGATAAGTTGCATCGTCTCCTCCCATTGGTCACTGCATGAACGAAACACGTGTTTGCGTCCCACTCCTTAAGCATCTTTCGTAAGTAGAATTCGATGAGGCTAGGCATAGAAGTGACCCAAAATGTCCGACAATCAGGCCTCCAAATTGGTCTGAGCTTTTAGCAGCATTGAGGTCCATGAGGTTATTTTTGCTCTAAATGCGAATGGTTCCCCTTGTCACGATGGTTTCTCAATCATATTCTTTCAAGAGAACCTAGATGATAGATCTAATAGAGGAGGAAGTATGGTGCTTGTGGAGGAGCTAGGGTGGATAACCAAGGCTTTAAGATGCTGAAAAGTTATCTAATTTACATTCTACTTACGAAAGATGCCGCGCATCGAATTCAGGACACATGTCACCTTGCTCTACAAGAACAAATCCTTCTGCTCACTTCACTTAAGCGGTCCATCACAACAACCTTGATAGCCCGCTCACCCTCTACTTGCAACCTTTCACATTAATGGAGTGGATATGTTGCATCGTCTCCTCCCATTGGTCACTGCATGAATCAAACACGTGTTTGCATCCCACTCCTTAAGCGAAGTCTGGTTGGAACATTGCTTCCACTCCACCTTCAGGAGAACCCTGGGCTTCTCCCACCTGGAGGTCATCTCCTCCCCTTATAACTCCATGGAGCCCTCTGGCTTTTCCAACCTGATCACCTCAGCTTGATCCTGAAATCGTTGCTTCTCCCTGCCACTATTTTGGATGAAGCAATATAATTTTGGTGAGAATTAGCCCTGGATAGCATCAATATGAGCAAAAATTCTATTGATGAGGTTCTTTTTAGCTTCTGCTTTTGTATGTTGATGGGTTAGGGTCATCTGACGTTGAGGTCACGCGGGCCAGTCTCCTTATCAATACACTAATTTTAAATTATTAACCATCTTTGTTAACATTTCAGCATATGGTTTTGCCGTTTTTACTTTTCCAACTCATGCTTTTGTCGTAGGAAGTTGATTTGTGAGAATGATTTAGCTTTTGTTTTGCATGCGGGCCTTCTATTTAATTTTTCTCTAAAATGACATTTCATCTTCTTACTCTTACTACATATAGCCCTGGAGGTTGAAAATAAATTCTATCATCTTCTTGGTTCAATGGTATTTAGTTTTAAATAACTTAGGATGTCTTCAGCATAATCATGCTGAGCATGCCATGTACTTTGGCCTTAATTTTCTTTCTAGGCCACTGGGATGAAAACTGACAATCCTTTTTTCAGCTGCTGGTAGCTCTCAAGGTGCGTTACCCTCAGAGAATAACTATTCTTCGGGGAAATCATGAGAGTCGTCAGGTACACCTCCATGCTGTATCCTGTTTTCTAATGTGTTTACTTTATTCTTTACATACCATGTTTCACAGGATAAACAGAAGAATCTTGTATAAATCTTTACATGCAAGGTTCTAAAAAATGTGAGGTGGATCAGGCAGTTTCCTGTCTGCGAGATGAGGCGTTAGCCTCGAGGTGGATGATGCATAGCCTCAATTTAAGAGGAAAATGTGAGCGTAGCACTATGCATAAATATATTATTTGAAAATTTCAGAAATGACAACGACAAAAATTATTTCCATAGAGCTTTTAACATCACATTAAGACATTATAGAGGTATATACCTGTTTTGATATCACTTTTGGCCTTATTTGCGGTCAACTTATAGTAAATTATGCCTCCACACTTCTTTAATTGCTGTCATCCCATGCAGAAGGTTGACAAGCATGTAGCACCGGGGTGTAATGATTAGATTCCTTGCAATCGAGCATGCCTTTTTTACTAAACTTATTTAGTTCTAAGTTTCTGTGGGAGATACTTGCTACCCATACTGGCAATTACCAATGCTTGAAATCTCAGTAAGCATCATCATCGTAGAACAGTTCAAATTTTGGAAAGGCAGATTTAGTAGTCCACAGTTCAGCTTGCCAAGGGCACATCACCACCATCTCAGTATCTTGCATCTGCCTTGGTATGCTTATGCACTCACCTCACTGATGCAGGGTGAGAGTATAGATTTGAGGCATATGCCACCGCTCCTCGAGGAGCCTTTTTTCAAAAGTCTCACCTTCATCTGCAATTCCGTTTTCTGAGTTGTGCCCCATCTTTAATTGTTGATGGCATTTTACTTCTAGTGACAAATCTGCAAATAGAATACTGCCTTTATATCCTTTTCTATCAACTTCGTCATTTTGTAAATGCATCAACTGCCTGTATTTGGGTGTTATGTGTCCAAATTTGATATAACTAATACATTTATCATGCAGATAACCCAGGTTTATGGATTTTATGATGAGTGCTTGCGGAAGTAAGTCTTTTATCTTTTTGTTGTAATGTTCTTTGTGGCATATGATGGTAGTTCTTGTGTTTATCTTAGCCATGTTGCTTTATATTTCATACTATAAAAATGCATGCTCTGACTGTTCTGCAAGACTGTAAAGCTTGCATTTTGGTTGAAGTTGCTGGAAGAGTAGTTCTCAGATACACGTTTTCTATTAAGAGACCACCTTCCCTACCATTTGAGTGGTAATTGATTATTTGTTATTGTCAGAATACTGTGTTATTTGAAAGGTTATTAGCTGGAAAAGTAGTCCTCAAATACACATTTTCTATTAAGATACCACCTTCCCTACCATTTGAATGGTATTTAATTAATAGTGGTGGTTATGTTATATATGAGTTATTGGTGTCATGTATACCAGTTTGATTGTTTTGGCAGGTATTTTCATAGCTATTCCGTACTACGAAAATAAACAATTTAAGTGAAAACAGCAACACCATTTTTTTGTTTGAAGAATGTATTACATGCCGGCAAGGGAAAGGAGTTTGTTCATCATGAACAATTTTTGCGCATACAGATGAACTATTTATGCTTGCGAACAAAGTTAGGGGCTTATCATGGTTCAAATCCCTCCATGTGGGTGTTGCGTTAGGTAGCTGACTACCATCGTAAAAATAGTTGGATCTTTCAACATGGATTTGAGCAAGAATCCTTATAGCCGACCCTACTCAAAGTGGGAGAAGGTTTCACCATTTTTTATAAGTTGGTGATTGATGGGCAATTTTTATCAGCAGAGCAATTTGTGTTTAAAAATCATTTTAAATTAATTGTTTTGCCTGGAGGAAAAGGATATGGTCTTGCTGAAAGAGCTGTTAGATCCTTCACAAGAGTTTATTTACTCGACATCATCATTTTTTGAGGCCAAGCAAGGTTATAATGCACATAGTAGATGTTCTAAATGATGGAATTACAAAACACACCAGAAAGTTGCTGGGAAAAAACACACCGTTAAGCTGCTTCATGTATTTTATTTATGTTATGGAAGTTAGTTTCATCCGTCCTGTTAACAAAAAATGCTATCTATGCCAGTGGTAGCCAGAGATACCATGAACATGTGAGGAAGTGCCACTGAGATGCTGATGAATATGTAAATTTAAGCAAGTCCAAATCAAATGAAGCAATTAGCAGAAGGTCAAAAGTTCATGCTTTTTATTCAGCATTTACACAAGTGATGAAAATCTAGCAATTAGTTAAGGCAGAGAAAAAACAAGAGACAAAGTAGTATAAGACTAGAAGATTTGTGCATTAATGCCCAATAAGATAGCATTCAGAGGCATGAATGCTTACATGAAACTTACTCTCGTCCCAGTCTGATGTTGCTTGGGAGGAAGGGACTGGAAAGTGAAGTCTACAGGCAGTGATTGGCATGCGATGCTGGTACTAACTGTCCTTTTTTTGCTTCATGTGACATGGGGATGTGGAATATTTATTGTCATTTTTATCCATTCTTGAGGAAGGCTCGGTGGAAATCCACATCCACATTCAATGTTTAAATCCTGTCAGTGTTCTTTCTGGTGCTCTTTTAACGAGGGCAGAAGATGCGGTTTCGAAGATGGTTTTCAGCAAATGACATCATACTAGTCCATTTGCTGTAATTTGAGCCTTGTGGCTTTAGAGGAATGGTGTTGCTCCAAGTTCTGTCCCTCCCTGTGTTAACAACATGATATATGCTGTGCCTTCCTATTCGAATTCATGTGAGGTTAATTTGCACTGACTTGGACTTTGCTGTATCTTGTTTGATATTGAAATTAGTTTCTGAATGACCATCAATATCTTTTTGGTTATTCATTTGCTTTCAGAAAAAAAGAGTGACCACAGACAAGGAGAAATGGACATTGAGCAGATGTTTGGCGATGGAGCAACTAAAAAAAATTTGCATTATAAAGTGCATTCAGAACGAAGCAAACATGGTGCTTGGGTGGTAGTTCGGACGAGGGAATTTAATTGTTTTCATTGTATTTTGTAGGGGAAGATCGATGATCAGTGCTAATTGATTAGCTATATTAGCCCACTTGTAGCTGCATATAAAGGAAAATCTGAGGTGCTTAAACATTGAAGAGATTACATCTAGTTTTATTTTGTTAGTGTTGAAATAAATGAAGCGAAAGCAAAATGCGAATAAGAATATAAAAATATGAAAATTAGAATGCTTATAATTTAATGTGGAACCCTACTCTGAGGAGCGGGATGAAACTACGAGAGAAGGTCTCAAAGGGTCAGATCTTTAATTTCAATCTCTCAATGAGTACTGGGGGTGCAAGGCTTCTTATGTAGCCCCATAAACAAGTCAGAGTCCCATTTACGGATGATGTGGGATCAAACACGAGTACGGGTAATTGGAACTTGGAGAGATTTAATTACCCATCTATTACATTCTCTAAACTCCCCCTCAAGCTGGAGTGGAGAAAGTTGCATCTTGCAAAAAAAAGGTACAACACATCTTCACTCGATACATCTGAGAGAGACGGGATGAGACCCACTCGGAGTAGTCGCTGTTGATAACATACCTTGCATGAGGATGTGTCTATGACGATCAGGTCGTGCTTGTAATAGAGTTGTCACAGACTCACATCGACGGGGTCATGTCTGGAGTGGGTTGCTAGAAGAATTAATGCGGAGAGAAGTCACACAATAGAATGTGTGGAAGTAGTCGATGTTCGGTGAAGACGATCGATGGCCGTATTAGTGTAGAGTGATCTTCATGTTTGGAGTAGTTGATCACATGGAGAGAAGTCCATCTAAAGTAGTAGATGTCGAAGTCAAACATCATAGTAGTCATACCCAATGCAGATCTTGAGAGTTAGACCTTTCCTATACGTGTACCTTGAAAATGACCTCTCCATTTCCTTATGGGGACCCAGAGTCAATTCAATGGAGAAGATATCACTTTTGTTGAGGATTCGCGGGTAGATGATGATAGACACAATAGAAATCATGTAGATGCATCTCAAGTAATAGAAACTATTGCCCTGCTCACACCCCCATTCTTCCATAATTATCAGAAAAGATGACCAAGTTGGGACAAACAACGTAGACATACAATTTTTTTTCTTTTTTTCTCAACTTTTCTTTCTGCCCCCTTTTTTATATGCCGTCTGTTTTTTTTGGCTATCCGCTTACTTTTTCTTGCAATCGAACTTCCTTTTTTTTCTTGTCCTTTTTTTTCTTTTCTTGCGGCCTTCCTCTTTTTTTTAACTTCTACCCAATTGGGCCCAATACATAGCATTCTTCTTGGGCCCCCGTCCATTCGATTTTTTGGGGTCCATGCCCCCTTTTTTGTCACTTTCTCATTTTTTGTTTTCTGGCCTAGTCAGTCTCTTTTCAATCATGCAAGCCCAATGGGCCTGGAATAACAGGAGGTTTCTCAAATGAAATTATGGGCATTGTGCTTGGAGGTTCCTATTTGGTATGGTTCCCCGGGAACCCAGCCCGCCTATGATGATGCATCATGGCCTGGAGAAGAGGAGCCGCCTGGGGGTTCTTACGATCGAAGGAAGGACATCAGGTCGGAGATGCGCTCATCTCGTAGTGATCGGGTCATCGTCCCCAAATCTGATATGCAACACTTTGCCTAAAACATACCTGAACAATGGGTCTAGCAAGCATGTACGACGTCGTGTCTCTCCTACAAGAACAGATCGTATTGGCCACGACTTCGTTGTGAAGATTAGAGATGCGCTCGGGTTTGGAGGGCCCTCCCACCTTGAATCATTGTGCTCCCTGGAGATGCTACCTCACAGAGATGAAGATTGGGCCTAATCATAGGTGACGTGCATGCGATAGGAGTTGCATTGGCTGGAGTAATTGTGCGTTTCTGTGCAGGGCATCAATGCATGGAGTCGTGGTGGAGCATTGCATGCGAGAGGGCGATGCTTTGCGATGTTCCATGACCAATGAAGAATTTAGAAGATTTCATCATCTATGATTGTAGGATCGAGACTGAATCGTGCAAAGTCCTAGATGCGATAGTACTTGCTTCCAATCTGCCATTGATAACCAGGGGTTTGTTCGTACCCCAGGATTGAATACGTGGAACAAAATTTTCTCGAACATGATGATGAACATATCTTTAGTACTTTTTTTGACTCAAAAAGGGGGAACACACAGGAATGATGACCACACCAAGATTATATTAAAGCAGGCAAATTGCAAAAGCCAATCCTCGAGGAGTGACTTGGCAGGAATGTTCGCATTTTCCTTTTAAAAAATGAATGGTCACATTTTTCAACATAATACCACTCATTTCCAAACAAAACTCCATTACATGAAAGCCAGCTTGTCCAAAGCAAAGCAGTCAATTTCCAAAGTTCCATAGAGGGCATGCACTAGTTTGCCACCAGATTGCTCCAAAAAGACAAAGTGAGATGAAGAATCTAGCCACAAAACTTCTACTGCAACCCCAACTTGCTGCATACACGAACATGAAAAGAAAAGATGGGAAATACCTTCAGACACCAAGCCACAGACATGGTACAAGTCATTCGCTCCAAGATGGAAAGAAGCCCATCACCTTCTCATCAAAGTGCGCTCCCAACAGTGAATCCAAAGGAAGACTTTATCTTCAAAGGGACTTGCAACGCCCACAAAAAAATTACAGTCATGCTCTCTATTAGATAAAGAAGAACCACTGGAGGCCGTTAAAGCCGCATAAGCCTTCTTAATAGAAAAGTAACCATCATGCCAACTTTAGTGATCTTTGCCCTGAGATGGCCCTGCAAACGCAGAAACAAGACTTAACAAGTTTAGGAAGTCCTAAATCATTTGCTTTAAGAATTTCGAACCTAGAGTCAAGACTCAACATATCTTCAAAACTTGACAATAATGAATAACAATCAAACTTGAAAAAAAATCAAATCGCATAATCGAGCCGCTTTGATACCATGGTGAAATAAATGAATCAGAAGCAACACATGAAGAAGAATATAAATATATGAAAAGTAAAACGTCCAGAATTTAACGTGGAACCCTACTCTATGAGGAGTGGGATGAAACCACGATAGATGGCCTCAAAAGGTCGGATGCTCTATTTTAATCTCTCAATGCGTACAATAGGTGTGGGCCTTCTTATATAGACCCACATTGGATCTTGGACTAAACACGAGTTAGATAGGCTGGAGTCCCACTTATGGATGATGTTGTATTAAACACAAGTGCAGATCATTGTATCTTGGAGAGATTCAATCACCCATCTATTGCATTATCTAATAATTAGATATTTTGAGAGAATATGTGTGGTACACATTTACTCACATTATTTTGCACTATCATTTGGAAGAGTTTAGTTTTTTGGATCTAAGCCTGAGAATGACCCAAGATAGATTTGAATGGAGGCAAAAATCCATGTAGCCGACCCTGCTTAAAGTGGGAACATGCTTTGTTGTTGTTATTTGGAAGAGTTAGAAAATGCTTAAGTACTAGAAAATGATGCATACCAAACTATATTATCATGTTGAGTCATATTGGGGGGGGGGGGGCTTTTAAAACGGTAAACACGATGGCAACCAACTAAATAACACTTGTTTCTTTCGTTACATGAGAGAGAGGGAGAGTAGGGCACTGCACTTCTCAAGTTGTATCATTGAGAGGAGTCATAGGGCCTATATTATATTATTTATTTTGATGGTGATTTTGAGAGCATGGTTTAAATCCCCTCTTGAGGGTTGCGTTAGGCAACTGACAGCCAACGTAAACAACAATCGGATCTTTCAACATGGATTTGATATGAATCCATACATCCCTACTTAATGTGGGGAAAGCTTTGCTGTTTTGGTGGTGATTTCGAGAACACTTGCAATTTTGGAAGTAATTCTTCAGGAATTGGGGAGAATGGGTATTAATTATGTGTATCAACCTCGTGCTGGGTATGCATATAGACCTGATGACTAATAGGAAATATTTTATTGTGTAATTTAGTATTTAGTGAACAATAAGAGATATGCTGATGACTAATTAGAAATATTTGACTGCCTAATTTTTATTTTCAAATGTACTAATCATTTGAATGTCTTTTTTCTATATTTATATATATCTGGTCATTAATGAACAATATTATAGTGCCTATTAATTTTCAATCAAATAATGTAGTTCTTACTTTTAACTTACATGAACACAAATATTATAATTGAATTATGTTTTCACTAGTTGATTGACAAGACAGTGGGTTGGATGCTTTGCCTGGCCAACTAGTGACTGAATATATATAGTTATTATACTTGGTCATCCCACCAAACTGGGTAGTTGGACCTTACTTTGGTTACAGATCAATTGACAAAATCTGAAAGCACATATAGAGAGAGGTGCTTTGGTGCATGTTGTTGCGGATGACACTGATGAGGCATGAGATAAAGTCAACATGAATCTTGAGACATGGAGGGAGGCTCTGGAGTATAATGATTTTTTGCTATGTAAAACCGGTCAGATTATATGGAAAGTAAGTTCAATGACAAGGAAGTTTGAGATGTGACAAAACGAATCTCGGAACATATTACATTCTGATGTGGCAAAGGATGCCTTTGGACATTATAAAAAGTGGTCTGGGAGGACTTAAGAAATGTGAAATGAGATCACTAAGGATATGGATATTTTTTAGATATAAGTCGGGTCATACTGACCCAACTTAGATTTGCTTAGAAGCAAAAATCCATGTAGCCAACCCCAATTAAAAGTTGGAAAAGCTCGATTTTTATCGCTCTTGGTGAGGTCTTCTTATGCAGACCAAGGTTTTACTGCTGCAGGTTTTTGTTTGGTTTTATTGATCATGGTTTTCAATGTTAACCTGAAGAATGGGGGAGAAGCATCGCGGTGTCTCTTTATAAGAATAAAGAAGACATTCAAAATTGTTCAAATTTCAGAGGTATCAAGCTGATGAATCACATTATGAATATTTGGGAACATGTGATTGAAAGAAGGTTGAGGCACATTTCCAAAGTAAAAGAAAACCAATTCAGATTCTTGCCAGGTCGCTCAACTATTGAAGCCATCCACTTGTTGAGAACAATGGAGATTTACATAGCTAAAAGGAAGAACGTCCATATGATTTTTATTGATTTAGAGAAGACTTATGATTTTGTCCCACGAGAGATATTGTGGAGAGTTTTGGAGAAGAGACAAGTACCTATCCTATACATTAACCTCATAAAAGATATGTATGACATGGCTTCATCTTGTGTAAGGATATAGTTTGGGAAGAATGACTATTTTGACATCAACACTGGTCTGCATCAAAGTTCAATTTTGAGTCCATTCCTTTTTACTTTGATTATTGACGACTTGACAAGTCACATTTATGATGAGATATCTTGGTGTATGTTATTCGCTGATGATATTGCGTTGATTGGTGATACTAGAGATGGAGTAAATGAGAATCTTGGTGATGATAACATTCACAAGAGAGATTCTTTTAGATACTTGGGATCTTTTTTGCAACATGATGGAGAAATTGATAGAGATGTTACAAATAGAATAAATGCTTGTTGGCTAAAGTGGAGAGGAGCCCCTACTGTTTTCTGTGATAAGAAAAATCCTTTGAAAATCAAATGAAAGTTTTACAAAGCAGCCGTGTGACATGCTATGCTCTATGCTAAGTGTTGGCTTCGGACAAAATTAGTAGTATACCATGCTATATATGTCTTCAATATATATATATATATAGTATATGTGATGCACACCATATTGCTATCTTTAATAATGTATATTATTGGTGGTATTATTTTTCGTGTAGTGTATACTATTTTTGCACTTGCTGCACATTATTTATTTAAGAAATTTTAATTCGGAATTAATCTTATTGTTTACCTTTTGAGATACAGTTGCCTCATTTAATCAGATGGCTGTCCTTATGTTACCTTTATCTTGAGCATTTGGAAGTTTGTAGCCTCAGTCACCTTGACAGTTTTGATTCATGCCAACTTTACAATTTAACAAAGAATCTACTTTTGAAGTGGACTATATATTATTTTTATTTTAAATGGTACATCTGATTTCAAGCTGGCTTGAAATTTCATCATAGGCAATAAGTTCGGAATCTAAATTTTGTTGATTTATTTACCATTGTTGTGCAGGTATGGCAACGCGAATGTTTGGAAGATTTTCACTGATCTTTTTGACTATTTCCCTTTGACAGCTCTGGTAGGTCTTGCATTGTTTCACTTTTGCAGAGAAAAAGCTTTTGTATAAACTGCAAGCCTTAGATATGATAGTGGATATGTACACATCTTTATATTTTGTCGATGTGATAGTGAAATTCTTCGAACAGAATAAAGTTTACCAACATGCAAATTAGGATTACATTATTCTCATTTTTCGTTGAAATGTTTTTTGATATGCAGTTGAATATATATGCTTTTGCGGAAGGCTCATAATTCTTTTGTTTCAATTTCCTTAACAACACAAAATGTTATCTTTGATAGAATGCTCCCTTTTTCCTTGCATTGGGTCATGCATGCACCTGCTATGCTCTGTTTAGATAAATAAAATGGGCACTTCCTTACCCGTGTTTACTAGAATTGTTAACCAGAAGTAACAGTGTTTTTAATTCTTTGCCAGCATGTGGTCCAGCCTTATTCTATTTGTCAAATAGTGCATGCAATCCATGGTAACTCATTTCTTGTTTTCTCATGCAGCTTAACATATCCTTAATCTTAGATTCTATTAGTTGAAAATTTCAAGGGCATGTTCTGAAGTTTGTGAGGAAATTATACGCTTAAAATAATGTATTCCATCTGGCACTTTATGAACATCCCCTGTTTCATACACCTGTTCCATGTCATTGCGCTAGAATGTAGAATAGAAGATTTTTAGATTCGTCTGAGACTTGTCAAAAGCTTGAAATAACCTAAGTATTTTTTAGCAGCGGTTCATGTGATTTCTGCATTACTTTGTTGGGACAATGTGCAGAGCTGGCATGACAAATCATCACTTAGTCTTTTTTATAACTTGGAAGGTGGAAGTGGAATGTACCTGTTGATGGCATGCTTAAGGTTGGCAAACCTCTTCTATCCTATCTTCCCGATTTTCATCGTGGGTAGTTTGGGACTTTGAGAACACGGTTTTTGGGACTCATGGTGTGAAGATTCAATGCCATAGCAATGGGCGAGAGGAAGATTTACATTGTTAGAAGGATGATTTAGGCTGTTTGAATAATGCTCGTGTGGATTGGCTACTGGATGTCATATGAATATGGTGTGATGTTTGGTTTAGGCAAGGGTTCACATTACATTTTATAGGCTTGCACATGGTTTAGAAAAAGCTCATCGGCATCTTGTTTTTGACGAGGAAAAATGATTAGGTTTGTATCAAGTTGAGCATAGAAAATAGCAAGTGATGGTTAAGTCAAATAAGGCAAATATAGACAAGCGGAATAAAATGTGTTGCATAACAACAAGAAGAGAAGTTTCAAATAACACTATTGCATCTGGGTTTGAAAAACTTCTGGGTCTCTCCTTGCCTATGTTTAGCCATATTTCATCTGAAGTTAGTTTTGTGCAATTTAGTACTGGCTACTTATTTTCGAATGCTCATAACACCACTGTCAAGGAACTCCTTTTCCGGTTATGTTGCATCATCTTTTTGTGCATTTATGGGTTTGAGGCAAGGGTTCACATTGCATTTTGTAGCCTTGCGTGTTCTTCAGAAAAGTTTATTGGCATCTTGTTTTTGTCGATGTAAATATAGTAGGTTGATATTAAATTTTGTGAAGCAAACAGGAAACGATGATTAAGAGAAGGTAAGTGCAGACGAGCATAAAAATTTTCTGCATTTAAAGAAGGGGGGAAGTTTCAAATAACAATATCGTATCAGCTTTAAGAAACTTTTGGAGCTCTCCTTTGTCATTTGAAGTTAGTTTGTGTTAGTACTGGGTACTCATTCTTTCGGTTTTTCCCTTTGATGCTCTAATAGCACTAGGTATCAACGAAATCCTGTTCGTTTTATATTACGTCATCTTTTTGTGCATTCATGGCCTGCTATTAATCGCCCATTTTTTGTCCATATGAAGGTTGAATCGGAGATCTTTTGTTTGCATGGTGGTCTTTCACCTTCTATTGAGACGTTGGACAACATAAGGAACTTTGACCGTGTTCAAGAGGTCCCGCACGAAGGACCAATGTGTGATCTCTTATGGTCTGATCCAGATGATAGATGCGGTTGGGGCATATCACCTCGTGGTGCTGGGTATACCTTTGGTCAAGTGAGTGCTTCCATTTGATAGGTTTCTGTAAATTTTCATTTTTTCTGTCTGACCCGTCTTATTTCATTTGATAGGTTACTGTAAATTTTCTTTTCCTGTCTGACACATCTTAATTTAGGATATATCTGAGCAATTCAACCACACCAACAACCTAAAGCTAATAGCTCGAGCTCATCAGTTGGTCATGGAGGGATTCAACTGGGGACATGTGATTTTTTTCTTTACATCTGCAAAATATTTGCTGATTATTTGGATGCTTATTCTTTAATGGAGAAGTAACTGTAATTTTTCTCGAGACAGGAGCAAAAGGTGGTCACCATATTTAGTGCTCCGAACTATTGCTATCGTTGTGGTAACATGGCATCCATCCTGGAAGTTGATGACTGCAAGGGTCATACATTCATCCAGGTACTTCTTGGCTATCATTTATAGGTGCTATTACAGGCCGCACTGTGCAATATTTAGCAAGCTTTCTTGACTGCAGTTTGAGCCTGCGCCAAGAAGAGGGGAGCCAGATGTTACTCGGAGAACCCCGGATTATTTCCTGTAACTTGGTTTTCTTCATTAGCCCAGTGATTCACTTCTGTGAATTAATTCCTTTCCCTAAGAAGTGCGTCTGGGGCCGAATCATGCCGATTCACATTCATGACACATCTTCGTTTCCATGGTTGGTTCGGGGGGATATAGGCGTATGTACTATTTGAAGGTCAGGCTCCTTTCTTTTTGTGTCCTAAGTTAAGAACCATCATCTGATTTCCCTTCCGGATGAGACAAGATTGAACACTACTTTAGCAGCACATGTATTTCCTAATGTCCCTTTCCTGCATCTGGTAATTTCCCCCCTCTTTTTTTTTATTGTTTTCCTCTAATCTTGTAGAGCGAAGAATCTTTTTACTGGTTTGTAGTTTTGGTTTCATCGATTAAGTACAGAGTTGATGTCTTCCATCCGATACTGGGAAATTCTTTGCCGAAAGCACTAGGAAGTTCCAACTATTGTATCTGCTCCCCGTAGGATTGTTGTTTTTGCTATTGCACCCTTCCTGTGAAAAAGCATTGTCTGCAGACCCAAAGGAGCTTCCGTGTTTTCTTAATCAAAGATTTGGTTTCCGAAGGTTAGAACATCCAGCGCGGGATGATCATTTTTTACCCGTGTTGGGATCTGCCTATGAAGAGCAAATCTTGTGTGAAGAATGTTCTGATGAGTGCGTTTTGCTTTTAAGATCCTTTTAAACTTATGTTGGATTCTACATGGTAAATTATTGTCCTTTATGAGGTTGGTAAATTGGCCAAATGCATGATTTAGGAGAGTTCTGCTCGGATAGTTTATTAAGTAATGTTATCGATCCTTCAATTTGATATCTAGTTAGATTCGCTAACAGATTCTTATATATTGCTTTGGCAATTTGTTTAAATGATGTGATCAAAGCATTTTGGTATGCAAAGATCGCTTCCAGGATATTCAATACATCTAAGAAGTGTTATTTTAGAGCATATTATTGTAACCTGTAAGAACGAACGTTCCTTGGTTCGTGATTTATTTCATCATGTTAAATAATGTGTTAAAATAAATGCGTTAAAACAAATTGAATTAATTTTCAAGGAAATCACATCACGAATACGATCATGAATAATTAACCATACTTATTGCAAGTGGTGGAAATTATTTTTTTTAACAAAGATACTTGAGAACCTTTCTTGTATCGCTTAATAAAAAATGAGTAAATAATTCTCTTGAAAAGTGTTTGTGATCGTGTGTCTCTTCACGGAGAGACTTGTCGCAAGTTTAACTTGAGAAAGGATGCGCTTGAGGGTGCGTAAATGAGATGTGTTCTTCCTGCTGTAATGTAATCTGAATTGATGATTTGAGTGTGGAACTTCTTGATTTTGTCTCTTTGCAAACATTTTATTTGTAAGAATTTGTTTTCTTGTGTGAAAAAAATGTTTGAAAAATATTTTGCAAATGGTTTGAAAATAGTTGCAAAAATATTTTGAAAAATCTATATGTACTAGTTGAAAAATCTTTGCAAAATGATTTTCAAATGTGTGTAAATATTTGTAAAAAATTATTTGTAAAAATTATTTTGGACTATGGTTTTAAAAAATTGTTTGTAAAATCATTTTCAAATAAATTTGAGGAATATATACATCACAAATTCTTTATTAATTACATATGTATATATTTATAAAAATAATCATTTACCCTTGTAAATTCTTAAAAATCCAATTCTTACAAATATAAGATTCATTCCAGTGTGAATATTTGTACCTATTTTCATCCAAAATATTTTGTTTTAAAAAATCCCAAAAACATTTGCAAAATCAAAAATATCAAAAACATTTGCAAAATCTTGTCGAAGAACGCCATTAAAATTGCATTTGCATCATCTTTTACAAAAATCCATAAAAAGTTCAAAAGTTTGAAGGTCGCTTCACAAAAATATTTTTTGCATATCATAGTAGCATTTGCACATCATTCACATTTTTAGAGAGTTTGATAACTGAACAAGTTTAAGTAAAATCCGAAGACTCAGTTGGAGTGGTGAGGGGATTGGATTTGCCAATATGAGAAGCATACAAGTAGTTACATTTGTCCTGGTTTAGGGAGGGAAGTGCACTCCAACCCGTCCAGTGGCAGTGATGTCTAAAGACGAGAGTGTGGGTTGCAATCATACTTCAAAAGAAGGATAGTCTCCTGGCTCAAGAGGAAGAACTCCTTATGTAATTGCTGATGTATATAGTTCAAAAAAAATGCAAAAAGCAAAAACTCCAAAAACAATTGGACATGCTTGATTGGAAATAAAATGCCTGCGGAGTGTACATATTTGTATAGTCAATAAGCAAGCTTGTGCTTCAAAGTCATGATATGTGAGCCTGCATTTGTATGACTAGGCTACACTGGTCAAGCATCCAAGGATAGGTAGCTACACTTGCTACCGTCCATTCTTCTCTTCACCCCTCCTCTTGTGCTGGTTGCCACTTGAACTTAGAAGGGAATACCACGCCCTCGAGGAAAGAGTTGTTGGATTAGGAAATCATTGGATTTTCATGCTGGAGAAGTCAGTCTCTTTGTCATTTTAGTTGGGGGAGCGACTATCACATACACTGTACAAGTCAGATTCATACTCAAAAGGGTTTACGTATGAGTTGAAATAGTCTGACCTGGCTATTGAGGAGACTTGGACAGAATTTTAGGATTTTCGAAGGATGTTGTGTTTCAAATCTGATTTCCAATAAGGTTCCGCTTGCACTAAAATTCCAAAGGTCCGACTTGATCTCTAAACTTTGATTTTGTATCAACAAGTTTGATCATTAAAATTAATCAACTTTCTTTTTTTTCTCTTTTTTTTGTTTTCTGCACTTATTGCATAAGTGTTTGCTAGGACTAGCAAAGTCAAGTATAGGGGGGGTGGTGAATCTCCATTCCATCACCTTATTATATCATTTTGTCCTTGAAAACCCTATCTAATGCATACATGTTAGTATCCATTATTTATTACATTTATTGTATAAATAATATTGTTTTTATTGACAATATTATAAATTAACGAAAAGAAAAGAAAAAAAGAATAAAATATCAAAGATATTTTATGACCCTATAAGAATTGAGTTGGTCGACAAGGAATAAAGTACAAAGAGATAAGGGTAAAAAGTACAATAAAAATGCCATTTATTTATTCACTAATAAGTCATTTTGAGACCTATTTTATTCTTTATTATTTATTCATTAAATAAATAAACTTTCTACATAAAAGATGTATATAATAATATATAGAAAAACATAAAATTGATTTCATACTAAAATAATACACATTGTTCTTTTTATACTCAAAATAAAAATCCACAAACCAAACTTCACATACCCACATCTCCAAATAAAGAATCAAAATGAATCAAAATCACATCTAATTGTATACAATTTTAATAAGCTACTTAATGGAGGTGGTTTCATAATTTTTGGAGCTAAGGTGTGAAAGTTGGGTTTTGGGCCCTTATTGTACATTATACCCATTAAATATTCATTTTATTTATTCTTTATCATTTTATTATTTCATAATTTTATAATTTTGTAAATATTATTTGTAACTTTTCTACTTATTAAAACCAAAATAAAACCGTAAAAACATTAAAATAAAATTAAATACAAAAATGCATAGGTAAAATATATGTACTTATACTGATATATATCATAATCCTATTAATTACGTGTATATATATAACATCAGAAAAATATAATAAAAATATATCTATACCTATAAAATTAAGTTATAAATATATAAAATAAGATAATAAAATAATAAATAAAATATACAAAATAAAAATAAAATAGTCAAAACATAGATGAATATACTTATAAATATACCCCTAAAAATTAACTACTAATAATTAATCCTAAAAAATTAAATAAAATCATAATAAAATACTATATAAAGCAATAAACATTTTTTATACTTAAAAACTAATAAAAATTATTTATTATTTTTAATTATTTATTTTCGGATAGTTGGGCAGTTTTGTCCTGCAGTGCCCTTACGTGGACCAATGGGGGCGTGCCATTTGTTGCCCCGGTCAACTCCCTGTCTTTCAACTCTAACTTATGTCAAAGCCTCGAGTCCCTCCTCTTCTCCGATTTTTTGATGCCACCGTGATGGTCCTTCCACCTGGAGCGCTTCACGAAGATCCTGCACCTCACATCCGTATACCTTGCGGGATCATTAGATCCTCCCCATCTGCCTCAAGCGTGTCAATAGTCGCCGCCCAAGATCACTTGAGCCCTCTGTCTATAAATAAAACCCCTCCATCTGCGTTCCCTTTTTATCCCCCTTCGATATTCGCCTAGCATCTTTGTAAGTGTATCAAGGTCCAGGTGACAACTGTGCAACTCCCCGAGCTTGGAGACGACATGGCAAGGATAGGGCGGCGATCCACGGTGGTGCTCCGACCACCTTGCTTCCTGAGATCCCTCTCAAGTATAAGACCTGACTTTTCTTGCTTATTTATCTGTATATTTCATTGCCGTGCTTATTTTAGGTTTTATTAGTTAAATTAGTGTAAAGATCCATCTCGTAGTTCGCCCGAGTTGAGCTCCGGGCGAACTCCTCCGTGCGTTATCAGTCATTATACGCCACTCAAATCACCTTCCCTCCATTCCCCTTTCACTGCTCTCCACTTTGCACTCTCTCATTCACCCAAATCCATAGTGGATTTGGAGATCAGATCTCTTAAACCACAACTCCACAAGAGATCTCCGTTGGCACCACCTCGCTTCCATTCCACCCCCAATCCCTTTGGTTGTCTTCGTTAAATCTTCCTACAGGTATTGGTGGCCCCAAGGGCGTTGCTTGAGTCGATTTCACATGTAAAGGAGGTACCTGGAGCCCCTGATCTGTTCGTCCATGTTCTGCTTTGCCAGGGCTTCGACGTACTTCCTAAGGGCCCCATCGGGTGCGGAGGAGCCCATGCTCTGTTTTGCCCTTGCACCCAACCTTCCACACAATCGAAGGAGCCCAGGAGTGCGAATGGAATCTCGCTATCAGCGAGTTTTTCCTCTGTTCGTCCTGAACCACTCCTGGTCGTTTGATCGCGCCACCGCTCCAGATCAAGCAGCTGCCGTCCGATGTGCTTCATTGAGCACCATCAAATCAGGCTTGGGATCTAATCCCAAGCGTCCATCTTCGAAGCGCCATCCGCCATGCAAATGTTGACACATGTTTAAGTGAAGAAGCATAACCGCCTAATGGCACACACATTAAGGGGTAAATTGCTAAATTTATCCCCCGCCTTTTTGTATTTTTATTTAGTCTTGTAAATAAATTGTAATGTATAAATAAAATAGGTGAAATTGCATGTAGACCCCTATGGATATGTCCTATTGCTTTTAGGTCCATGCTAGGTCACCTCACGTGACACTCCCCGTAAGGTGGCCATTTTGCAAGTATACCCCTGGAACATTTTTTAGCTATTTTTAGTTTATAAAAATTTCATGTATGTTGTATTTTTTTGGTAATTTTGCATAGGGTCCCTGGAATTTATTTTATTTACATATATGCCCTTGCCTGTCATTGTATTTTTGTGTGCTCGTTGGATTTATTTAAAATAGCTATTATGCTCCAAAAATCATAAAACATAGGTGTAATGATGATTACATGATATGCTGTGATAATAGGCTCAAATTATGTGGAATACAATATCAATTCTTAGGTTACAAACTCTAAATTCACATAATATATGTCTACATTATTCCATGCACATAAGCGTATAAAATCATCAATAAATCAAGGAAACATCCGATAAAATATTATCATCATTAATCAGATTTATCAGAGAGAAATTGAGTATACGCATAGAGCACTAATTTATCAACATCCAACATATTGATTTGACTCTACAAATACCTCATACATTTTTGTTGGAAAGAAAATGGGAGGGGGTAAATGTAAAACTTCCATTACTATTCCCATGTGCCATGAGCCCCATCCCATGCACACTCTTAAATTTCCCTCTCCCCTTCCCAAGCAAACTAGCCGTCCACACCTCATCCTTCCCCATGCAAAAATTAATTCTTCATGCATTCATGATGATATTTTGTCTATATTTGCATGGGATGTATCCCTATAAAATAATGCCTCCCCCACTCTCCCATTCTCAACTCACGCACATACTCTCCCCATTCTCCCCTCTCTTGCATTTTCTCATGCACACACTCTCTCCCTCTCTCCCATTTTCTCATGCACGCACTCTTCTCTAGCCCCTCTCTCTCTCTCATCTATTTTTTCATGCAGGTACAACAACTCTCCCTTGCATTCTTGAAGACATAGGCGCCTCCAGCGTGCCATCCTCGTTCTCAGGTGCGCCCAGCTACCGCAACTACTGTTCTCCTCCTCGCGTGTGCGATAACGCTCTCCAGTTCGCAGCACTCCGCCATCCTCTAGTGCGACCTGCGCGCTCTGTTTCCTCCAAGACTGCTGTTGTGCATCGCAGCCATCATCCTCGCGAGCGTCCTCGACCATAGAAGTCCAGCCCTCCTTCGTCGTGACGCCGGATTCTGATAGAGAAGACTCTCTTTCTTATCTTATTTACTTCTTGCAATTTCATCATGATGGTTAAGTTTGTTTGAGTTGATTTCGGAAGAAATAATTCTCAATCTTTATATCTTCCTTGCATTTTGTTGCATTAGTTGTTGTTTAAGTTAAGGTGATAGAATGTTTATTTGAGAATATCTTTTGTTGACTCTAGTTTTTCTTTATAACATGTAATGCAATTCTCCATCCTTATTTGATATAACTTTTACTTAGTAATTTTTCTTCCATCTTAATTTTCAATTCCCTCCTTCATTTACTTTAAGTTCTAGAAAGTATTTTCACCATATATCACATTCTCTCATATTTTTTCTCTCATCGCCATAGAGTAAGATCTGATTTAAGTTTGAAAGAAGAACAAATATCGCAAATTTGCTTGGTCCCTGCGGATACGAACCTCTACTTGCATTATACATCTCTTATATTTTCATCATGCTTGTAATTGTAATATTATTTGTTTGATTGCGATTTTTCGTGGAACAACAACGACGTGGTAAAATCAACTTTTAAACCGCGGAAAATCACACCAATATTTTGGCACCGTTGCCGGGGACTAGGCAACATTTGCAATTTTTTCTTCACTTTGAACTTGTTTGCAATATTGTAATCCGTGCATTTTTTTATTTCAGGAACCCCAAAAAGAAAAAAATGAAGAATCCATGCATTTTTTGCAAGCTTGTAACTTGTTCTAAGTAAAAAAAATTTTCTCCCCCCCTTCTCGGAAAAGCTCGCCATCAGCATGACAAAACATTACGGATTAGCGCCAGAAGTGCAGGCACTGTGAGTCCCTCTTTCTCTTAGGCATCTTAGGCTTTTAAAATTTCCCGCATTTGTTTGTGCTCCGAACTTAAACCGAAAAAATTAAAAATACTTCTTCTTTGCATCATCTCCGTGGTCTTCTCCCTCTGCTCACCTAAAAAGATCACCAAAATGCGTTTTATCACGCTAAAAAGATAAGCTTGAAAGGCCACCGCAGTGGCCCGAGCAGAAAGCGGGAAAAATTTCTAGATGCTTGTTTGATGCACGTGTATGACACAAAAAAACACGAGCACATAGAACCCTTGGATAGAGACAAAAATCCCTGGTGCTACATGGGATTGCAGAGAGAAATCGTAACTCCTCGACGCGTTGGGCACAGGTTCTTGTGGGAAGAGCAGATCTCATGATCTTAGTACCGCACCCTGGATCCCCCAGCCGGATTAGGACATCGATTTCTCACAATCTTCCACACCCACCTCATCTTTAAGGACTCTCATTTCTTTGAAAACTTTTGTTGAATCACTAAACTAAAATCGAAAAGATAACCGCTTCCGTGGCAATTTTTTGTGTGAGTTGGTGAATCAACAAATTATCTGGTGTATTGTGCTGTGTATGCTAGGTCTTAGGTTTCTGAAAAATCCATTACAATAATCTTTAGATTACGACCTAGTCTGTAAATCCCACTCGTCCCCTTCGACTGAGAAGTCTGAAAATTCACCTAACCTAAGAGACATGGGAGTAGAGAAACCGAACACCATGGACCTCATCTTCCAACAACTAGAACTTTTGAGAGAAGAGAATGCGACAATCCGACATACCATAACTCCTCTCATCCGACCACCACCCATCAGCACATGTTATTTCTCTGCAGCAGAGGACACAGTCCATTGGGTCCAAAGTCACACTCACCCTAAACAACTGATTGAGCCCTTACTGACACAACCAACCTCAGCTGTGGATTTTGATGCTTTGACCCAACCTATTCAGCAACTGGCTGCAACACAACAAAAGTCTAATCAAGCAATACACTAAGTGAGAGACCCAACATACTTGAACGACCGTTCTTGGCCACTGCCAAGGCACATTTTGATTGTGAATACGAGAGAGTGGAATTGAAAATCAATGATAAATATATTCCTATGTATCATGTCACCCCGACTTCTGGTGACTCTGAAATTGATGACTGTGGATGGATAGAGAACTATGCTATTCTTGATGATTTTGCCCCTGTCTATCTTTCCAAAGACCCTCTGGAGGTTAGTATGAACACCTCACAACTCACTCATAAGGACATGTCTCATCTAGATTCTGCACTTGAAGCCCCACCATCTCCTCTCACTGATCGGAAAATTTTTGAATTAGATGAAACCTGGGAAACACTAAATACTGATCTCAAATTAACTTCAGCCCTGATTATGCCAAAGATGAATACATGTTTTGATGATAGCATCGATCCTTCCTCAGATGATTTTGAAAGTTATGAACCTCGGTGTATTAATGATATCGATTGGTCTGATACAAAAGTTGAAATTGAGGATGGCACTTATGTTGAATGGGAAGAAGAAACAGAAGGAGATATACCATTTGATGTTGATTCCCGATGTGATTTTTCAATTATGGAAAGTACAAATTTAGAGTTGAAATCTGAGGACATATCAGACAATGAGTCGACGTCTTCATGCACCAAAACTCCCTTCCAACCAACACATGGTGATATGCCGAAGATTTTTTGCGATGACTCATTCAAAGATGAAATTTCCAATTCCATTACCCCCACCACAAGGAAAGAAGATCAAATCAATTCAGTCGATTACTATATGAATACATCTTCTACTACCAAGTCTGATCAGAGTGATTTTCTATTCTCTGATCCTTTTTGGAATGATACGGAAGAACTACTCAAAACAATCGAAGAAAATCATCCATTAACCAATATTCCCCCGCTCCTGGTCTCTGAATCTCCTAATCATATGTCTTGGAAAGAATCATCTTTGTGGCTCAAGAAGAGAACTGAAATGAAATTCACAATAGATGTCACCGAGGATAGCCATGATGATTATTTGAGGGAAAATGATGATTTATCACAATATATAGAGGACCTCATAGAGGAATCATTTCTTGATCATGTAGAGCTCAGCTTCAATACATCATATCTGGTCCATGAGTTTACCAGTCCACCCATTTCCCTCCCATCACATCCAATCCAAGATCAAACTGATTCATCTCTCATTCCGATTCATCAACCATTAATGTCATCACCATATTAATGAGAGCACACATTTATCAAATTCATCAACCACACTCTCACATCTGGGTCAGGATATCCGTTTCATATCAAGAGTTTCATTTGGGTTTTCTGAACACAGATTCTGCACTCACACGCAACATTGGATACTCTTGATAAGATGAATCATCGAGTTGGGACGTTAAACCAACAACATTTTGTGGGTCCACACCCATAGGTATCTTTTCCTTTCTTTGTATCCTTCTCTTTACTGCATTGCATTATATAAGTATGGGGGTCCACCTCCACACTTCACATAAAAAAACCAAACATACTTTTCACAATCACTCATCCCTTCTGATCCTCCTATTATACTTTGTCTTCACCATGAGGACATGGTTTCTGATAAGTATGGGGGGATGTGTCTGCATAGTTTTCAAAATTGCATACTTTTCAAAACATCAAAAAAATCTTCAAAAATTTTGCAAAATTTCCCCTAAAAATATATTTTCAAAAAAAGCAAGAAAATCACCAAAAATACTTCTTTCCTAGTTTTATCCTATCTATTGAGAAATCAACTCTTCATTGCATAGATCATAGACTGAGGTTGAGTTGACCTTAATCCACTTAACTTCATCAGAATTTCACTAGGCATGAGTTTTTAAGCTTTCTTCAGGTCCAAATGGACTTTATTCTCTCAGTTCCACTAATTCTACTGGTGAATGAACATCTGTATCAACTAAATCACTTGAGCAACTAGTAGCACTCTTAAACTCTTCAGTGGATATTAAGCAACTGCACATTATACTTAGCTTGATTGAGTTTATTTTATGAGATACAGTTACAATCTAGTTGAGGTGAGGAGTTATCCTCTTGGTTGTACCAATGCCTGAACCTTATCTATAGTCAGTGAAGGAACTTGACTCAGGGGCAACATAATCTCTCTAGTCTAAGTATGTCAGCAAATAAGACAGTATCGTGCCTCCAAAGTCAATATTAAGCCGATGCTATCTTTGATGCCAAACCCAAGACAAAAACACCACAAAAGGCATATCACAATACAAATGACAAAAACCACCAATCACGTAAAGATATGCAAAGCAAAAGCAATGAAAGAAGACCACCAAATAACCCTTCTCCACCAAAAAACCGTGGTAGCAGCCCAATGATGCTACCTAAATTCTTAAAAGAGGCCCAGCGTTATGCTCTGCAAAAGGAAAGAATGAGGACAACGGACCAAAGCGGTCTACGGAAAACCCCAAAAATTAAGTTCCATTCTCCAATAAACTATGACCTATTTTTTATGCTGACATACTTGGGTGAAAAGAGAATATGCCTGAATTCAGGTAAGGACTGAGGCTATAGGAGTGGGGAATCATTCGGTACCTTGATAGATTGTGTTGTTAGCTCGTTCTCTTGACTCACGAAAGCTAAAACATCACTAACACTATTTATATCCATTCAAAGTTAAAGACAATACTTGTTTCTTAGGGATGAGCTGACCTGATCGACCATCCGAAACCATGTCTGATTTCGTTAGAACTGAGAGGCTGTTGAAACTACAAAACTCAAGTCAAGTCGAATATTCGAGCAAATCATTAATCCATGGGTCAACTCTACTAAGGTTTGTGTATTTGTGTGGTCAGGATCTGAAAACTCAAGACTTTGTGGGTATGTATGCTGTAAACCCTCACCCAACCTATCTTGGCTATTTTCCCTATCCTTCATTATTACTTATCTATTTCTTGCTCGGGACTAGAAAGATTTAAGTATGGGGGTGTGATGATTACATGATATACTTTGATAATATGCTTCAATATCAATTCTTAGGTTACAAACTCTAAATTCACATAATATAGTCTACATTATTCCATGCACATAAGCGTATAAAATCATCAATAAATCAAGGAAACATCCGATAAAATATTATCATCATTAATCAGATTTATCAGAGAGAAATTGAGTACACGCATAGAGCACTAATTTATCAACATCCAACATATTGATTTGGCTCTACAAATACCTCTTACATTTTTGTTGGAAATAAAAGGGGAGGGGGTAAATGTAAAACTTCCATTTATTATTCCCATGTGCCATGAGCCCCATCCCATGCACACTCTTAAATTTCCCTCTCCCCTTCCCAAGCACACTAGCCGTCCCCACCTCATCCTTCCCCACGTAAAAATTAATTCTTCATGCATTCATGATGATATTTTGTCTTTATTTGCATGAGATGTCTCCCTATAAAATAATGCCTCCCCCACTCTCCCATTCTCAACTCACGCACATACTCTCCCCATTCTCCCCTCTCTTGCATTTTCTCATGCACGCACTCTCTCCCTCTCTCCCATTTTCTCATGCACACTGACGAGTCCGGATATCGCGGCTTTAAAAAGTTGTTTTTATATCATTCATGCTTAAAGAATGTCGTTCGTTGTAGGCAGCGATCGGAATCGGTCAAGAAATAACCACAAATATTTAAGCAATTTTTAATCGAGTGGTTTTACGTTTATTTTACTTGGGCAAGTCCGAAGGTCGATCACAAGGAGGCAAAGGAACAACCTAGAGTTGTGTTTATCAAGATTCGTGCATGGTTTTCGAGGCGGTCTTTTTTTTTGGAATTTTCAGTGCAAATAAGGGATGCAAGATGTAATTTCGGCCTATTTTAGGGACTAAAATGTCAACTATGTTCAAACGATGTCCGAAAAAAAGAAACTTGGCCACAATATAAATTATGATGAATTACATGCACTGTAAATTTTTGGGAATTTTTAAATGCAATATGAATTTTTTATGGATTTTTAAATGCAACCAAAATGAACTTCAGAATTTAATTATGATAAATATTAAACCTACTTTTTTTCGAAGACCAAAATTATCTAAGATCTATCAATAGGTGATTGATCTCAGAAAAATCCTAATCCTTGAAAATGTGAGATCTAATACCTATTAAAAATTAAACAGTAAAATGTGCAAAATGATTTTTATAGGGCAAATTGTGCAAGCAAATGCAAATCTTTTTGGGCACAATATCAACCACAATTAACTCTACAATATGTGATTTTTCGAGGATTTTTAGAGCAAGGATTAATCAATGACAATTTTAAGAGCATAAAATGGGCAAAGTTTGCAATTTTACACAAAATATTTAATCATTAATTAACCACCAATCATAAAAATATCTACAATATGTCAAAATGTAGAGAATGGAGTGTAGAACAAAATGCCATTTTTTGATAAATAAAATAATGTCAAGAAGAGGTTCAAGATCACTGAGGAACACAAGCATATAAGTGCAATAAATAAAACAAATAAAATGCAATGTGCAGGGGGACCTAAGTTGAATTACCGTTAATTTGGGGGTCCTTCTTGCAAAATAACCAGAGGGGCACGTGCGTGGCACGTGCCCTCTAGAGGTGGGGATGTTCTTGTGAATAACGGACTTCCTGGAGGCGTTTCTGCAAATTACCCCGCAATCACGTGCGGAGCACGTGACCCGGGGGATGACGCCCGCTGACATCCCCCACGCACGTGCCTCGTACGTGCTGGGGTCTCGGATCTTCCGTCCGGCGGTGGCTGAGGCGAGGCGGGGTTCCAGCCGTTCACCTGGTCGTGGAAAGCGTGGCGAGGCGGTGGAGGCCCAGCTGGCGACGAAGGCTCGAAGATGTCGAAGAAGGTCGGGGAAGATGCTGGCGGCGGAGCATTGTGTCAGAGATGGAGTCGATGGTGAGGCGTTTGCGTTGGTGAAGAATGTCGGTCGGAGAAGATGGATGCTGAAGTTGTCGTCGTTGGCTCGACGTCAAGGTGGAGCAGGGCAGCAAGTGCGGCGGCGGTCGCTGCTGCAACGACCACTGGGGATGTGACCGGATCTCGCCAGAGACGTAGGGCTTCGTGGCGCTGTCAGTGCCCGGAGGGGGAGTTGAGGTGCAGCCGGCGGATGAGAGTCGGGGTGGGGGGGTGGGGGGGAGGGCGTCGAGGTCCTTTAAATAGGAGAGAGAAGGGTCGTGGCCGGCGCGAGATATGGGGGTGGCGGTTGCGGAGGTGGTTGTGGTCGGCGAGGAGAGCGACGGTAGTTGCGAAAGGAGGACGGCGGCAGAGGTTTCGGGGAAGGGCGTCCAGAGGTTGAGGGCGACCTCAGGGCCGTTCGATTGTCCGCGGATCGAACGACCATGGAGGCGCCACGTGCGTGACTAAGAGGGAGAGGTCGGGGAACGTGCGATGCACGTGCGATTTATTATTTATTTATTTTATTATTTTATTTACTTTTTTATGAAGAAAATGAATATAAAGATGCCCAAAAATCGCTGACATGTGGCGGCCTCAGGGGCTGCCACGTGTCAGCACCAGAAAAATCCATAGAAAAAGATTTTGTAAAATCAGAAATAAATATCAAATGACCTCAGATCAAAAAAGTTCCTTCATGAAAAATGCTCGTCTAAATGAGATCTACAACTTTCATGAAGACACCAAAGATCAAATGCACAAAGTGAATTTTTTGGGCATCCCATATACATAGAATACCTAGATTTTTGGATTTTGTAATTTTTTTATCATTTTTTAAATCAAATATAAAATTCAGAGAAAATACAAAAAAATCAAAGATAAATAAAGACACCTTAATCTATTTTTTTTGGATTTTTATTAATTAAGAAAATATGTACATAAAAATGTAAGTTCAAAAACCGCTAAAATACACAATGTACAAAAGAGGCCCAAAATCCAACTTTTACATATGAGCTCGGATTCACTTGAACTTGGTCTTGTTTTAAAGAAACTTGAATGTACATTAGTTCAAAAGTGAGTAGGATCAAATCAGACACTGGATGGGGAAGATATGTGGCTTTTAGTCCGAAAATCCTGAAACTGGGGTTTGGGTTTTTGGTCCACTTATTTGGGCTAGTGAATTTTTTGTATTTTTCATTTATTCTTGTTAGTGATATGTATACAGTGGAGATGGTTTTGGGTTATTTGGAGTTAGCATGAAGGAGTTAAAATTCCGAGAAATTAGGCTATTTACAGGTCAGTTTTGACAGAGATTTTTGGCTTCTTATTTTGTGCAGAAATTATGGATAAAATGAAATTCTTATGAAAACATGCATAAATGCTAATTATGCAGAATAAATACAGAAATGCTGATGATTTTGAGGGATTTGAGCTTAATAAATGAGATTTAGAGTGATGAATCCGAGATTCATCATCCCCCTATACTTAAACCATGCTCGTCCCTGAGCATAAAAAAGAAATGCCATGAGGTGAAATGAGATTGGGTTCCATACCAAGATCATGAACTGAAGGTGAAAGTGAAACTAAACTCGACCTTTGGATTATTTGTGTGTCGGAACTTCTGCGAGACTCAGAATTTTAAAATCAACAGCCCTCAAGTTCTATACATCATTCTCACAGGGCTCAGAAGTCATCTTAGATCAATCCTCTTCCCAAAGTATACCCTATGAACAATGAACAACTGACTCATGTGTGTGAAGGGTTTTAGCTCTTTCCATCCAGAATGTCGGACTACCGTGCTCCTCTCCTCTCCAGTAACTCGTCCTCGGGGAGTCAGGTATTTCCGTCTAAGGTCTGTCGCGCTGTGTTCACAATCGAGTTGGGAGAGAAGATAGAAGAAGGGGAAAAGAACTGGAGGGTGGCCAGTGTCGTCACCTCTCCTTGTGAAGATGGCCAGTGTAGCCGAGTCTCCACCAAGATCTGTAGGTTTTCTTGAAACTTGAACCTTTTTGGTCAGATTTTTTTGGTAGAATGCTTCTTTGTATTTGGAATATTTGGTGGTTCTGCTTGGATCTTATTTTGCCCCTACAGATATAGAATCTTTTTATTCCGTACATTTTTTTGGGGTCTTAGAAATAATTGTGCCCAGAAGTCCATCCCTTTTCCGAAGCTTTATTTCAACCCGTACTCCAGTCTTTAGATTTCCACGCTACCAGAAAAGAGATTCACACAGTCTTCCAACATCCCGTCTGAGTTAAGCTAAGTGTATAGTGCAAGAATACAAATTAATTCCATATTCCATAGTTGTACCCAGAATGAAGAGATCAGGTTAGACACTAAGAGTCAAACGCTGCACATTGTCATGTGAAACTTAAAGAATTAAGTCAAAAGATTTGAAGCTCTTAAAATCCTATTTCTCGGTGAAATTCTTTTGAAAATTAGGTGGATTAAGGATAAGTCCAGACCACTCTCGGTTTCTGCTCACAACTCGGTTTAGAACCCAATGACTTTTCACAGATGCAGATGAATGCGATGCTGGATGAAGTGCATGTGTGAAATGCAGACACATTTTTTCTTTTTATGCAAGGGATTTTTTTTTCAATGCAAAAATGAATAAAAAGCCATTTTCAAAAAATTTTTGGACGAAGTCAGTGTTAGTAGCAAAATCATCTTATTTTTAAATTACCCACCCCGTAAATACATATAGACTTACACGAAAGTACGAGATATGGATAAAATATATACAAAGTATATACAAACCCCCTATACTTAGCGAGTGCTGTGTCCTCAGAGCACAAGAAGCGTAATGAAGACATAGCTCGGGCTAAGCGTAAGAGAGTGGAAAAAATACAATGGTCCTCCCCCTATACTTAGGCTGTGAACAGTTTAAGTATAGAAGAAGAGCGCAACAGAGGTGGTCAAGATATGTAAATGAGGAGAGTATGTACAAGTGGGTGTCGGTTCCCCCTATACTTAGGCTCTGGTCAGCCTAAGTGTAGAATAAGGGTGGAAGTGAGGTGATCGGAAGACATGAGAAGAATGGTATATACAGATGGCATCGGTCCCCCCTATACTTAGGCCTTGGCCTAAGTAGAGGAAGAAGCTGTACAAGGGGACCGACGTGGTCAGGAGGGAGGGTGGGTAGCCTATGATTAAGGCAGTTTTCGGCTGATCTTCTTGTGAGCCTGCAGTGGGAGATCGTAATGATGAGATGAAGATGAGACATATGATTCCCAACTATTGTCATTGTCATCCTCAGAAAAATTATGATGGACAATAGATTAAGTGTTTGAGTCAGATGAAAGATATCCATCATCAGAGTTATCCTCAGAGGAATAGTATTTGAAAGTGGACATACTCCAAGTATGCATATCTTTTTGTTTCTTCAGTTGTTTCCTCAGAATTCGTTCCTTCTTAGGGTCAATCGGTTTGTCCTCGGATGAATACTCCAAAGCACCGGTCTCAGTCAGCTCATATGAAATAATTCCAGTGTACTTGAAGAGGGCAAGAGCATCAGCTTTGGATGAGTAGTAGTTAGGAACGGGAGTTGTCCAACGAGAATTGAATTTTGGATCCTTGCGAAGATATGGCTTTAGAGCTGCCGAACAGACTTCACTCATGTAGACTACCTTTTTCAGACCCGGTGAGGGATCATCAACTGATTCCTCTTCCGAAAGATCAAAGGTGACTCTCTTTTTATTTCTTCGTGAAGGTGTCGGTTCACTTGAGTATCCAGATGAATAGCCATTGGAATTCTCCTTGGTCGGTGTTGGGTTTGCGTGTCCGTTCTTAGTCTCCTGAATGTTGAGCACTCTCGATTTGGGATGATTTGGTCAAGATATTCAGAGAATGTTGCTCCAGGGTGTGACCATGCATAAGTCTCAAGATCATAGAAGAAGGATTTGTCTATTTTGAGATCCTCGGGAATTGAAATACTGGGGAGAGTCTCTAAACCAATAGTCTCATCAACAACCACTATCTCAGGTGTTGCCTCGGGGTAGGGCTCTTCTACCTTTTCATGGTTACGACTGTCGGGGACTTCGTGGGTTTCCTCAGAAGATCGTGGTTCCTCAAAGACATGGTCCGATCTAAGTGCTTCCAATGCTTTAAAATTGATTTCCCGAGTCTCACAATCATTAGTTGCCTTAGCCAATGCTAAGAACGGCTTTCCGAGAATGATTGAAGACTGGATGAATTCTCCTTGATGCTCAATATCAATGATCGTGAATTTTACTTTGAGCGGAGCACCTTGGAATTTCATGATGACAGAAATGATTCCTCTCGGCCTCTTTATCGATCGGTCTGCCAATTGAATATCTTTCAAATCGGTCCGAGTTTGAGTTCGTGAAATACAGAGGTCGGTAGGATATTGATTGGTGAATTGTCATCAATCCGAGCATGGGTGAAAATTGTGTCTTTGATTTCACAGTCAAATCTAGGCAACCGCTTCACTATGCGGCTCTTGGTTTTTCTCCTCAATACGAAGGAGGAGGCCATTGACAAGATATGTCTTTCAGTCTTTGATCGTATCCTACCCGACTTTTTGATTGTTAATTTATCCATTATAAATCTTTTAAGGTCGGGGAAGTGTTCAATGTCCTGTACAAAGGGAAGTTCAAACATCAAGCGTTTTTCCAGTACTTCCGGTACAGTCGGGTCCAAATTCTTCAGATCTTCTTCAGTCTCTATTTTTATGAAGTTTTCTGGATTTTTAATTTTTTTGTGGTTTTCAAATATTTCCATTTTTTGGTATTTTCTGTGTGGTGTGGGGGTGTGGTGTGTTCCTTAGATGAGCATGGGTTCTGGTGTTCAGAATGATAGTCAGTGGCATAGTAATTTCTAGGGGAATAACTGCAGAAGTGATATTGTCAGAATCGTCCCTAGGTTCCTGGATTTCCTCAGAATTTTCATTCTCAGATCCAATCATTTCCTCATTCATTTTACTGTCCGAGCCACCATAGAATGCGATTAATCGGTCGGTGAATTTTTGCAATCTATCCTCCATTGATTCAAATCTTTTATTCATCCTCGAAATATCATCCTCAAAAATTTGTTCATGATGACTAATGGGAGCAGTCGATGTGTGTTTTTGTGATTCAATGATTTCGTCTTTCATTTTCCTACATGTGCTAGGAGAGGAGTTTCTTGGAATATCCAATATATGATCATTATTTTCAGAAAATATCTCCTCAATAATCATGGAGGGCGGCTGTTCATATGATCCAGACATGTGGAGTTGATCCGAGTAAAATTTATTTCTTTGATCATGAGTGGTCAGATTTTGGTATGGTGGAGTCAGCATACAGGGTTCCTGTATTTCTATGTAGTCAGTCCAGACCTCTGTATGATTGTCATGTCTGAAAAGGGGGCTGTCATGGTCAATCCAAGATGATGATTGTTCATTAGTGTTCCAGGGCAGGGTCGAAGGACAAGGTAAAGAAGTGTTCAATTTGATCATTTGGTTGTCATCTCCCAGGAATGATAGATTGATATTCACCGAATATGATGGATGAATTGTATGATCGACATAGAGAGGATTGATATATGAAGAAGTGGAGACCTCAGGTGGTTGTGGGTTTGTTAGGTTCGAAAACGAAGGATTGTCATTCATGAAGCAAATCGGATTTGTGGAGAATGTTGTGTTTGAGAGTCTCTTGTTGAAGTTGGAGGAGGTGTTTTGGGTCTAACTGATACAAATTCGTTTTCATAGTATAGCACTGATGGATCTTCGGATAAATGTTCGATCATTTTTGAAAGAGTTGAACAAAATGATGGGTTAGATCTGCAATTTAGAAAAAATTCCATGATGAGGTCTAAATCAAGAGAGAGATGATTGCACGGGATAGAAATTTTATCAAGTGTGCGGTTTTTGATCTTCGAAATCGGTTTACTCACACCAATGCAAACACAAATCAAAATCCCGGGTTCACCAACTCACACGATAAAGCCGTAAGAGTTCGGCTATTATCTTTTCAATTTTAGTTGGTGATAAATCAATCTTGGCAAAAATTTAAGCGAGCTGCTAGGTACCAAAATTTTCTTAAAGACTATCCCGAGTTCGTACGACTAGCTGCATCCACTTTCAGCCAGTATAGGTGTAAGTATGGACCGTAAAACGACTACCCGTGTTACTTAAGGACGGAGCCTTACGTAGTGTCCTTTAAACCACCCACTCTGCTAAGGAAGTCCGGACCGGATACCGGCTACCCGTATTCCTCACTGAGAAGTAGCTAATCGTTTTTAAAATCAGTAGTCTGAACGAAAATGCCGGAGCTTGGTTCTAACCTTAAGTGTCATCTCTCGCCCACTCAGAAAAATAAAGTCATCCAAGGTCAGGGTTGCTCTCCCGCAAAAATTCTTGATTTTATGGGTTCTTAAGATCGGCTATATTAAGCAGTCCTAATTTTAATGAGGCGATCACTGAAAAATTATATGAGCACAAATGCACGTCTACTGTCCAATCCCAATTTCCTTTAAAATTATGTGATAAAACAAGAGGGAGGAGTTCAGGAAAAACCGATGCACGTGAAAACAATGATTGATGCTCCTCGCAATCTCCATGTGGGATGCAATACAGAATTGAAAAATTATTCTAAATGCGTGCAAGCTGATGAAAACCGCACCTAGGCAGAAAGTTCTATTAGCGGGAAAGAATTGAGTTAAATTTTTGCCTAAGTTGAACGATCTAATGTGCGCCTCAATTAAAGTGCAGTGTGGCTTTTAGATCCTACGAGCACAAGCAAAAATATAAATGCTCTAAGAGCCGTATGTGCAGGTCTATCCTAATCGCCACTCAAGTCCGGCCCCACCCTCACCGGAGAGTAAAAAGGGCACGACACACAACAGGAAAGTTCAAGGTCTTTTTACATGCTCGAGAGTCCAAACAGACACCGCTTTAAATGAGCAGTTAAATAAAATTGCAGAAATTAGAAACCTAGACTCTACGCTCTCTCACGACTCGACTCGATCTTAAATTAATTGCAGCTTTTTCAGATGTCGGTGAAGATGCATCGGTTTCTTGAAAACCGCTCCACGTACGCCGGGTACCTCGCAAGAAAAAAAAGATAGATAATGTAAGAGAGTGACTCAAAAATAAAAAAAAGACAAGAAAAATAAATGCAGGAAAATAAATGGGATTTACAATGAACAATTCGGGGGTCAGACTACCCGAATGCGGAAAATCGAACAAGAAATTTCAAAACACAAAACTAAGCCGTTTGCCTCCCCGGCAACGGCGCCAACTGACGAGTCCAGATATCGCGACTTTAAAAATTGTTTTTATATCGTTCGTGCTTAAAGAATGTCGTTCGTTGTAGGCGACGATCAGAATCAGTCATGAAATAACCACAGATATTTAATCTAGTGGTTTTATGTTTATTTTACTTGGGCAAATTCCAAGGTCGATCACAAGGAGACAAAGGAACAACCTAGAGTTGTGTTTAGCAAGATTCGTGTGCGATTTTCGAGGCGGTCTTTTTTTTGGAATTTTCAATGCAAATAAGGGATGCAAGATGTAATTTCGGCCTATTTTAGGGACTAAAATGTCAACTATATTCAAATGATGTCCGAAAAAAAAGAAACTTGTCCGCAATGTAAATTATGATGAAATACATGCACTGTAATTTTTGGATGCAATATGAAGTTTTTATGGATTTTTAAATGCAACCAAAATGAATTTCAATATTTAATTATGATAAATACTAAACCTACTTATTTTCGAAAACAAAAATTATCTTAGATCCATCAATAGGTGATTGATCTCAGAAAAATCCTAAACCTCGAAAATATGAGATCTAATACCTATTAAAAATTAAACAGTGAAATGTGCAAAATGATTTTTATAGGGCAAATTATACATGCAAATGCAAATATTTTTGGGCACAATATCAATCACAATTTACTCTACAATATATTATTTTTCGAGGATTTTTAGAGCAACGGTGATTCAATGGCAATTTTAAGAGCATAAAATGGGCAAAGTTCGCAATTTTAAACAAAATATTTAATCATTAATTAACCATCAATCACAAAAATATCTACAATATGTCAAAATGTAGAGAATTGAGTGTAGAATAAAATGCCAATTTTTGATAAATAAAATAATGTGAAGAAGAGGTTCAAGATCTCTGAGGAACACATGGATATAAGTGCAATAAATAAAACAAATAAAATGCAAAGTGCAGGGGGACCTAAGTTGAATTACTGCTAATTTGGAGGTCCTTCTTGCAAAATAACCAGAGGGGCACGCGCGTGGCACGCGCCCTCTAGAGGTGGGGATGTTCCTACGAATAAAGGACTTCCTGGAGGCGTTTCTGCAATTACCTCGCGGTCACGTGCGGAGCACGTGACCCGGGGGATGACGCCCGCTGACGTCCCCCACGCACGTGCCTCGCACGTGCTAGGGTCTCGGACCCTCCGTCCGGCAGTGGCTGAGGCGAGGCGGGGTTCCAGCCGTTCACCTGGCCATGGACAGCGTTGCGAGGCGGTGGAGGCCCAGCTGGTGACGAAGGCTCGGAGATGTCGAAGAAGGTCGGGGAAGATGCTGGCGGCGGAGCGATGTGTCGGAGATGGAGTCGATGGCGAGGCGTTTGCGTTGGTGAAGAACGTCGGTCGGAGAAGATGGTTGCTGAAGTCGTCGTCGTTGACTCGACGCCAAGGCGGAGCAGTGCAACAAGTGCGGGGGCGGTCGCTGCTGCAACGGCCACTGGGGATGTGGCCGGATCTCGCCGGAGACATAGGGCTTTGTGGTGCTGTCACCGCCCGGAGGGGAGTTGAGGTGCAGCCGCCGGATGAGAGTCGGGGGGGGGGGGGGGGGCGTCGAGGTCCTTTAAATAGGAGAGAGAAGGGTCGTGGCCGGTACGAGATATGGGGGCGACGGTTGCAGAGGTGGTTGTGGTCGGCGAGGAGAGCGGCGGTACTTACGGAAGGAGGGCGACGGAGGAGGTTTCGGGGAAGGGCGTCCAGAGGTTGAGGGTGACCTCAGGGCCGTTCGATCGGTTGCGGATCGAACGACCATGGAGGCGTCACGTGCGTGACTGAGAGGGAGAGGTCGGGGCACGTGCGATGCACGTGCAATTTATTATTTTATTATTTTATTATTTTATTATTTTATTTACTTTTTTATAAAGAAAATGAATATAAAGAGGCCCAAAAACCGCTGACACGTGGTGGCCTCAGGGGCTTCCACGTGTCAGCACCAGAAAAATCCGTAGAAAAAGATTTTGTAAAATCAGAAATAAATATCAAATGACCTCGGATCAAAAAAGTTCCTTCACGGAAAATGCTCGTCTCGATGAGATCTACAACTTTCATGAAGACATCAAAGCCAAAATCGATCAAATGCATAAAGTAAATTTTTGGGGTATCCCATATACATAGAATACCTAGATTTTTGGATTTTGTATTTTTTTTGTCATTTTTAAACCATATAAAAAATTTTGAGAAAATATGGAAAAATCAAAGACAAATAAAGACACCTTAATCTAATTTTTTGGATTTTTATTAATTAAGATAATATGTACATAAAATGTAAGGTCATAAAATACACAATGTACAAAAGAGGCCCAAAACCCAACTTTCACATATGAGCTCCGATTCACTTTAACTTGGTCCTGTTTTAAAAGAAATTGAATGTACATTAGTTCAAAAGTGAGTAGGATCAAATCGGACACTGGATGGGAAGATATGTGGCTTTTAGTCTAAAAATCCTGAAACTAGGGTTTGGGTTTTTGGTCCACTTATTTGGGTTAGTGATTTTTTTGTATTTTTAATTTATTCTTGTTAGTGATATGTACACAATGGAGGTGGTTTTGGATTATTCGGAGTTATTATGAAGGAGTTAAAAATCCGAGAAATTAGGCTATTTACAGGTCATTTTTGGCAGAGATTTTTGGCTTCTTATTTTGTGCAGAAATTATGGATAAAATGCAATTCTTATGAAAACATGCATAAATGCTAATTATGCGGAATAAATGCAGAAATGCTGATGATTTTGAGGGATTTGAGCTTAATAAATGAGATTTAGAGTGATGAATCCGAGATTCATCACACGCACTCTTCTCTAGCCCCTCTCTCTCGTCTATTTTTTCATGCAGGTACAATAGCTCTCCCTTGCATTCTTGAAGACATAGGCGCCTCCAACGCCCCATCCTCATTCTCAGGTGCGCCCAGCTACCGCGGCTACTGTTCTCCTCCTCGCGTGTGCGAGAACGATCTCCAGTTCGCAGCACTCCGCCATCCTCTAGCGCAACATGCGCGCTCCGTTTCCTCCAAGACTGCTGTTGTGCATCGCAACCATCATCCTCACGAGCGTCCTCGACCATAGAAGTCCAGTCCTACTTCGTCGTGACGCCGGATTCTGATAGAGAACACTCTCTTTCTTATCTTATTTACTTCTTGCAATTTCATCATGATGGTTAAGTTTGTTTGAGTTGATTTGGAAGAAACAATTCTCAATCTTTATATCTTCCTTGCATTTTGGTTGCATTAGTTGTTGTTTAAGTTAAGGTGATAGAATGTTTATTTGGGAATATCTTTTGTTGACTCTAGTTTTTCTTTATAACATGTAACACAATTCTCCATCCTTATTTGATATAACTTTTACTTAGTAATTTTTCTTCCATCTTAATTTTCAATTCCCTCCTTCATTTACTTTAAGTTCTAGAAAGTATTTTCACCATAGATCACATTCTCTCATATTTTTTCTCTCATCGCCATGGAGTAAGATTTGATTTAAGTTTGAAAGAAGAACAAATATCGCAAATTTGCTTGGTCCCTGCGGATACGAACCTCTACTTGCATTATACATCTCTTATATTTTCATCATGCTTGTAGTTGTAATATTATTTGTTTGATTGCGATTTTTCGTGGAACAACAACGACGTGGTAAAACCAACTTTTTAAACCGCGGAAAATTCGCACCAACATGTAAGTTCTTGATTACTTGTTGTTTCATGTCATGATTTTTATTGGAAATTTTAGACCTTTTTTATATTTATTAAAAATCATTTAGAGCACAAACTATTCATGTCTAGCGTATAAAATACAAAAAAATGTAAAAATATTTCTGAAAAATCCCAAAAATTTATATGTCGCTTATTTAGATGTTTTTAGCCTTTGGACAATTGTCATTAAAAATAGAAAAAGAAAACTCTTAAAAACTGATCAACCCCAAAAACTTTCATAAAAATCGTCAAATTCTGAAAACCCCCTAAAAATAGTTTTCTATGTTCATAATTTTCTCTATATTATTATTAAAATCAATTTGGAAAATTTTGAAGTTAAGTTTCTATTTTAAACTTCCATTTTAGTTCTTGTTTAATATTTTACCCCTGTTTTGAGTTATTTTTCACTTTAAAAATCCATAAAAATTGCAAAAATTCCAGAAAAATAAAAAATATTATAAATATATAACCCAAAAATATTTTATTTTCTACATTTTAACTTTTTTATGTGTATTTATAATTATATTTGTTTACATTGTAAATATAGCCTTTTATATCCTATCTTATATATATTTTTAAAAATATAAAAATCCGAAAATACATAAAGAAAATATAAAATAATCAAATTAAAAAAAATACAAAATATAAAAGAGAAATAAAATAAAAGTTATACAAATTAAAAGCTCAAAAATATATGCGTATACATGATAAATGACATACTTACTCTGTGGTTAAAAATAACTCTAGGCTACCATTTTTGCTCTCCGTGGTTCGAACTCTGCTTATTTGCTTTCTATACCTATGTTTGTATATAACAATAAATTTTAGCTCACATTTTGTACCATTCATTGCCTTGATTTGTGTTGTTTGCTAATTAATTAAGGTTTATGGAGCGGTCAACACACTGACTGCGGTTTCTCCTTGTAAAACCACACGACCCTCTCAAGACCTCGATTATCAGTATGATATATGTTTTTAGAAAGTCTAATGACTGAATGAGAAACTTGATGATAAAACCCTAAAAAAGATAGTATAAAATACACTGTATGTTCAGATTTTTTTCCAAGTCTTTCTAGTATGCTGGATGTACAGGTATTCAGAATACATGAGGGTGATGCGATCATAAACGATTGTATAATCATGATGCTTCAATTCTGAGGGAGTGATGAAACAAGTTTGGATTTTAGTGACTCCTCTCAACTATCTTGGTCCAAATGTTGGACATTGATCTGAATGTGATTCGGATGCAATGAGAAGATTAGATCTACATCCTTGATTTAATCTAGAATCTATGAGAGGTCCCCTGAAGAATACAGAAAAAATCCTTAAGCGCGTCACGGAAGCGTGAGGATCTCATCGTATGCGATTGGGAGCGACTAGTCGCACTGGACGCTCGAGGCAAGGGAATTTAAAAATTTTCAAACAATGAAACCACATGATCCAAGAACACTTATCGGATCATTTCATCTAACCACATAATAGATAAAGGAATACCTCCTGTAACGTGGTTGTGATCGAGCCTCTAAGAGAAGAGACCTCCTGTCTCAAGTCTGATCCGTCGGAGGAGCGTAGAGATGAGTCGCGTGCTTCTCACAATCCAAGTTGATGATCCAAACAATGGATCTCCTGATCTCATCTCACGAGATCAAACATCTTCTTCACGAGTGAGACGCACCAAAGAAGACGGAGATCCAAGAGTCATCGAAGCGGCGACACAATGACGATGGGAGGATAGAGGGGACGTTCTCTCTATGAGAGGAGTGGACGACCACTCAAGGAGAAGGCTTGGCGTGAGAATGAGAGAGAGAGAGAGTTGTCATTGTTTTAACTCGAAAAGCAAGGGGCACCTCTTCTTATATAGGGTTTTGGGAGTCCATGGATCTCAATCCATGGACAACACAAATCAATGGATGAGATTGATTTGTGTTTCTAACAATAGCCATGATGTTGTTGTAAAAACACAACAATAATTATTTTAATTTAAAATAATATATATTGATAAATCAATATAAATCAATTCAAATCAAATCAATTTCACCTTGGAGATAAGGGAGGAGTAGATTGACCTCATCCCTAAAAAGGGGGACGACCACCGTACTCCTAATGATGGTTGGTGGTCGTCTACCCTTTTGTTGTGGATGAGTTAATCTCCTCATTATCTCATGAGATCTCATTATCTCATGATATCTCCAAAATTTACAACAACACTTGTTGTAAATTATTTTACAAAAATAATTCACAATTATCTTGCGAATATTGCAATCACGCTACTGGAAAAATGTGAATCTCATTTATACTCCAAAACAAAATGCAAATTATATATTCAATTAATCATCTAATGTGAATCCAATTCACATAAATAATTAATTATCAAATATAAATCACAATAGTCTCTCTCTAATATATTATAAATCAAATTTATAATATATATGAATAATTGGATAGTGCTATCCACATTATTCATATCCATTAATCACATTTAATTACATTGGATTATCATTCTTGTGCATTCAAATAATATGAATAAAATTGACATTATTCAAGATAATCAAATAACATTTAATTATCCATTTCTTAATGCTTAGATATAATTCGATAATGGAATTATTCTTGAACTCTTTAAAGAATAATGTGCTTTCTCCGCAGATACTTGGATATAAGGACAATGCGATTGTATGTTCCACATATAGTGACTTGGATATTGAGATCAAATTTCAAATCCAGATCTTGCGGATCTCCCATAGATGTTTGATTAAATCAGAGCCGTAAATCTAATCTTCTTATTGTATCTGAATCTTATTCGGATCATTGTCCAACATTCGGACCAATATTATATTACTTCTCTACTGAGAGGAGTCACTAAAATGTAGACCTGTTTCATCACTCCCTCAGAATGGAAGCATCATGGTTAACAATCGTTTATGATCACATGATCCTCAGGGATTCCTAATATCTGTACATCCTGCATACTAGAAGACCAAGAACAAACATGAAGTTTTAGATCTATTTAGACGGTCTCCCTCAGGGTTTTATCATTAAGGTTCTCATTCGATCATTTGGAGTCGGTATCGATCATATACTTTCCAAAAGCATATCAAACCTACAAATTCATTCAAGATTCCAAAGTGAGACGACCGTGCACTGAATTTGATTTTTCCCAATATCTCACGAGTGATCTCATGTCTTCCGAATTAGCAAATGAACCTATATGATCCCTTTGAGAGATCGTATTACTCATATGCCCTTGCATGCATACCAGCGCGACGATGCATAGACCTTGATTATGTCATCAACCTATCAGTCTACTGAATGTACGTACTCAGACATATAGTAACACATCTATCTCTGGTCGGAGGATGTGTTCCTATACCGTGACAACATACAACATAAGTCTTTAATTATCTTGATCTCGTTAAGTCAACTCTTTGACCTAACTTATCTAGCACCTCAGAATCTATATTCCTATGCAGAGGACCAGCATCAAGAGGTCGGTCAAGTATCTGCCTTTAGAGAAAGGATTGCCATCTCCTTCTCATACTGGAGATCTCCTCTTAATAATCATTTGACGGTGCTTGATGAGTCTTTAATCTAATTCTTTAGATATTCATCCAAGCACCATCCTCTTGGATTAAACAATTAAATCAACAACTGTATGATTATCAAGATGGCAGTGGTACGTAACCCTAATTGTACTAAGGGACCTATTATACAAAATAATTATTCTTCATTTCAGATTAGGGAATGATATTTGCAATAACATTTATTTCATAATGGCTCGCCGTGGGCTCGCATGTCTAACAATCCCCTACTAGCCCAAAGTGCCATTAATGGGATAATCTTTTAGCCCACTCTTATGTAATAATCAAAAGCTATTTGAAATAGCTAGGTAAGTTGATCGGTTACTCTGTTCCCAAGAGACTACACCAAGTCCTTTTACGACACTTGCATATCTCCTAGTAATAGTGCTCGCATCCAATGTGAATGTTGCATCTTATACAACGATACTCAATCTTGTTATTATAGTGTCTTTAACACTAAAATTCAATAATCATTATAACTCGTATGTAATTTATGTTATCCTTATCATAATACCCTTATTCTCGGATATCTCTATCTCCTAAGGTATCTGTAGTTAAGACCTTTTAGATCACTATCTATACACTCTTGATTTCTTGAAGATAAGACATAGAGATCACTATCTCGAAAGTTTTGTACTCTTTTAAGATACTGTTATTACTGCAATCAAGTGTTTTATCTTCATAGTAGGATTAGTAACAATTTACTACTCTCACTGTATGGCAAATATTTGGCTTTCGTACACATCTAGTATACACAGAGCTTCCCATAGCTAATGCACTAGGGCATGTAGCTTTGGTATTCACATCTCCAACTCTTTGAGGTGTTATCCCTTTAGATAGGTTAGTATTACATCTTAAGGGAAAGAAGCCTTCCTTAGAGTTTTCCAAAAAATAGCCACGGTGTATTACTAATGTGATGGTTCCAATATTCTCTTCTCTATGCTTCCGAACATCTTCAGAACTAAGATCTAAGAGGTATCCTTGAGAGCAGATCTCAAAGGAGTAGCCAGATTTTAAAACACTTATTATCATCCTTATATCATTCCAAATGATTATGATATCATCTACATTTAGCATGATGAACACAATGGCACTCCCACAAAGATTCACATGGTTCATCAAGATTTTATCTGAAATCATAACATTTATAATTTCATCAAATCCGATGTTCCAACTACAAGAAGCTTATTTGAGTCCATAGATGGAGTTTCTTAGCTTGCACACCTTTCTTTCCTCAACCATGAATCCCTGGGGCTGCTTCATGTGAATATCCTCAGAGAGGTATTCATAGAGGAATGCAATACTGACTTCCATCTTGAAGATGTCATAATCAAGTAGTGTAGCTATAGTTAGCAATAATCTGATGGGTTTAAGCAAGGTCACTGGAGAGCAAGTCTCATCGCAAGCGATGTCTTCTCTTAGGTGTGTATTTTGTGGATACGAGTCGTGCTTTGAAGGTCTCTACCTTCTCATCAGGTTCCCTCTTTCTCTTGAAGATCCATTTACACCTTAACGAGTCTTACTCATATAGGTGGATCCTCGAGGGTCCATACACAACACATGTATATGGAGTCTACTTTAGACTTTATCGCTACCATCCATCCTTCCATGATACAATCTTCAGAAGCTTCATCATATGAAGTTCGATCATTGTGAGATTTGTCTAACACATGGAGTCCATCCTCAAACTTATTTGAAGAGGTACGAGTATTTCATCTTTAATTTTCCTTTTAGTTTCCGATTTCAGGAGCCTCATTATCTTCTCAAGATTAAATGAGTTCCTTTACTTCATTTTCATCTTGATTCTCAAGAGAGTCATCCTCTAAGAATCATCTCCTTAGAGATTAAAACTTTTAAGAATATCGAGGTCATAAAGTAGGTATCCAATACCATCCTTTATTTTCCTAATGAAGCAGCACTCTCTGGTGCTAGTTTCCAGCTTACTTGCATCCATGACAAAGTTATGGACCAAGCAACCCTAAATCCTCAAGTGTCCAACACTAGGCTAGGTTTCAAACCATAGCTTATGAGGGTTTTGGGGTTTAGATTTACATGGAATCTTATTAAGGATATATATTGTAGTCTCTACTACATATATATTTGGAAACTAAGAGGTAATTATGTTAAGATTAATCTTTAATCAAATCATGTCATGCATGATCCATTTGTATCTCCCTACAAATCTATTGAGTTTAGGTGTATTAAGAGGAGTGATATAGGAATGATATTCCTTTATCCATATGGTATTCCATGAATTCATCTAATAGGTAGTGACTACCTAGATTAGATCAAATTCATTTTCGTCTTCCTTCAAACTTTAGTTCTAAATCAAAATTGTAATTCTTTGAACATTTCAAATATTTCTAAGGTTAATGGAAGAAATCTCACATCACAAATAATCATAAAATAATATCACATATCATCAACGTTTATTATGATACAAACGATCCACATACATCAATATGTATGAGATCCTGAATACCTAGGCATCTAACACCATTCCCGGAGAAGAGTGTATTGGACATTTTTCTTTAAATCTATATTCATAAGTATATAAGTTTTGAACCTTTAGACAATCTAAAGTTCAATATCTTACTAGTTTATTGATCTCATCAATAGACATATGTCCAAGGATTGATGCATGATCATTGTCAAATGATCTTCACCCTCCTATTGATCTTTAAAGGTTTCATTTTCAGTATTAGAAATGTTAATGAACCAATCATTTATTTTCTAATTTAGTAGATCCCTCCAGATGTCAGACTACTATCTGAAATATATCCATCATAACTCTTTATGATAGGTCTATTCCAGAATTTATGTTTATTTCCAACATTTAGAAATAAATACTCAGTGTATTATAATATCTAGGTAATAGAGACATTCTCTAAGAATAAGGGCTCTCCCACTGAAAATATGAAGTCTATTTATCCAATAGAGATTGTTGCAACAATTGCATCAATATCCATGCAGATGACTTTTAACATTAAGATCAATTTTTTTAGATTTCTAAGAACATATGCAACCAATTGAAAGTATTATTAGAAGAATGAGATACAATTAATAGACTTTGATCTTATCAAATAAGCAAGCATATTTTAATGATAAAATGTAGATTATTCTGATGTATTATCCGAGTCCTTCTCTAAGGATATTGGATAGTCTAGATAGTAATACTGTCAATACATTGTCTTGTTGCAGTATTGGCATTTATCCAACTCTTTGGATGCCATATGTATGGAAACCATAGAAGCACAACCATCTTTTTGACTTTCCTTCTAACTTGGGACCAACCCATGCTTTCACTGCACTCTCTTCATCTATAAACAACCATTGCTTAAGATAAAAGATCTCTTATGTTGAATTCAAATTTCAATATAAGAGTATTTCAACATCTATACATGCTTCATTTAATTCATACAATATGAATATTATAAAGCTTCATGAATGACTTGAGTATAGACAGTAGAATGATGACACTCATCATATCTACATCCATCTAAAACTCTAAAAGAATTTTGGTTCAGGTAGGTACTCAAAAATGTTGAATGCATCATCTCTTATAGATTCACTATTCTGCATAATGCAGTGAACCATGCCATTCATGATTAAATGTCGAGAGCATATATGTATGCCAGAAATATCTTCTTAGATTTTATAAGGATTATTTGACAATTACGATCATTATCGACATGCCACTTACAAAGTACATTCGATGAGATATCAAGACTATAGAGACATACAAACCATAGGTCGTTGTCCTATTATCTATTTAATTGTCATTCCTCATTCTTATGAGGAAGCTTGCACATTGCAACAACATACATTATGTGTCCAACTGAAAGTACAAAAACTTGATCATGGATCCAATTCATGACATTTCACTGATTTTATTGAGTATAGTATTGAGTGGGTTTAATAAAGGATTATCTGAAATAAGAAATTTTCATAAATAAATATAAATATATATTTTACTTTGATTCAAGAATTTTTATATCAAAATTGTCTCGTCTCGTGAACACTGAAATTTCATTCCCTTAATCACTTTCAATGTAAGAGATATACTTACCATTACATCTCAAGCAAGATCTGAGATCTCCTTTCTTATCTTTGTCACATCCCAATAATATGAGAACCTGTAACTCAGATAAAAAGAAGCGGGAACACATTCACCCTTGCAAGTCCAACTTGCATTCCCAATTCGATCTTTAATACCCGGGCCCACCACCCCTAAGGTGATGTTGACCCATCGTTAATTGAATCAACAATCAACATGACTAGAACTCTCTATGCACAATCCAATATCTCCTCAATAATATGAGGACACGATATCAGGGTCACTACGCATACGGCCTTACTCTTTCGAGAAGCAAAGAACTCGATCTAGATGTGCTTGTATGCATGACCTGTCACTTCGGACATGCATCTCCTACATACAATCCCTAGCGACGGAACCCTTCGCATTAACGGGAGACCATGGATGCCACTTATGTGATCTTCCATATCATGTTCAAATTCTAATTAATCATTATGAATCATATTCATTACGATTAATTCTTCCAAGGGAAATACAACTCTATTCATAATAGAGTGTTTTAATTTTAATTGGATATAATTTATTTAATCACATTAAATCAATTATCAATCCAACTAATCAACCAACAAACTTGGTTGTTACTTGAAGGATGATATTATCTCAAAAATACATATTATTTAAATTTTAATGATTAGAAAAATCCATAATGATCCCTCAAACATTATTCATTCACTACCCATTGTCATGACCAGTACTGAAGGAGTGGGACAGACCGTTCACGGAGCAACCTGCTACCCTAACGCTCCTCGACTAGACACCGCATCCGCCTCATGTTAGGATAATGCCAATTGATCACTTTGTACTTGAGATGATAATCGGTTTTTCAATCGAATTTATACCATATAATAATAATAAAAACATTTTGATTTATATTATAAGTAAATTTGCTAAACAAATTCCCAATCCTATTCAAGTAAGTTTGTTTATTGGAGAGAATATTGAGTAACCAATTTGTGATCTAGATCATATCTAATTATTTTTGGTTAAGGCGATGTCATTTAAGGAAATAATTATCATAAAATATCTCTCAAATATTTATCCATACTTATTTAAGGAAAGTAAATCATTTAATTTCACTAATTGATTAAATGACAATAACAAGGTTCTTGATTAGGAAAGTAATTTTCAGCAGTAACCCTCACTTACTAAAATTAACATATCTCAATCAATTTAAATCTAAATCATGCAAAATTAGTTTTTTTATTTGATAATTTGATTTAAAAACATAACACAAGTTATTTTCATGCATTTCTAGGCATTTTACATCAGTAATTAACACTTTAATTACGTCAAGATTCACCAACCCCGAAACAATGGATACATGTTCATTAAAATGATTGTAACTTGAGCAATCAGATTCCAAATCATATAAACTCAAATACCAAAGTTTCCTTATTTGATGGGGAGCATAATACAAGTGATAATTTAGTGTTTAAATAATTTAAACAGGGTAAAAACTCACAAAAACGGACTATATGAACAAAATGCGATAAAATTTCACAAACCCTAATGAGCCCAGGTCGTCGTATGTTTATGGATCGTGTCAAAAACCACTGACCTATGGCTCTGATGCCACTCAAAGGATATGTTAAAATTTTTAAGTACATCATAGAAGCATGTGGATCGCATCTATACGATCCGAAGCGATTAGTCACACTAGACGCTTGATGTAGCGGAATTTAAAAATTTTCAAACGCGTAAACCACAAGATCCAAGAACACTTATCAAAGCATTTCATCTAACCACATAATAGATAAAGGAATACCTCTTGTAGCATTGTTATGATCGAGCCTCTAAGAGAAGAAACCTCCTGTATCAAGTCCGATCCGTCGGAGGAGACGCTTGCGACCACGGAGATGAGTTGTGTGCTTCTCGTAATCCAAGTCAATGATCCAAACAATGGATATAATTATCTCACGAGATCGAACACATTCTTCATGAGCGAGACACACCAAATAAGATGAAGATCCAAGAGTCGTCGAAGTGGCAACACAACAGTGATGCGACAACGAGGCGACCTTCTCTCCATGAGAGTAGTGGACAACCACTCAAGGAGAAGGCTTGGCGTGAGAATGAGAGAGAGAGAGAGTTGTCATTGTTGTAACTCAAAGAGCAAGGGGTGCCTCTTCTTATATAGGGTTTTGGGAGTCCATGGATCTCAATCCATGGACAACACAAAATCAATGGATGAGATTGATTTGTATTTCTTTCAATGGCCATGATGTTGTTGTAAAAATACAACGATAATTAATTTAATTTAAATTAATACATATTGATAAATCAATATAAATCATTTCAAATTAAATCAATTTGACCTTGGAGATAAGGGAGGAGAAGATTGCCCTCATCCCTAAAATGGAGGGGGGGGGGTCACCCTACTCCTAATGGAGGTTGGTGGTCGTCCACCCTTTTGTCGTGGATGGGTCAATCTCATTATCTCATGAGATTTATTATCTCATGATATCTCCAAGATTTACACCAATACTTGTTGTCAATTATTTTATAAAAAATAATTCATAATTTTCCTGTGAATATTACAATCATACCATTGGAAAAATGTGAATCTCATTCACACTCCAAAACAAAATGTAAATTATATTTTCAATTAATAATATAATGTGAATCCAATTCACATAAATAATTAATTATCAAATATAAATCACAATAGTATCTATCTAATATATTATAAAATACATTTATAATATATATGAATAATTGGATAGTGCTATCTACATTATTTATACCATTAAATCATATTTAATTACATTGGATTATCATTCTCATGCATTCAAATAATATGCATCAAATTCACATTATTCAAGATAATTAAAGCACATCTATTTATCCATTTCTCAATTCTCAGATATAATTCAACAATGGAATTATTCTTGAACTCTTTCAAGAATAATGTGCTTTCTCCACAGACACTTGGAGATAAAGAGAATGCGATTGTATGCTCTACTATAGGGACTTGAATGTTGAGATCAAATCTCAAATCCAGATCTTGCGGACTTCCCATAGATGTTTGATTAAATAAAAGTTGTAAATATAATCTTCTTATAGTATCTGAATCTTATTCAGATCATTGTCCAACATTTGGACCAAGATTGGATTACTTCTCTACTGAGAGGTGTCACTAAAATCCAGACCTGTTTCATCACGCCCTCGTAATGAAAGCGTCATGGTTAATAATCGTTTATGATCACATCACCCTCAGGTATTTTGTAATACATGTACATCTTGCATAATGGAAGACCAAGAACAATCCCTAAGTTTTAAATCTATTTATACTGTCTCATTCAGGGTTTTATCATTAAGGTTCTCATTCGATTATCGGGAGTCAGTATCGATCATATACTTTCCAAAATCATATATCATACCCAGGTATTGATCATATACTTTCCAAAAGCATATATCAAACCTACAAATTCAGCCAATCTTCTAAAGCAAGATGACCGTGCACGGAATTTGAGATCTCAACAAATGAACCTGTATGATCCCTTTGAGAGATCATATTACTCATATGCGCTCCATTGTATAGTCCTTGATTAGGTCATCAACCTATTGTTCTGTCAAATGTACATACTCATACATATAGTAACACATCTGTCTTTGGTCGAAGGATGCGTGCCTATATCGTGACAACATATGATATATATCTTTGGTTATCTCGATCTCGTTAAGTCAACTCTTTGGCCTAACTTATATAACACCTTCGTATCTCTATTCTTATGCAGATGACCTGCATCAACATGTCGGGCAGATACCAGCCTTTAGAGAAAGGATTACCATATCCTTCTCAGACTGAGATCCTCTCTTAATAATCATTTGACGGTGCTTAATGAGTTCTCAATCTAACTCTTTAGATATTCATCCAAGCACCAGCCTCTATGATTCAATAATTGAATCAACAGCTGTATGATCATCAAGATGGCCATGGTACATAACCCTAATTGTACTAAGGGACCTATTATGCAAATTAATTATTCTTAGTTTCAGATTAGGGAATGATATTTACAATAACATTTATTGCATAATAGCTCATCGTGGTCTTGCATGTCCAACATTCCCTAGGATCTGGATTTGAGATGTAATCTCAAACATCAAGCCAATATGTGTGAAACGTACAATCGCCCTATCTTTATCTCCAAGTATCCGAGGAGAAAGATCATTATTCTTGAAAGAGTTCAAGAATAATTCCATTATTAAATATGTGTATCCAAACATTCAAATTATGGATAATTAAATAAGATTTAATTATCATGAATAATGCGAGTTTGATTCATATTATTTTGATGCATGAGAATGATGATCAAATATAATTAAATGTGATTTAATTATTATGGATGTGAATAATATGGATAGTATTATCCATATTAATCGTATATATTATAAATGTGATTTATAATATATAGTTAAATGTGATTTAATTATTATGGATGTGAATAATATGGATAGTAAATGATGACGTGAATTGGATTCACACTGGACAATTAATTGAAAATGTAATTTACATTATATTTTGGGTTGTGAATGCGATTTACAAATTTCTAATGGCATGATTGATATTTCACAAATTAATTTGATATTATTTTTGTGAAATAATTTACAACCAAGCTTTTGTAAGTAATTAAAAGATAATATGAGATTCATAATCTCACAAAATAGGAAAGAGGAGCTCCTTCCCATAGAGAGCAGGGATGGCCACCCTAGTCCTATTTCTCGGTGGCCGTCCATCCTCCCCATTAGGAAAGAGCTTGAATCCTTTCCTAATACTTTAATGTCTCTTGATTTGATTTAATTAATTTATATTGATATTTATTCAATATATTTAATTTAATTTAATTAATTGTTTTTGTATTTTTACAACAAAATCATGACTATTGAAAGAAAAAACAAATCAACTTCATCCATTATATTTGTATTGTCCATGGATTGTTGTATTTTTACAACAAAATCATGACTATTTAAAGAAAAACAAATCAATTTCATCCATTATATTTGTATTGTCCATGGATTGAGATCCATGGACTCCCAAAATATTATAAAAGAAGAGGAAACCCTTACTCTTCTTTTACAACATATAATTCACAATCTCTCTCTTTCTCTTTCTCATAATCATGCAAGCCCCTCTCTCTCTCTCTCTAAGTGGTCGTCCACTTTGTGACCTAGAGAGTATCATCGTCGTCAATAAGACGTCATACCACCACTTTGATCGATCGTGGATCTTCGTATTCCTTGGTGCTTCTAGTATGCGAAGAAGACCTCGGATTTTGTGTCACTAAATCAAAAGATCCATCGCTTGGATCAACATCTTAGATTGTGAAAAGAACGTGTTTCATCAACACGCTCGCAAGTGCCTCCTCCATCAGATCGGATTGAGACAGGCGATCTCTTCATTTAGAGGCTATGATCATAGCCACGCTTCAAGAGGTATTTTTATATCTACTTTTGTGATTTAGATGAAATGATCCGAGAAGTATTCTTGGATCATGTGGTTTCATCTCTTTAAAATTTTTAAATTCCATTGCCTTGAGCAACTAATGTGACTAGTCACTCATGATTGCATATAATGTGATCTTCACAGTTATGTGATGTTCTTAAGGTTCTTTTCATGACCTTCATATTCACCTCCTCTATCTGACCTAAGGCATAAGCACTTTTCTTATTTATGTCTCAACCTCATTCTTAGAAATAACAAATTTCTTTAAATCTTCGACCTTATTTTCCATTAGATAAACATAGTAGTTCTATTACCATCATCTATAAAGGTGATAAAGTATTTCTTATTGTCTATGGTCAACACACCATTAAATTCATAGATATTTATATGCACTAGATCCAAGATCTCACTATCTCTAGAGACAGTCTGAAAAGACATCCTAGATGTCTTACCTTGCTTACAAATTTCACATTTTTGAGTTTTATCAACAATATGTTTAGAAGTCATCTCTAAACTGATGAACATCAAATTTTTCTCTTTAAGAATGAATAATTATCGTAGTATAGGAGGCAAATTCGATTCAACAAAAACCACAAACGTTTGGATGTTGTGGAATATTTTTACTTGACAAGTCTATCAAGGTCGAACACAGGGATTGAAGATTCTTAGTTGCACGCTTTTAAATTAAATTAAATAATTAATCAATTCTTGATTAATTTCTGCGTTGAGAAAATGTAAAATGCAATGAGACGCAAAGTGCTGCAAAGAAAATAAACAGAGAGAATTATGCCTAGGATCTGCGATTATTAGTGATGTTCAATCAAATAAGATCAATCAATATCCTCGAAATGAAATCACGGATTAAATAAGAGTTCTCAAAAGAAAAATATAATCAATTTAATCCAGAGGCAGGTAAGAATCCAGATAGAAATATAAATAATCTTGCAATGATTTTTATCTCCAAAATCTTTCTAAATTTCTTTCCAAGAAATGTTTGCAGTCCACAAATCAATAAATGAAATCAATCTCCTTGATTTAACCCCTACAAAAATTAAGTCCTCAGATCTGAGATCAATTTCATCATTGCATAAATCAAATCCTTGCAAAATAAATCGTGAATATCTTAATTGGGCACAATATGTCAAACTCAACCTACATATGTCCACAAAGATCCTCAAATAATAATTAATAACAAACAACCTTAGATCTGTTCATAAAGTATGCTAAATGGTAGAGCGTGAAAATAGCTTCAAAATGACAAATTGTATGCAAGAAACGGAGTTCGTATGGAAAAGATACGATGAAATGAAATTTCAGGGACTAAAATGTAAATAAAATAAAATATTTCTTTTAAAATGGTCCCTAGAGGGGCTTATCTGTAATTTTTGAAAGTCGGCGGGGTCTCTCTGCAATTTACCCCCTACAGGGTTATATTTGTAATTTCTGAAACATCCAGGGGAGCGGCTGCAATTTTTCCCAAACCCACGTACTCAGCACGTGCGCAGGAGCTTCGGAGGTGAAAGCAGAGGCTCGGGGGTCCCGAGCCTGTGGTTCGACCCGGGGCTGAGGCTTGGGCGCTGAAGCTTAGGCTCAGGCGCCGAACCGATGGCTCGGGAATGTTGATGTGGCGGCCTGTGAGCCGTTGGATCAAGGTTTGGCCATTGATCCACCGGTACCTGTAGGTTGGCGGAGTTGCGAGGCGGTGGGCGCAGGCGGAGGCGGGCGGGGCTCCGCCGACACACGACCGAGCTATGGCGGAGGTGGTGGGCGATTAGCGGTGCCGCCGCGCTGGCGGAGGCAGCAAGGCGGAGTTGCGAGGTGGGGGCGGAGTTGGCTCGACCGAGGCGATGGCTATCGGAGCTCGTGTCGGGCTAAGGGTGGAGTGCGGTCGGCCGGAGGGCGAGGGCTCGGGGCGAGCGGAGGCGAAGGCGTTGGGTCGGTCGAAGGTGATGTTCCTGCAAACAGAGCACAAAAGAGAGGGGTGTGGCAAAGGGTGCGCTCCAGGCGGTGGCGCACGGTGGGTAAGGTGGCGGAGGAAAAGGGGTCCCGGCCTTTGCAAGGCCGGCGATGGGTGTAGTTGACCGGGGTGGGGTCGAGCTTGGAGGCTCGCAGCAGCTCACCAGAGGCAGCTGGATCACGCCAGAGGGTGCTCTTGCCTTGCTGTCACCAAGGTGTCGAGGGCTTGCTACAGAGATGGCAGATGAGGTTTGCGGCCGGCGAGGAGGGGCTCTTATAGGAGGGTGATCGGAGGGCGTTACGCGGAGGGGGTGTTGGATGGCCTCGTAACGGCCGGTGGAAGCGGGTGCGACGACCGTTACGAGGCGATGTGGTGGAGGAACGGTTGAGGGGGGAGGGGTTTGGGGAACGGCTGGAGGTAGGTGATGATGGGGTCACGTGCTAAGCACGTGACCCGGGGGGGCTGGAGAGAGAGAGATAGGTGGGGGTGCCACGTGGCAAGCCCAGGAGCTGCCATGTGGCGCCCCAAAAAAATTTCAAAATTAAAGGATAAAGAAAAATGGAAAAGAAATAGAAGGAGACCCCGTATCAAAAAATTTCCTTCACGAAAGTTGTTCGTCTCAATGAGATCTACAACTTTCATGAAAGACCCATGAGCAAAAGAGGTTCTCCATGTGTATAAAAAACCAGATTTTGGAGGTTTTGTAATTTTTTGGTGGTTTTCGAGAGGATAAAAAATCTAGAAAAAAATATGATAAAATACGAGAAAATTAATTACATACTAATCAAATTTTTTTATTTTTAATAAATAAGAAAATAGGAAAATAAAATAGAAGTAAGAAACACACCACTTTTGTACAGACTCACAACGGGTGTTTGGACTCGGTCAGTTTCTTTGATTTTAGTTTTGATCTGGATTTGGGTTTTTGTGTTGCTTAATAAAACTTTTATCAAAGAACAATAATGAAGAAGAAATAAAGTCAAAAGGGTTAATTATGTACATAGAAACTCAAGTCAAAAATAGCAAAAAAGTTAAAATGCGCAAAAGAGGCCCAAAACCTAACTTTCACATATGAGCTCCCAATTTTACGAAATTGGTCTTGTTTTGAAGGTATTTGAAAATGGAGTACTTTAAAAGAGAGTAGACAAAAATCAGACACTGTATGTGGGAGATATGCTCATTTTAGTCTGTCAGATGTGATATTAGACTTTGGGATCATTTGACACTTATTGGGGTTAGTAATTTTTTGTATTTTCTATTTAATGAAGTTGGTAATATCTACAAAATGGAGGTGGTTTGGGGTTAATTGGAGTTAGGATGAATTATTTACAACTGTGAGAAGTTAGCGGCTTTTTGGGCTAATTTACACTTGGGATTTTTAATGCAATTATGCATGATGAAAAGCGGATATTATTTACACATGTATGAATACTAATGATGCTTTGTTACTGATTAAATGCATGTGAATGTTGGGGAACAGAGCCTAAATAACCAATTTTAACATGATGAATACGCGATTCATCATACCCCTATACTTAAACCATGCTCGTCCCCGAGCATCAAATGAATGGATGACTTAGTTGAATACATACCTGACTGTGCATGTGAATTTTCAAGGCTCAATTCGTAGAAGACCCATAATTTGAGTGATCCTAAAATTCTGGCCTCAACTGCTTTAATCAAAAGAAATCCAACTTCTCTATTTTTCAGACTATCTGTTTGTACATATAGTATAAGGATATGATTTTTAGTGTACTGCATTCATGAGAGTCAAGTCGCGGCATCACCCAAAGTTCCAATCCTGGAGACTCTCCTCTAGATCTAATTCTCAACACTAGGGAATAAGTCTATTCTTGCTTCAGTCAACTGTCTCATTAGTTTGTCAGACTTGAAAGTGTAGATGGACGGCCAGATGATGGAGGGCATACGATTGTGTCTGATTTTCTCTCCCTTTAATTGGAACAAGGTGCCTCTCGAGTGCCTTATTACTCAACACAAGTATATTTTATGATTGATGACCAATGTGTCCGTCAAGAGAGTTGGAGTCGTCTGCACTTGTTTTTTCGGGAGTTCACCGGGGTGTGTCTCTTTTGAGTATCTAAGATACCTTCGACACCCAGACTTGTAGCATTTACGATGCATAGCCCTTTTTTGGTGCCAGCCCGACTCCTTGGTCCTAATTAGCGCTTGGTCCAAGTGCACACTTTGAAAATGTTTGGGAGCGCTCGCCATTGGTGGAAGCTCATTTATAATTTGACTTGGATAATAGAGCTTTTCTTTGATATTTCATTGCTTTTGTTGGCTAGCTCCATTGCTTTTACCAAAAGCTAGCGCACATTGATCAACAATTTTTATTAAGTTTCAACACACCGTGGCAGTTAGGTCAATATTAAAAAGATAGCATATGAACTTGTTCACATACTGGCTAGGATTTTGCTGACACTCAGGTTTCCTGAAGCCTTCATTAACTTTATCCCATCCTCGAGCATCATTATATCAGATCTAAACTCGAATCTCTAGTCTTAGTTCCTCAAGTGATATCTCAACTCTTCTCATCAATCATGCAGTTGTGGAAGTGATTTGTGCTGATCATATTCTTTGAAGGTAGAGATAAAGAGTGCAATATAGCGCTCAAATCTTTTAAACTAGGGAAGTGTGGATAATTAAGTTCAAAAACCCTAATGACTAAGGCTGGCTAACTCAGAATCTCAAGATTTCAGAAATCAATTGTCCTAAAAAATCCTCAAGCCTTGAGTGATGGTGAATGTATCAGGAATATAACAACCAAGGAATGTATGAAATGCTTGATGAAATGCAAGACCATGAGTGGTGATATTTTTTCTTTCTTTTTTCTTTCTTTCTTTTTTCTTTTTTTGTTTTTGTTTTTGTTTTTGTTTTTTGTTTTGGTTTTGTTTGTTTGTTTTTTATCAAAGGTATAATACATATAATATATACTACTTGTACCTATCCTCGAAAAAATGATTAAAGTACGAGCTATGGATAAAGTAGGTAAAATATATACGAACACACCCCCTATACTTAGCTTGTGCTATGTCCCCATGGTACAAAGTGAAATGTAGACATAGCTCGTACAAAGTATAGATGGGCCAAAAACAAAAATAGCAGAAGTGAAGTATACACAATGAAATCGGTTCCTAAGTATCGGGGAATCGAGAGTGGGTGGATGGATATACAGAAGAGTGTAGGCTCTAGAGAGGTGGTTTATCTGGGCAGATCAAATCTTCATCAAAATCTATGCCCTGAGTGAAGAAGATCTGTTCAACTTGTACTAATTGCTCGTTGGATTCGACAAAATGTTTAAGTAGATGACCATTGACTATAGATGTTTGCGTGGTATCTACGGTCTCTGAGATCTCAACACTACCATTATTGTGTACCTCTCTTACAATGAAGGGTCCCGTCCATTTTGATTTCAATTTCCCTTGTAAAATTTTCAATTTTGCATTAAATAACCAAACTTTCTGCCCTGGGATAAAGACCTTTGTTCGAATGTTCTTGTCATGCCATCTCTTTACTTTGTCCTTGTAAATGGTACTGTTTTCATAAGCATGATTTCGGATTTCAGATAGTTCATTCAAATCCATCTCTCAGTTCTTCTTTCCTTGGTGACAGTTCCAATTAATCTTTTTGATTGCCCATTGTGATATATGCACGAGTTCTGCGGGCAAATGCCATGGCTTTCCATATACCATTCTAAACGGGGAGGTGTCCAATGGGGTCTTATAAGCCGTCCGGTAGGCCCATAGAACCTGGTCCAGTAGTTGGGACCACTTCTTCCTGTCAGGGCGGACGAGCTTCTGTAAAATTCCTTTAACCTCCTTGTTTGACACCTCGGCCGTGCCATTGGATTGTGGATGGTAAGGAGTAGCGACACGGTGCTCGATGCTGTATTCCTTAGTCAACTTCTTCACCTCCCGGTTGACAAAGAGGCTTCCCCCATTAGATATTAAAACTTTTGGAATTCCAAACCTGAAATAATGTTATCTTTCAAAAACTTGCAAACAGTTTTGCTATCTGCTGCTCGAGTAGGGATATCCTCCACCCATCTAGATAAATAATCAACCGCGAGAAGAATATATTCAAATCCTCGACTATTAGGGAATGGGCCCATAAAGTCAATGCCCCATGCATCGATTACATCACAGATGATCACTGGTTGCATAAGCATGGCATCTTTGGAACCAATGGTTCCTCCCATTCTCTGACAGACGGGTCACGACCTTACAAAATTGTAAGCATCTTTAAACAAGGTCAGCCAGTAAAATCCACATTACAATATCTTCTCAACGGTCCTCTTCCCAGAGTGATGTCCTCCCGCCTCCAAGGTGTGGCATAGATTGAGGATACTTTGATATTCCTCTTGAGGAATACATCTTCTCCATATGCAACTCGGTCCTTCAAAGAAAAGGAGCGGATCCTCCCAATGACAGTGTCTCGCTTCAGATATCAGTCGATCGATTTTATTCCTGGGCCAACCATGAGGAACTTCCTTGGTGACAAGATAATTCACCGTATCTGCAGACCATGGGAGTGAGTCAATAACATAAATTGACTCGTCTGGGAAGGTTTCACGGATGGATTCAGATTCAGAGATTTTGTTATGTTCGATCCGTAATAAATGATCGGCCACGATATTTTTAATACCAGATTTGTCTTTAATCTCCAAATCAAATTCTTGAAGCAATAGTATCCACCTCAAAAGTCGTGCTTTTGTGTCCTTTTTGGCCATTAAGTATCGAATGGCAGAGTGGTATGTGTAAACTGTCACCTTCGATCCTAGAAGTATAGATCGAAATTTTTCCAAGGCAAAAACTACAGCAAGCATTTCCTTTTCGATCATTGTGTAATTTTTCTGGGCAGGGTCCAAAACTTTGCTTGCGTAATGAATAACATACGTGATTCCATCTTTTTGTTGTCCTAACACAGCCCCTACAGCGAAATCAGATGCGTTTGTCATGATCTCGAAGGGAAGATACCAGTCGGGAGCTTGTAGGACGGGAGTCTCAATGATCCTCCTCTTGATTAGTTTGAAGGCTTCAAGACACTTATGATCTACTAGGAACTCGATGTCTTTCCCTAGGAGGTCAGTTAGCGGTCGGGCAATTTTTGAAAAATCTTTGATAAATCTCCTGTAAAATCCGACATGCCCTAGAAAAGACCGTACTTGTTTCACATTTGTAGGTGGCTCGAATTTCTTGATCACATCAACTTTGGCAGGGTCGACCTACATTCCCTTCTTGGAGATGACATGCCCCAATATAATGCCCTCTTTCACCATGAAATGGCTTTTCTCCCAAGAGAGCACCAGATTCACTTCCCTACACTTTTGGAGGACTCGATCCAGGTGCACAAGACAATCATCGAATGAATCACCATGGATCGAGAAATCATCCATGAAGACCTCTAGGAAATCCCCAATCATGTCGGAAAAAATCGCAATCATGCATCGCTGAAAGGTGTCGGGGGCATTGTAAAGCCCAAAAGGCATTCGTTTGAATGCGTATGTGCCGAAAGGACATGTAAAAGTAGTCTTTTCTGGTCCTCGGGGGCGATGGCTACCTGATTGTAGCCCGAATACCCGTCTAAGAAACAAAAGTATTCTCTCCCTGCCAATCTCTCCAGGATTTGATCAATAAAAGGTAACGGAAAGTGATCCTTCTTCGTTGCGGCATTCAGGCATCTGTAATCCACACAGACACGCCACGACGTGGGTACCCTTGTCGTGATCTCTTCTCCCTCCTTATTGGTGATAATATGAAGTCCCGATTTTTTCGGGACTACATGCAAAGGTGACACCCATTTGGAGTCGGAGATGGGATATATGAACCCATCCTTACGCCATTTTTCGATCTCAGTCTTAACCACTTCCCCTACATTTGGATTCAATCTACGTTGGCATTCACGGGAGGGTTTAGCATTATCCTTCAGGTAAATATGGTGTAAGCACAGGACTGGGTTTATCCCTGGGAGATCAGACAATCTCCAGCCTATAGCCTTGCGGGTTTTCTCCAAAACATTAAGCAGATGGATCTCCTGCTCTTCGGTCAGATGTGAACTGATAATGACCGGAAACCGTCCCTTTTCTCCTGCAAGGAAGGCATACTTAAGCGTAGGGGGCAATGGTTTTAGTTCAGGAAGGTCAATGATGTTGCTCGAATCTGGTCCCCTCAGTGATGCTTCTTGTTGTGATGTGGATGCTTGCAGTGTATCCATATTGGCCACCATCGTGGTTGTTTCTGGGATCGGACCGGTAATGGTGGAATGTGGTGTGGCAAGTGTCGCGTCCAATCTGTGTACCTTACTCAGGGATTGTCCATAAGGTGAATGGACTGACAGGTCCAGAGGGGCCTCTGAGTCTCCAAGAGTAGTAGATGCATGAATGAGGTGGCAAACTAAGTCATCAACAATTTCCTCCTCAGATGAGGTTGAGTCTATCATAGCGGTTGGGTTTTGACTCCAGGGCCCAACTGTTGCTACTGTACATTCAGTCTCAGTTTCTGATTTTTCAGACTCAGTGCTCGACTCCGTGTCAGGTATTAGAAACCTAGTTTGCTTCATTTTCAGTTCCACTTTTTCAATTTGGATTCTCTCATATGTGTAATCAAATACAGCTCCTGCGGTCCTAAGGTAGGGTCGCCCTAGTATCATTTGGGAGTCTTTCCAATTTCTAGGGACATCCATGTCAAGTATTGTGAAATCTACTGGGTAGTTTTGTCCCTCTATGTTGATGACAACATTTCGAATCTCTCCCCTAGGTCTCTCTGTTGATGTATCTGCGAATTGAAGTGCAGCTGCAGATTACTTAAGAGGGCCTAGATTTAGATGCTCAAATAGAGTTGTGGGCATGAGATTAATGGATCAACCATTGTCTAACAATGTTCTTCCAAACTTGATTTCTTTAATGTGGCTAGTGACGAAGTGAGCACCCATGTCTCTTTTCTTCCTTGGCAGCTCATTTTTTATAAGACGAGATGTGGCAACTGAGAGTATGTGTTTCTTTGTTTGGCTAGGAGTCTGTTTGTTGGCCCTTGTTGGTGTGCATCTCACCTTAAGGTATTTTTCAAAAGTCGAGTATCTTTTTATCATCTCGTCTAGGGACAGAGTGACCTTAATATTTTCCTTATAGATGCGGGCCATCTTTTCATCATTTTTTTGGTTTTTTGTGTTTTTCTTCTTTCCTACCGTAAGAGAACTGATCAATCCACGATTCATCATCTCAATATCTTGATCATAGCAAAATTCCTGAGCAAATTCCCAAATAAATGTCCATAAAATAAATAAATTAACAAAATAACTCTTGTAAATAAAACACACTAATTATTGTATATTAGATTGTACAAAATAAATTACTCACAAAAGGCTGCAAAAATAAAGGAGTTTTATACATGTAAATAGCCCAAAACTTCATGTATTTTTAATAATTTAATTTCAATTTTTGCTAATTCTTTCTTTAACTTGTTCATAAAAATGTATATAAAAATACAAAAATACAAAACAAATTTCACCTCAAATAAATGCTCCTAGATCCCAAAAAGAAAAGGTCGTAAAGTCCAACTTCCAAGCTAAATTTCCGCTCTGTATGAACTCCGAATTTACCAAACTCACTTTTAAATTCAAGTTACAAAATTATCTATCCAACGGAAGTGGTTTCATTAAAATCGGAGCTCATTTGCAAAAGTTGGGTTTTGGTACCTAGATGTACATTGTGCATTATGTATATATTTATTTTTTCTTTATCTTTTCTAATTACTAAAAATAAAAAATCATGGTTGTGTTGTATTTTGATTGTATTATTTTATTATATTTTTATGTTGTAAATATCTCTTATTAAAAAGATAAAAAAATACATATTAGAAAAGCAAACAAAAAATGTACTTGTCGTATGTATTCCCTTGTAAATTCTCCACTATTTTTCATTCTTTATATTTTTTGTTGTATTTAAAGTAGCCTACTTTATTTCATTTTATTTATTTAATTATTTTATATTGTCTACAATAACCACCATTCAACTCCATTCTACCACCAACCTCCATTCAACTCCACCATTTTTAAACCTCACATTCAACTCCATTAATAATATAACCTCCCACTACTTTAATAACCTTTCATTTTATTCTCTTTATATACATCCCATCCTCCTCAATTTGCACTTGATCCATCTTTATTTGAGGAGAGCCTAGTTCCCAGAGTTGAATCGGTGACAGCGACGCAACCGCGATCGAGCGACAACCCTCTCTCCGGTGAGATCCGTTGGCTTTTTGGCCAACATCGCATCCACATCCGTGCGTTGCTCGAGCTCATCGCTCGTCGGCGATTTGAGCGAAGACCGTGCTCTCGTGAGCACATCATAGGCGATCGTTTCCATCGTAGGTATTTTTCTCCTCATTTTGTCATCATTGTTATTATGTTTGTAATTTTTTATCATATCACCATCATTACATCCCCATTTGTTTAGTTCACCATCACCACCACCGATCCATCTTATTATTTTTATCATATTCCCTGTTTAAACAAAATTATAAAAAATTAAAATCTAAAACAAAACAAAAAATATAACAGCAAAAATAATAAAAAAAATAAATAAAAAATAAACGGACAAGGGAAGCAGCAATAACAACAGCGCCGCCGCCGCCGCTCCCCCTGCAACCTCGCAGCCCACCGCCAGCGGCTGGAGGCGCCCCCTCCGCGTGCGGCCTCGCCAGTGGCGCTCCCCGCCCCCAGTCACGCAAGGCGGCACCCTTCCGCCGCGTCCTCGCGGCCCTGCCGCCCCTCCGCTGCGTCCTCACCGGCCCTGCCGCCCCTTCCAGCTGTCCGTCGACCGCCGCACCTCCCTCCATCGCGCGTCGCCGCGGCGCGGACCCTTGCCACCTCCGCCTCCGACGTGTGTCGCTACGCGTACGGCCGTGCGCGGCCCGTCGCCACCCGTCCCCTTTGGGTTTCTCCCTTCGTCCAGAAAGAAGGAAGAAGAAGGTCTTATTTTTCCTTAATTTTTTTATTTTAAATATTGCAATTTTGCCCGTAAAGTTTATATAATTGCACCGATACCCCTATGTTTGTATGTATAAAATATGTCATTGTGTTGAGCAACTAATTCTCTACCTTGTGGATTTTTATTTATATTTTTCTGATATTTGGGTAATTAATTAAAAATATTCAACTGAAATATTGCATATTTTACCCAAATTGAGCTCTTAAATTTATATGTCACACATGATTGCTTTAAAAATTCCACAAAAAATAGGAATGATGACTTGATATTTGATTGAGATACTGTCCAAATTTCAGCTAAAGTGGAGTTGTCTGGTGTATGAAATAAATTGTAGAGTGATTTTAGTATTTAATTTTTAATTAAATCCACATACTCCTTTTTTTATAAAAGTTCAAGTCTCTTGGATGTCATATGAAACTACCTATATGAGATAATTTTCTCTTTGCTTAATTTGAAAACTGGATTTATTAGGAATTAATTACTCACTGTCACTCTGCTTTCACTAAAAAATACATAAAAAATTCATACTTTGTCAAAAAATTCCAAAAATATTAATGTTCTTCCTTGCATCATGTTTTCATTCCACTAAAATTTTCATGATTTTTTGCTTACTGTTTGTTTGAAAAATTGCAAAAAGATCCATAAAAAGTGTGCATTTTTAATTGTTGCATTTTAATTCCTAAAATTCCAAAAAAAATATGTCTTGCATTCATCACTAGATTAAGATTCTAGTAAAAATATAATTTGGCTAAATTGGATTAATTTCGTATTAAAATTAATTTGGCTAAGTTGTGTCTTTTCTTAATGTTTTAATTCAACCGCATCTTGCATTGGCATTCCATTTGCATTAAAAAAATCTAAAAAAATTACCGCTTGAAAAATCTAGACCTAAGTTTTCAAATTAAACCCAAGTTGTTCCTTTGCCTCCCTGAGTTCGACCCCGGACTTGCCCGGGATATAAATTTAAGCCGAGACACTCTTCACGGAGATTCTTCTCTCTGTTCTAACTGAATCGCTAAGTACACGTACCACAACGAACACAAATTATTTATCATATTTAGCGAATCATCAAATGGCGCCATTGCCGGGGAGGCAACCTGCTTAGGGATTAATTTAAAAATTTGGATTTAGATTTCCATTTACTCGGGTAGTCTGACCCCCGAGCCACTTGTAATTAATCCATTTTCCTCTCATTTTTTTTCCTTCATATTCTTGTATATATTTTATTTTTATCTCTCTAATATAAATCCTATTTTCCTTCCGAGGGTCCGGTGGACTTGGAGTGCATTGGAGGTCGACGGATGTGACGTGCGCCGGCTGCTGAAGTGCGAGGATAATTCATTTATTTTCGAGAGAATTTTTGTAAATTGTTGTAATTATTTAGGTAACTTGCTTCTTTATAGCAGCTCTTGTTTGAGAGATTGTGCGTGTAAAGAGACTTGGACATTATTTGTGATGTGCCGAGACCTGTTTCACTCTCCGGTGAGGGTGGGGCTCGACTTGAGTGGCGAATTTAAGGATTAGACGCACGGTAGTTTAGATTCAAATTTGTTTGTGCCCATTATAAATTAGGCCACACATATCTTAGAAGATTCACATATCTTATAAGATTCATAATGAGACTCACATAGACACGTACTACTTAGCTCAAAATTAAATCAATTCTTCCCCGCTAATAGTATACTGTTTAGATGCGATTTTCTCGATCTGCATGCATTAGTGTAAAATTTACAAATTCTGTTCTGCATAATGCATGGAGAGTGTTGGGATTCACTGTAAGTATACCTTCTTCTGAGCATGCATCATAGTTTCTCGTTTGCATTCTGATTTCTGATTCCTCTCTTGTTTTACAACTTAAGGTCAAAAGGAAATTGGGACTGAACGGTAGACATGCTTGTGTGTTCATGTAAATTTCAAATGATAACCTAACTCTAAAGTTGGGACTGAATTGAGCAGGTCGATTAAAGTAATTGGAATAAAAAGAACCCCTATTCTCGGGTGCATAAATCCCTCATTGCTTGTTTTACTTGTAAGTGAGAGAGAGACGACCCTAGGATAGAGCCAAGTCAGGATTTCTTACTTACTATTGGTTCTTTATTTTCAGGCGATTAGCTATTTTTCAGTGAGGAATACGGGTAGCCGTATTTATACGGTCTGAACTTCCTTAGTAGAGTGGGAGGTTTAGAGGGCGCTTTAGTCCTCAAGGAACGGACTTCGGCTTGTACTTACTCCTATACTGGTTGAAAGTAGGTCAAACTAATCGTAAGAACCGGGCCAGTCTGTAGGAAAATACAGGCACTTAACAGCTCGTTAATCTTTCCAAGATTGTATTTCTCACCAACTAAAATTGACAAGATAATTCGGCCGAACTCTTACGGCCATCATGTGTTGAGTTGGTGAACTTGAGGGTTTGGATTGTGTTTTTATTGTGTGAGTTTACTCCGCACATTTACGTGCATCGTAGAACTAGTGCCTCATTGAATATCGTGTTCTAATCGGTTCTTTTGACATCGAAGATAACCGATTGGAGGGATATTTATTCAGACTTTACGAATCTACTGTTTAACCCTCCAAGAAGTATGTCTTCACATATCCATGCGCAACGTGGACCAACCTGGACTCATGACCCTCTTGAGACTAGGATCACCCACTCTCAGGATGGTTACTCTCAAACCATTCCATTTCTCTCTTCCCACCTCATAGAGGAAGACCTTTGCCTCGCTGAGAATATCTTGATTCGTAAATACTCTTCTAATCAAGAACACATTGCTGATTCATGCCATAAAGAAGATTCAAGGAAAATGCCTCCAAAGAAGAGAGACGATGAAGAAGAGAACCATGAAGACCCAATGAGAATGATACTTGCCAGATTAGCTGCATCTGAGCAGCAACACACATTACTGACAGTTCAGTTAGGACATCTAAATGTCGGGGTCGAACCACCAATGGATGCGGCGTATTACCCCGGACAATATCAAATTCGGAATTACTTGAGTCCGGCCGAACCCACTATTGATTTTGAGTTGAAGCCGCATTTTCTGAACCTGCTGCCACACTTTGGTGGGAATGCTTTTGAGGAGCCATATGCATTCCTAAGGGACTTTGAGCTCATCTGTGCTAACCTCAAACATAATAATGTTAGCCAGGATTATATTAGGCACAAAGCCCTTCCATTTGCCTTGGGTGGAAAAGCCAATTACTGGGTGAAGAATCTTGGAATCACCGTCACCACTTATGCCCAGTTCAAGGACCTGTTTCTGAAGAAGTTCTACCCATTGAGTAGAACTAACATGATGAGGATGTGCATTATGAGTTTTTCCCAATTACCCCATGAAGCCTTTTGTGATGCTTGGGAAAGATTCAAGGACATCTAGCAGAAGTGTCACTGTCATGGACTAGATGATAACATCTTGGTCCAATCATTTTTCACTGGTCTCAACCCTGAGATGCAGGGTTTAGTGAGCGCTGCCTGTGGAGGCAGCTATACATCACGAGGAGCGGATACCGTCTGGAGGGTATTCGAGCAGATGGCTGAAACTAACCGCTCACAGATGGCCAGCAATGCCTATACACCATCCTCCAGTTCACTCTCATTTGGAGGGGGAAAATCAGTTGTAGTCGATCTCTCTCAGGACGTGATCCCTAGCATGGGACTCCTTGCGGATAAACTTACAGTAGTTTAGAAGATCGACAGGGAGGATTGATGAGTTAGACCGGAGCGTCTCCAAACTTCTAAAATAGATGGAGGAGTTGACTGAGAAGGTATCTACGATAAGGATACCCGCCCTGACTGCACCCTCTGCTATCATATACTGAGTTCACCATATTTAGGAGCAGTTGGTATCAGGGCAACCCCAGCCGTGGGAGCAGGACCAATCCTACACCCACTCTTTTCAGCAGCCACCTCCATTAGCAGAGGCATAGACAGTTCAGGAGGAGCCTCCACCGGTTTGGAAGATGAATGGAGTATGGTATACTCAGGAACCTACCAAGCAGGGAAGTTCGAGAGACCGACAGACCCATCAGCGTCCCCCGACCTTTCATAACACCGCATTCACCTCCGCACCACCTCCTTCACAGCAGAGCCCTGGATTCCAGCCACCCCAGCAGTCGCGGCAGCAGTACCAACAGTATGGCCGACAGGGCCGACAGACGGACCAACAGGGTCCACAACCCCAGCAACAGCAACAGAGGCAGTACTCTGACCAGCAGGGCCAGTCTTCCCGTTCTTCTTCCTAGTCCTATCCACTTCCTTCATTGTCTAGTCCCGTGGATATACAGCAGCAGATACTCTACGAGCTACGTTCCTACAGGAACGAAATTCATGACTTACGGGTGGATGTCAACTGCCTGTCCAGATGGCGAGACAAGCAGACTGCACCCTCTACCTTTATCCCAGCCCAAGTTCAGGCTAACCCTAATAGCCTGAACCAATCTAGTTCTCAGCAGCACTTTGGTCAGGTATACTATTCAATATCTCCTAGATATGAACATGAGATTCTTTCGTGTGATGAGGCTAATCACATGTCATTCAGGAGCGGAAGAACCATGACCATTCCTGATCGGATGAGGGATACGAGGAGGGGCATCTCTGGAGCTCTACCTGAGGAGTCTTCAGAGGACGAGGAGGAGAGGCAACATATTTTGCAGCCCCATCAGCACCATTTGAGGATACCTACTCATGGAGCCGAGAGGAGGAGGAGAGCACGAATGCAACATCATCAGCATGGATATTCTTTTGAGTCTACGGAGGACCTTGCATCTCCGGTTGTGGCGGATACCACTCCAGCTTCTATTCCACAACCTATAGTAGATAGATCTGATTTCAATCCCATGTTGCATCAAAAAGATTCATGTATGAAGAACTCTGTTTCAATTAATGCCAAGAATGATCTTTCAATTCATGATTCAGACTCTTCGTCTTCTGTTTCTCTAGCTTCAATCCCTTTCCCCCGTGCTCTTATGGCAGGAAAGCGCATAAAAAAGATTCAGAAAGATGACCTCGATATGGCACGGCTTTGTAAATAGAACATCATTGTAAAGGTGCCATTTGATGAATATGTGGCTAACCATCCCATTCCAAAAATACCTTAAGGTGAGATGCACACCTACAAGGGTTAGCAGGAAGAAAGATAACTGAAATATAAAGACACGGGTCTTATCAGTAGCCACAACCTATTGTCTCAAGAATCAGACTTTACCAAGGAAAAAGAGAGACATGGGTGCTCACTATGTGGAGAGTCGTATTGATGACATTGCGTTTGCACGCACACTCTTAGATAACGTTTCTTCAATCAACTTACTTCCCTTAGCCTTATATCAGAAATTGGAGTTGGGACCCCTTCGCAAATCTAGAGCTTTACTCCAATTCGCAGATCGTTCAGTGAAGAGACCTAAGGGAGAAGTGAAGAACGTCGTTATCTCGATTGAGGGGCCGAACTATCAGGTTGATTTCACAATCTTGGACATGGAGACCCCCAATCATTGGAGAGAATCTCAGATCATTCTCGGATGACCCTTCCTTAGGACAGCAGGTGCAGCTTTTGATTATGGCACGGGAATGATGAAGTTTCATTCTCCATGCAGAGAAGTGAATCTTGAGATGAAGAAAACCAAGTGTCAGCGACCCGATTCAGAGAGCAGCATAGAGTACTCATCTTCAGAGGCAGATTGCAGTATGATTAGCACCGTTGGGATTTGGGGACATATGCCTTCAGGACAGAGCGAGACCCTTTAATCTGGAGAGGACATAGTGCATGATGCAATTTGCCAGGTGTTGTCTGATCTTGTTAGAGATGAATCTACCTATTCCTATGATGACGTAGAGATCCATCTGGATCTATCAGTTCCATCCTCTTCGGAATAATCATGGGACATAGATGACGAGTCAGATGTGGCTTTTGCCGATTGTTTGGATATTTTTGACTTTCCAACTCCCGATACTTCTGATTTGGTGGAGAGTCCTACACAGTTGAGACCACCTTCATGCAGCACGGAATCAGATTCAGATTCAGTTCAACCAGATTTGCTTAATGATACCACATTGCCAGAACTGAAATCACTACCTCCTACACTCAAGTATACCTTTCTTGCGGGACCCAAAGAGAGATACCCTGTCATCATTAGCTCAGACTTGAGAACATGAGTCTAGGTTGTTAGAAGTCTTAGAGAGGAACCGCAAAGCAATAGGCTGGACAGTGTCGGATCTCGTGGGCATCAACCCCACTCTCTTCTCGCACCACATTTTTACTGAGGATAATGTGAGACCTTCCCGTGAGTTCCAAAGGAGACTTAACCCCAATCTATGGGAAGTAGTGAAGACAGAAATTGAGAAATGGTGCAATGTAGGGTTTATATACCCTATTTTTGACTCCAAGTGGGTGGCCCCGCTTCATGTTGTCCTGAAGAAGTCGGGAATTCAGATGGTCACCAACGAGGAGGGGGTAGAGATCGCGACACGAGTACCCATGACGTGGTGCGTCTGTATTGACTACATGCGTCTGAATGTTACGATCAAGAAAGATCACTTTCCCTTACTTTTTATTGATCAAATCTTGGAGAGACTTGCACAGAAAGAGTTCTTCTGTTTTCTTGATGGGTACTCAGGCTACAACCAGGTGGCCATAGCCCCTGAGGACCAGGAAAAGACCACATTCACATGTCCATTCGGTACTTATGCTTTCAGACGCATGCCATTCGGGCTCTACAATGCCCCGGGCACATTTCAGCGGTGCATGATAGCCATATTTACCGAGATGGTGGGAGATTTCCTGGAAGTGTTCATGGATGACTTCTCGGTCCATGGTGATTCTTTTGATACATGTTTAGCGCACTTGGACCGAGTCCTTACGAGTGTAGAGAGGTGAATCTGGTACTCTCCTGGGAGAAGAGTCACTTTATGGTGACAGAGGGTATCGTGTTGGGGCATGTCATCTCCAAAAGGGGAAAGGAGGTTGACCCTGCCAAGATGGAGGTGATCAAGAAACTCGATCCACCTACCAATGTGAAGTCAGTGCGGTCATTCTTAGGGCATGTTGGATTCTATAGAAGATTCATTCAGGATTTTTCAAAGATTGCCCACCCACTGACTGAGCTCTTAGGGAAAGACACATAGTTCGTTGTCGATCACAGGTTTCTGGAGGCCTTTGATCTCTTGAAGAGGAAGATTTGTGCCTCGCCTATCCTACAAGCTCCTGACTGATCTCTCCCCTTTGAGATCATGACTGATGCCTCAGATTTCGCTATAGGAACTGTGTTAGGACAACGGCGAGAAGGGATTCCGTTTGCGATCCATTATGAGAGCAAAGTATTAGATCCTACACAGAAAAATTATACAGTGACTGAAAAGGAAATGCCCGCGGTAGTATGAGCCCTCGAGAAGTTCATATCATATATTTTGGGCTCTAAGGTGACAATTTACACAGATTACACAACCATTCGATACTTAGTGGAAAAGAAGGACGCGAAGGCGCGCCTTCTTAGGTGGATTTTACTCCTTCAGGAATTTGATTTGGAGATTAAAGATAAACCTGGAGTGAAGAATGTTGTGGTTGATCACCTTTCTCGGATTGAACTTAAGATTCTCCTGATTATGAGCGGATTAGAGAGACCTTCCCAGATGAGTCAATTTGTGTTATTGACCCACTCCCGTGGTATGCCAACATGGTGAACTATCTTGTCTCCAAGCAGGTTCCCCATGGTTGGACTAGGAGCAACATTGATCGACTGAAGTCGGATTCGAGGAGATACCACTGGGACGATCCTTTCTTTTTCTTCGAAGGACCAGATTGTGTTTGGAGAAGGTGTATTCCTCCGGAGGAATACCAGAGTGTCCTCACATATTGTCATTCATATGAGGCTGGAGGACACCATTCGGGAAAGAGAACCGCTCACAAAGTACTTCAATGTGGATTGTATTGGCCGACCTTATTTAGAGATGCTATTGATTTTGTATGGTTGTGCTCGATCTGTCAAAGAATGGGAGGGACAGTTGGACAGAGAGATGAGATGCCCATGCAACCAATGATTATTTGTGATGTTTTTGATGCATGGGGAATAGATTTTATGGGTCCCTTTCCCAACAGCCAAGGACATGAGTACATATTGTTGGCGGTTGATTATTTATCCAGGTGGATGGAGGCTATCCCAACCCAAACCGCAGATAGCAAGATTGTCTGTAAGTTTGTGAGAGACCATATCATTGCTAGGTTCGGGGTGCCAAAAGTTTTGATATCTGATAAGGGTATCCATTTTGTGAACCGAGATATGAGATCTTTAGCTAAGGACTATGGATTTGAGCATAGAGTTACTAGTCCTTACCACCCACAGTCCAACGACATGGCAGAGGTTTCGAACAGAGAGGTGAAGAATATTTTGCAGAAATTGGTTCGTCCTGACAGGAAGAACTGGTCTCAGCTCTTGGACCAAGTTCTGTGGGCCTATAGGACAGCCTACAAAACACCATTGGGTACTTCACCATTTAGAATGATCTATGGCAAGCCATGCCATTTTCCCGCAGAATTGATTCATAAGTCCAAATGGGCAATTAAGAAGATTAATTGGAGTTGTAACCTAGGGAAGCTTTGTCGAGACTTGAACTTAAACGAGCTCGTGGAAATCCGAAACAGGACATATGACAACAGCTTGATTTATAGGGACAAAGTGAAAAGATGGCATGATCAACACATTAGGTGCAAAGACTTTGTCACTGGACAAAAGGTATGGTTGTTCAATGCCAGGTTAAAGATGTTCCATGGGAAGCTCAAATCTAAATGGACGGGTCCCTTTGTTGTTAAGAAAGTGCACGAGAATGGAAGTGTAGAGATAACTGATCTCACATATGGTGCACAATCTCATGTGGTGAATGGACAACTGTTGAAGCATTTTGTTGATTCGAAAGAGCAGTTAGTCCAAGTCGAGGTCATCAACTTCATGCAGAGTGAGCACAGAGCAGATACATCATATTACTATTCATGAAGATGCAGCATCGAGATTCAACAGCTTTGAAGATTCCTGTACATATTCTCCCTTCTTTGTATATTCTCCAGATCACATCGGTTCTCACACTTACTCCTGTCATATACTTAGGCTGACCAGAGCCTAAGTATAGGGGGAACCGATGCCCGTCTTGTATATACACTCATCCATTTCTCCTCTTGACCTCGTCTGCCCCATTTTTGCTCTTCTTCTACACTTAGGCTGACTAGAGCCTAATTATAGAGGGGCGGATCGACTTCTATACTTTTTATTTTAGCCAACCTATGCTTAGCACGAGCTATGTCTTTTTCTCGCTTCTTGTGCTCTGAGGACATAACACATGCTAAGTATAGGGGGGTGTGTATATATTACATATATACTTTACCCATAGCTTGTACTTTCACGTATTTTTGTATATATTACACAATAATTATGGGGTGGGTAAAAAAATCTCTTAAAAAAGTTTTTTTTAAAAATGTCCTTTCTTATCTACCAATCATTTTCAAAAAAATACTTTTGAAAAAAAAGCAAAAAATTTTCTAAAAAAACTTTCTTCTTTTCCTTTGTTTTTCAAAAAAAACTCTTGAAAAAAACAACAAAACTTTTTCTAACAAAAAAATCTCTTCTTTGCCTTTGTTCGTAAAAAAAACTTTTTGAAAAAAAAACCATTCTAAAACTTAAAAAAATCATAAAAAACTAACTAATAAGTTGGTTTAATCCCTGACACTTACACTTTCACACAAGACTAATGATGTTCAAGAACACTTGGTTTATGAGGTCTTGAGATTTTGAGTTAACCAGCCTTAGTCATTAGGGTCCTTGACTTAATTATTCACATTTCCCTAGTTTGAAAGATTTGTGTGCTATATTGCATGCTTAGTCTCTACCTTAAGAATATGATCATCACCTCACATACACGAGTGCAGTTATGATGAGATGAGTTGAAATTTCATTTGAGGAACTGGGATGAGGGATTTGAGTTTGGACTTGATTTGATGATGCTCGAGGATGGGATAAAACCAATGAAGGCTTCATGAAACCTGAGTGTCAGCATCTTTAGCCAGTATGAGAACATGGTTCTTGTACTATCTCTTGACATTTACCTATGTGTCAGGGTGTGATAAAATAAAAAAATGTTGATCAGTGTGCGCCAACTCTTGGTAAAAGCAGTGGAGCTAGCCAAAAATACTACAAAGCAATGAAATGATAAAGAAAAGCTCTCATTCCACAAAGTCAATTATCAAAAGAGCTTCCACCAAAGGCAAGCGCTCCCAACCATTTCAAAAGTGTCCACTTGGACCACCGCTATTAGGATCAGAAGTCGGGCTTGCATCAAAAAAGGGCTCTGCATCGTAAATGCTACAAGTCTGGGTGTAGAAGGTATAATAGATACTCAAAAAAGACGCATCCCGATGTACTCCCAGGAAAACAAGTGCAGACAACTCCAACTTCTCTTGACGGATGCACTGATCAACACCAAAAATATGTGTTGCATAATAAGGCACTTGAGAGGATCCTTGTTCCAATGAGAGGGAGAGAAGAAATGACACAATCATATGCCCTCCATTAACTGGCCTTCCATCTACACTTTTAAGTCTGACAACTAAAGAGACGGTGAATTGGATGCAAGAAATGGTTTATTCCCTAGTGTTGAGGATCGGGTTCTTAGGAGAGTCTCTTGGACTGGAACCTTGGGTGACGTTGTGACTCTACTCTTGTAACTGCAGTCCACACTTAAGTCATATCCTTACTATATATGTATACAAAGAGAGTCTTATGATTAGGGAAATTGGGTACCTTTTGACTAGAGCTTGGTTCAACTTAGAACTTTAGGATCTCTAAAACCGAGAGTTCTTGAACGGATCAAGTCTTGTATTCACATGCACAGTCAGGGGTTAATCCAACTTATTCATTCTTTATTTGCTCGAGGACTATCAAAGTTTAAGTATAGGGGGGTGATGAATCCACGATTCATCATCTCAATATCTTGATCTTAGCAAAATCCCTGAGCAAATTCCCAAATAAATATCCATAAAATAAATAAATTAAAAAAATGACTCTTGTAAATAAAACATACTAATTATTGTATATTAGATTGTACAAAATAAATTACTCATAAAAAGCCGCAAAAATAAAGGAGTTTTATACATGTAAATAGCCTAAAACTTCATGTATTTTTAGTAATTTCATTTCAACTTCTTTTTGGCTAATTCTTTCTCTAACTTGTTCATAAAAATGTGTATAAAAATACAAAAATACAAAACAAATTTCACCTCAAATAAATGCTCCTAGATTCCAAAGAGAAAAAGGCGTAAAGTTCAATTTCCAAGCCAAATTCCCGCTCCGTATGAACTCCGAATTTACTAAACTCACTTTTAAAGTTCAAGTTGCAAAATTAGGAATTCTATAGTATAAGTGGGCATAGGAAGGAATAAGTGAGAATAGGAAGGAAGTTTGGGCATTCGATAGTATAAGACTATCGGTGACATGCATGAAAGTGTGCCCTTTCTTAATGATCGGTGACGGTTCACTTAAGGTTGCCCCATCTGAGTTCTCAATTTTTGTAAATTCTCACCAACATTAGCGGAGGGGACGAGAGTCCAATGACCATCACGTCTATCAAATCAGAGGGGACGATCATGATTATCCCCTATGTTAGCTTGAAACTCAATGGTAATCACCTGGTGGAGACATTCATAGAGAGCTAAAGGCGACGATTATAAACGTCCCTTTTGAGACAATACCTAAGGAAAATAAAATAGTAAATACATATAGAGGAGACAGTTGTGAGATTATCTCCTCTATGATCATAGGGAAGTGTCTTTTAGTGACAATCTCCTATGGTTCCTGAAGATGGTACAGTCATCTGCGAACGTCTCCCCCAATAATTTTCAAGGGGGGCAGGCGTTGTACAACCTTCCCCTCTATTAGAATAGGGGATGGTTGCCTTTAGACCATCCCTTACCACCATCCTCAAATATTTATTTGTTTGTAGTGCTAGTACGATATAAAATCTTTCAACAAGTAAGGTACTAAAGAAGTGTACAAAAGAAACAACTGAGTAAATCATCCTCATAGAGAAAATAAAACTCTAGTTATTTTCATTAGATATGAATAACCCAAGCTTCGTGAATAGTATGTGGTCTTGGTCTATGTGAGACCTCAAACTATGAATCTAAGGCGGTGAGAATGTGACGATCCGCTGTCTCCCTCACTGACTAAGCGGAATGCGGATCTTGTTATGGACCCTATCCCCTTGGGAGGTGACTCCTTGGGCATATGGCTCGCTTCCCTCTCCTGATCATGCTGTCTCTGGAGCAGGTGTGTGTGCAGCTATGGCCTCCCAGGCTTTAGTGGAGTCTCTAGCAGCGTAAGGCCCCGCCCCAGAGACCTTTCCGTGGGGCAGTCTCAACTGCCATGGCATTTTGGGTGAAATTATTCCATAAGGACAATGAGGGAAAGAAGATGATGGCTTTGTATGGATTTTTTGAAAGCTCTTGAAGAGGTGGATGAGGCTGTAATTAAAGAAGATGATCTCTGGGGAGACAAAGGCGAGGTTCTTGTGAACCATCGCTTGGTTGAGAGGGTGGGAGACTCCAGGTTTGAGGTGGCTCAGTCATTGGCGAATTGCATTGGGGTCTTTCCCAATGCGTGCCTCGTCCCTCTCCTAATGAAGATTCTAATTTGGAACATTCACGGGCTTGGGAGCTAGGAGAAGAAGGAGGCGATATGTAAATTGTGTTTTGACACCAGGGTAGACATTATGCTCATTCAGGAGATGAAGTTATCCATGGAACATGATATCGCGTGGGCTAAGCTCGGTGGCTCGAACTTTTTCGATTTCTGTACCTACCCCTCCGTTGGGGCATCGGATGGCTTAGTCTTAGTATGGAAAAGTGACACATTTGAATTGGGGATGCTACGTATGAATGAAGATTTGTCTCTGTGATGCTCAAAGCAGATCTAATAACCTAACATTTATTGTTACCAACGTTTATGGGCCGTGTAACAGAGAGGGATTGGTTGATTTTTGTAAGGACTCGAGGAAGATATGAGATGGATTCCATGATGCATGTTGAATTCTTGGGGGAGATCTAAAGACCACCTTATTTCCCAATGACCACCCTAGGAGGAGGGGCACAACTGACATTGGATCAAGACTGTTGTCTGATTTTCTGGATGATTGCAGTCTAGATGTAATTGATGCTGACGGATGTAGATACAACTCAAGGAACATTAGGTCCTGATTATGCAATGATAGATTTCTGGTTTCTATGGAGGTGCTGTAGCAATTTCTGATGGCTCGTGCGTGGGACACGCCACGTGCATACTCCGACCACACGCTGCTTCTTTGGTCTTCTAGTGATCAGGGGCTCAAAACTTTTTCATATTTGAGCATGCATGGCTCTTGGAGGAGGGGTTCATAGATATGGTTACAACTTTCTGGAGAGGGTTGCAACTGACCGGGTCAGCGATGGCCCTCTTTGCTACTAAGCTTTCCTTATTACGAAGTCACCTCATGCAGTTCGACAGGAAGAATCGAGAGCTTAGGATGGGGCTAGGAAGTCAACCCAAGATGAGGTGGTCTGTGAGCTTCCAGTGGAGGACACACGTGAGCTTTCAGTGGAGGAGGCAAAGCAGAGGGACAAGTGTCTGCTTGGCATTCAAGTAGAAGACAGTAAGCATGAGGCATAATGGAGACAACAAGCAAGACAAATGGCTTAGGGAGGGTGACGAGAACACGAGTTAATTCGTTGAGATGGCAAGTAACAGAAGAAGACGTAACTTCCTTCACCAGCTGTCCATGGATGGAGTGGACATCAGAAGCGATATTGATTTCATTGGAGGAGGTGAAGTCACCTCTTGGAGGACACGCGTGAGCTTTCAGTGGAGGAGGTGAAGCAGAGGGACAAGTGCCTTCTTGACATTCAGGTTGAAGACAGGAAGCAGGAGGCGGAGTGGAGACAACACTCAAGACAAAAATGGCTTAGGGAGGGTGACGAGAACACGAGGCACTTCCTTCCGATGGTGAGTAACAGAAGAAGACGTAACTTCCTTCACCAATTGTGCGTGGATGGAGTGGACATCAGAAGCGATATTGATTTGGGAATTGACCTCAAGAGTTGGTTTGTTAGTCACAGCAGAAGAGTCACCAGGAGTGGATGGATATGGAGAGGGAAAGGGGTCCGTAACATCTCTGGTAGCCATTCTGAGGCACTTGTGGCCCCTTTTTCTGAGGAGGAAGTTATGCGAGCGACCTTTGAGTTGAATGTTGATGGAGCTTATGGCTCGGATGGTTTCCCAATAGAATTCTACAGAGAGTTCTAGCACTTACTTAAGGAGGAGGTTTTGGAAGTTCTGCATGAATTCAGAAAAGGGAACCAAGGCTTTGAAAGATTGACCAAGACCCTCATTTTTCTACTGCCAAAGCGGGACAACCCGACACGGGTTGAGGATCTGAGACTTATTGCACTCTCGAATGGTATATACCTTATTGTTATGAAGGTTTTAGCGAATAAGCTGTGGGGGATTCTAGATGGCATCATCTCTCTAGAACAATCGACTTTTATTCCTGGAAGACTTATGGCAGACAGTTGGGTTTTAGCTTCTAAAATTATTCATGATTTGCAGCGAAATCAAGAAAAAAAGTATATTTGGAAAGTGGACTTCTCCAAGGCCTACGATTGTGTAGATTAGCGTCTCATTTGGGCTTCGCTCGAAAAGAGAGGATTTTTTAGTCTCTGGGTCGCGTGGATGAAGAGGTGTATTACTATGCCATCCCATGTTGTCTTGGTGAATGGTCGCCCTAATGGTGGCTTCTTCTAGTCGCAACGTGGCGTTCAACAGGGTTGTCCCTTGGCCCAATTGCTCTTTGTTATTGTGGTTGATGCCTTAGCGTTCATGACGAGGTTGGCTATCGAGGAGGGTTTCTGTACTGGATTCTAAAATGATGACATAAATGTATCGATCATCCAATACGTTAATGGTACGACGATTTTCCTTCAGGTCGATGTGTAGTAGGCTAGGCAGGCATCACAAATCTTAGATATTTTTGGCGACATATCAAGGCTCCATATTAATAGAGTTAAGTCCTCTTTTGTGATGGTTGGGGTGAGGTAGGGGGAGACTCAGAGGTTTGGTGATACATTGGGATCGCATGCCTTGGTCTGCCTTTGGTGGTGGGTCGTCTTCGGAAGTCGAATCGAAACATGGTACTTGAGAGATTGGAAAGTAAAGTGGCTGGATGGAAGGCTAAGCTCATCTCCAAGGGTAGTAAGGTGATTTTACTCAAGAATGCCTTCTCAGTGATACCCATTTTTTTCTGATCGACTAGGAAGCTACCTGTTGGTTTTTGTGGGTAGATTGGGCACCTTATGCGGAGGTTTCTTTGGTCAAACGATAAACAGGAACATAGAGGGATGCATCTTCTGGGGTGGGAAGTTGTGACTCGTAAGAAGAAGGATGATATACTTGGCATTCTTAGACTCCAACAGATGAATGAAGCTCCGATCGCCAAATGGGCTATGAGGTTGTGTGGAGCAGAAGAGGACTTGTGACTACAATGCTATGGAAGATTTACCATATTAAGGGGGGGGGTTAGAGCTATCAGCCATTCGTTTCCCCTCATCCCCGTGGCTGGGGCTAAGAGATGTGATGGACCTCCATTTCATCATCTTTATTCTATCATTTTGGCCTCAAAAACCCTAGTAAATGCGTGTAAATATGCTTAATTTAGGCATTTTAGCATTCATGCATCATTGTGTAAATAATGTATAATATGCGATTTTTGAAGCCAAAATTATAGAATAAAGAAAAGGAAAAAATAATAAAATATTGCAAATATTTTATGACCCGGAACCCTGAGACCTAGGCATCTCGATGACTAGGTCAACAAGGAATAAAGTAGCGGGAGATAAGGGCCAAAATACAATAAAAATACCTTTTATTTAATTCATTCTTTATTCATTTTGGGACCTATTTTTGGTTCCACCTTTTATACTTCAAATAAAGAAACTTTGAACATGAAAGTTGTAGATAATTAAATATAGAAAAATACAAAATTAATTTCACAAAAAATATATACAGATAAAAAGTTACGATCTTAATAATATTCCAAAATCCCAACATCCCAGACCTGTATCTCTCAAATAAAAACTCGAAATGTATCAAAATCACCTTTAATTGTATATTATTTTCAATAAGATATTTAATGAAGGTGGTTTCATATTTTTCGGAGTTACAATTTGAAAGTTGAGTTTTGGACCCCTATTGTATAGTTATACTGATTAAAATATTCATTTTATTTATTATTCTTTATTCTTGTAATTTTATATTTCTATAATTTTTAAATATTATTTATAGCATATGTGTGTATTAAAACTAGGATAAAAACATCATTAAAACACAAAAATAAAATACTTGTATAAAGCACACAAATGAAATACCTATAACTATACATATATAAGCAATACATATCTATTTATTTACTTGAACAAAATACATCAGAAAAATAAAATAAAAATATATTAAAGTGTATAAAATTAAGTTATAAATTTATAAAATAATAAACAAATTAAATAAAATTAAATATACAAAATAAAATATTAAAATGTATAGATAGCCTTAGAAGGTAACTTGTATTTTTATACCTCTAAAAAATAAATAAATATCATAATAAAAATACTTCATAAATAATAAATATTTTTATTTAATAATCTAAAAATATTAAAATCATTTATTATTTTAAAATGAATTAACAAATCTTTTTTTGCAGGGTTTTCCTGGTTGGTCCATGAGAGTTGACCGCAGGTCAACTCTGTGACCCGCCCCCTGTTGTTGTATCAAACTACGTTTTTGGCTTGATTTCTCGATTTTTTCGATGGCTATCCTTTCCTCCTCTCTTGTCAAAGCCTTCTTGACTTTTCTTCCCCAATAATCGAGGATGCTCGCTCCTATCTTGCCTTGGGGTATGGATCACTGAGATATCTGTTGCGCCTCGATCTTCGAAGCCACTTGACCACTCGTTCAAAATACCAACCAATCTCCCCTTCCTTCCTTGAACCCTTTCTTGGTCAAGTTTAGACCTCCGAGAGTGCTCTGGATCGACTCCTGTGACAGGGGAGCCTCCAGCACTCTCGTGTGAGGTACGACGAGGTCAAGAGGGCCGAGTTCCACCCATCTCCGGCCACCTTGGTCGTGAGGTACATCTCGGGTATATCAGCCCTTGAGGTTCGCATTTTCTTTACTTTTCTTTCCATTTTCTTGTCCGCCTTAGTCGTAGGATTCGACCCCCACCTTCTCTTTCGTTCCTTAATCATTTAGTCACCCTCGTCACACCTCGTCGGAGCTGGCTCCGGCTACTCCTCATTTCACCACCCACTGCTCCTTTTCGCCTACAAGAGGGTCACGATAGTTTGCCCGTGACCTCGTAACTTTATCTCGTAGGTTTCGCAGCATCACGCGCAACTGGGGGCCATTTTGCCCTTTGCCGGAGACACCTGGAGGTACTTCGCCCCGCCACCTTCGTGGCCGTGCTACGACGCTCCTCCGACAGGTCTGAGGCTACCAGCTCCTAGAGGACACCTGCAGTAAGATGTCCGGCCCATTTTGGAGCTTTTAACATCACGGAGGAGGAGGAGTGAGGCCGGGGAAGTTCGTCGTCGAGGGCCTTCTTCCCCGTTCGTTGTCATCATCTTTCAACCGTCGGATCACGGGCCCTCCCCAGATCATTCAGCAGCCGTTAGATCTCGCTGCACCAGCGTCGCTGGATCATCTGTGCGGAATCTAATCGTGGTCATTGGCAGCCGAACCGTCATCAGTGCCCCTCGCGCGGACACGTGGCAAGTGGGAGAAGAAGGACCATCGGATTGCACCCTCTGGGTATTTTGCATCGCCACCTAGACTATTTTTTTATTTAAATATTCGCCATAATCATTCATCTGTAGTTGTTATATTTTGTATGATTTTGCATTAAACCCACCGAACTTTGGACTATTACGCGTAGGTCCCCATCTACGTCACCTCACGTGCCTGCGCGCATGAGGTACGGGCATTTTGTGAGGGGAACCCTCGTTAGTTCTGTCATTTCGACCACAAACTCGCTTATTACGTGTAAACTTTTTGGATATTTTGTTATTAAGCCCCTAGGTTTTGGAATATTGTTTACAGGTCCTTGTCAGGTCACGTGTTTGATGCACATGAGTTTGGCATTTTTGCAGAGTTACCCCTGTGAGTTTTGGATTTTGTATTTACTCCAGAAATAGTTTTATTGCCTTATATTTTTCTTGACAAATTGCACGTTGGCCCTTGTACTTTTGCATATTTACAGAAAAGCCCTTGCTAGTAGTGTAGTTTCTCTTTGTTGTCTCTAATTATTTCATGCATCTATAGAATCCTAAAAAATCCTAAAAAATATCATTGCGTGTATACTGCATTGATCTATCACGTTATATTTTTATTTTGTATTTTTATTGCATTTTAATATTTATAAAAATCCAAAAACATGCATTTTCATCTCTGTTTGCATTAGAAAATACATAAAAATTATAAAACTTTTTTGAAAAAAATCCAAAAAAATTATATTTTGTGTATTTTAGTGTCTTTAATATCCAATCCAAAAATAATTAAAAAATAAAAAATAAAATGCCTAAAAATTGAAAAACCCTAAAATCATTATAAAAATATGAAAAATTTCTAAAAATTATGAAAATATAATATCCATTTCTAATTTTTTTATTTTGTTATCTTTAATAGAAATTAATTTGGAGAATTTTCGTTACAATTTTGTATTTTATTTCTACATTTTAATCTCATCTTTTTATTTTATTCACTATTTTCAGTTTTGTGACTTTAAAAATACCAAAAAAGCAAAAATATAGAAAAATCATAAAAAAACTTTAGAAAAATATAAAAAGCACAAAATATTTTATTTCTTGAATTTTGGATATTTTTACCGATTTTTATCTCCCTCTCATCTCTCTTGTATATATATATTCCTTATAATTTTATATTTTTATTAAAAGAAAAAGAAAATATAAAAACATAAAATATAAAAAGAAAATATATAATCAAAAAATTAAAAATCAAAATATAAAAATAAAAAATAAAAAAATTATAAAAATATAAAATCAAAAAATAAATAAAAAATATAAAATTAAAAACCCATAAAAATAGCACTTGATATTTGATCACTTTCATTCTTGAGCATTTATTTTGCCGGTCTACCTGCTTGCTCCCTGTGTTCAACCTCTACATGCTTGCACACTATATACATTCATTGTAGAGTTATAATAAATTTTAAATACACATCTTGCTTTTCATTGTTTAATCATTGGTGTGGGTTAATTGTTGATTGACCCAAGTTTCGTGAGTGGTTGCCTCAACGACATCGTGATCCCGTCTTGTGCGGGTTACTTTAGACCCTCGCAAGATCCGAGTTATCAAGATGCCATGCCCAACCTGAAGGAGATGATCCATCTTGTGCTTGGCAATGGTGAAACTTTTAAATTCTGGATGCATGATTGGACTAGCCTCGGGGCATTGAGAATCTGCTTTCCACGGCTATTTCCACTATCTATGAATAAATGGGTACGGTGGCGGATTTTTTCTTGGATGGTGTGTGGAGCACCGGTTTCTCGGCGTCTCTATCTGAACAATGGTTCTAGGACTATTTGAGCTTGTATGCAACTTTGGTGGATGTGGATGTCCCAAGTACGGGCCGAGACTATTATACATGGACAAGCGGTAAGTTCACGGTTAAGAAGGCTTACAATCTCCTCGCACATAGAGTTATTGAAGACCAGATGAACATGATTGGGACCTCATAATTTTTTGGAAGTCAAAGATCCAACAAAAAATCAAAATTTTCCTTTGGCTTACAAGGCATGGACGTATTATAACAAAGAAAAGGCGAGCCTACATTCTCAATACAGACGATATCTTATGATCGAGATGTAATGAAGATGAAGAGGACTTGGAACATCTTTTCTTTGGGTGCATGACTTCAGCTCAATATGGGAGGAGGGATGGAATTCGATGGCTTAATGTGAACAATGCAGAGGACTTTTGGACATCAATTAGAGTGATTGGCGGCAATTCTCAAGAGGATGTCTCCACGACATACCTGCTCCTTTGGTCAATATGGTGTGTGCTGAATGAAAACATCTTCAAGGGGCAACGCTTCTATCTCGAGAATGTATTGATTCATTTCAGAAGATTTTTAGCGAACATATCTTAAAAGGCTCTGGTGTTCACATCATTTGTTTTTTTCAATCATGGTACATTGTAACGTCTATCTCGTGCTTTAATGAAGCTTGAGGTGAGCCCCAACTTGGGGACTCGTCCTTAACATTCTAAAAAAAATGTCTTAGAGTTGGGTGATGAATCTGATATTCATCACATTAAAAGTTGAAAATAGAGCTCCATTCCCGAGTAATTAGCAGCATTTCGTTGTTTATTCTACATTTTTACCATTCATGCACTTAGCATTAATATATGCATTTTAGCATGCATGTTTGCATTCATAATCATCTTCACATTTTTACCTAACTTCATGCAATTTTAATTAAATCATTCTTACTCTAACTAATATGAAACAACTTCATTGTGTTCATATCACTAACCTTAATCCATGAAAAATCCTAAAAAATTGTTAACTTGTATATATGCAAAATAAACCCAAGCCCTAACTTCAGACCAGATGTATTAAAACACTTATATCTTCCTCATACCATGTCTGATTTCACTTTACTCACTTTTAAAATAATATACATTCAAACACCTTCAAAACAAGACTAATTTCATAAAAATCGGAGCTCATTTGTGAAAGTTAGTTTTGGGACCTCTTTTGCGCATTGTGCATTTCACTGATTTTGACCTATCATTTCATGTGCATATTTCACCTATTCTAACTATTTTCTCTTTCATGTCTTTAATTTATCCGTTATTTTAATAAATCACATAAATCAAATTCCAAAAAAATCAGAAAAACAATTAAAAAGATCAATTCAGACCTGAGCTTTCTAACCTAATCCACTTGTACATAATTAACCTCCCTAATTTATTTGACATTAACTCAACCCATAAAAAACCAAAAAAATATCATTTGAGTCTATTGCATTATTTCTTACCATGTTTGATTTTGTCACGCATTTATTTATCAAAAAATTAAATAAAAATTGTAAAGCTAAAAAATGGTATTTTATGTACATAAAATATCACCAAAAATTCATATCTTGCATTATGCATTTCATTTGCTCTTGGCCCCTTCATGAAAGATGTACATCTCATCGAGATAAACAACTTTCGTGAAGTTTTTTTCGAACTGAGTCATCTTCTTTTTCTTTCTATTTTTCTTTGTCATTTATTTTTTGAAATTTTGTAAGTGTGACACATGGCAAACCCTAGAGTCGCCACTTGCCACGCCACCCCACTCTCTTCTCTCTTTCCTCCCCCTGACACACGCACCTAGCACTTGCGTCCCTAACATCCAGTCGCCTTCCATGATCTTCCAGTCACCCACTATGCTCGTCTTGCTCTATCCGCTCAACCCCCCTCTCTCTCTTATCATATCCTTCCATTGCTGGGAACCCCATGCTACCACCATCCTCGCCACGTATCCTATGCAACCGCCGATCCCTCTTATCCCCTCTCCGACTAACCCAAAACCCTCTCCTATAAAGCCCTTCGCCAACCCCCCTTCTATCGCATCCACCGTTCTTGATCGTACCAAGGCCTAACCCCCTCTCACGCTTCAGGTGACAGTGGAAGCGTGATGAGGTAGAGCGATGACAACATGTTCCTTTCATTTGGGCAAAGATCCAGAGAGTTTGACTCTCTGCTGTAGAGACTCATCGAACCCCTACCGAGCTTCAAGGTCCTCTTCTTTGCCAAGCCTCTTGAAGAAACCATCAGAGCTGCGCAGCACCGCTCCACTTTCAGGTAAAGAAACCACATGCATTCACCTCCACCGTGCAACCGCCACTAACCTTCCACGACACCTCCACAACATCTCCTTTGTGCGCCACCCTCCCTCCAAGCTTCATCGTATTTAATGCCCTCGACGCACAAGAGGGTCGATACGCATCATCATATCTATTGCAACAACATCGACGAAGTGCATCACCGCCCACCGCGGCTGCTTGTGCAATCACCATGCATCACCTTCACCTGTGTGCCTCACCATCGAGCCCTCGCCTCGATGTGCGAGCCTGCTCCCTCAAGCTGTTCGCCTCATCATTATCTCCACCTCACATGCACGGCACGTGAGGACGGGGGATAATTGCATCAACCCCCTGGACATCCAGAATATTATGCATGCATCCTCCCCAACCAGGGCACGTCAAGGCGCGTTCCCCCGTGAAGCTTTTGCACAGAAGCTCCTGTTGTCCTCAATAATTGTAGAAAGCCCAGCTATGGGGTGACATCAGCATCACATCAAGGCACGTGCGCAACATGCTCCCTCCTGGAAAAATTACGCTATCAGCACTCTGAGTCTGGGTAATTGCATCTAAGTCCCTTCATGCATGTTTCCTTCAGTCTTTTTATTCTATCATTGCATTTAGGCCCCTATCTTTGGGCATTCATTTGAACCTTCATCTAGCACCATTTTCTAATTTTAGAAATTGTGCATTGCACATCGATTTATGCTTATCATTGTGGATATTTGATAATATTTTTGAGAGTCGTGATTTATTAATATGGTTATTTTTGTTGAAATTTGCATATTTTATGCACTATGTGCTTTTAATTCCGTATAAAATTTTTATAGCTCCAAAAATTACCAAAAATTTACAATTGATCACTTTTATTTTTTCTTTATAAAATTTTACGCCAATTATATGCATATCGAGGTCGGAATAAAATAAATGATGATTCCATTGATGAATTTTTAATAGATTGAAAACTCAATATTTTTTAGGGTATAGAATTTTTCCTATATAGATCCTCATTAGATATATCTAGGATAATTGTAATTCCTGAAATTAAATTGGTTTGTTATTTATTAAAACTATTCTGCTCGGAATCACCCTACATTCATATTTAATTCATAATTAATTTCTAATATCAAAAAATTCTAAAAAAATATAGTTGCTTAATCACTGAATCATACACATTTTGTTTACATTTCATTGGGTTTGGGGTTCATTTGATTGAAATTTGCATGTTAGCTCTTGACTTTGCTAAAAATTGCATTGCATATATTAATTGCATAAAAAATACCAAAAAAATATTCATCTGAAAATCAAAGTTCTGAGTCATCTAGTAATTAATCTAAGAGACAGTTGCTTCCCTGAGTTCGACCTTAGATTTGCTCAGGTAAAAAATTTGACATCTCGCTATTAATTGGATAATTAATTAAGTGATTGTTTTGATAAATTCAAATTTTTCCGACTACAATACATTTTAAATAACTTAATTAAAAGGGTAATTTCAATGTTTTTTTCAAATGGCATCATTGCCGATTTGAGGCATGGCTTAGTTGATTTTCATAAAGTTTAGTTTTTAGGCTTTCCACCCCCGAGTAGTCTGACCCCTGATTTTATTGTATTTATTTATCCATTTATTTTCTCAACATTTTTTCCTTTTATTTTTGTATATTTTTCCATGAACATCTCTCTAATATTTGATCTTTTGTTTTTTTGTATGAGGTATCCAGTGAACTTGGAGCTATTTTCTTAGAAGCTAACACAACTCGAAGCTACTAGGATGCACGAAGAACTTATTTTATTATTTTTACAGAGAGAATGTGTGTTCTTATTTAATAATTTTTAATTAATTGCTCATTTCCAACGGTTCCAGATAGGGTTCTCACGTATGTAAAGAGACTGGACTTCTTCTGTGGTGTGTTGGACCTGTTTTACTCTCCGGTGAGGGTAGAGCCCGACTTGAGTGGTTCGTAGTCCTAGGACTGCACCACAACTATTAGAGCTACTAGGATTTTTTGATCTCGTAGGACTAGAACCACACTGCATTTAATTATACGCACTATATCGATTTTTGTTTAGCTAAATTAAATTGTTCTGTCACTCGCTAATAGAATTTCATGTTCTATGTGTGATTTCCCGTGCATGCATTAGATTTACTTTTTTAGGTAAATTTCAATTCTGTTTAACATAATGCATGAAGATTACGAGGAAGCATTGTAAGTATCTCTGAGTCAGCATCCATCATCGTGTTTCCTGTTGCTCGGGTTTTTTTATTCTCCCTCAATTTTCATTCACATAGGAATAAAGGAAATTGGAATCCCCGTGTAGACATGTATTGATCTCCACTCAAATTCAAAGTGATAACAAATTAAAACAAGGGTACTGCTAACATTATTGACTAATTAAAATGGGATAAAATTGAATATCATTGTTCGCGGGAGAGCAACCCCATCCTTGTATCCATTTATTGTTCGGAATGAGAGAGAGAGAGAGAGAGAGACGAACGCTAGAATAGAGCCAAGTTAGGATTTTCATATTGACTACTGATTCTACAAAAATAATTACCTATTTCTCAATGAGGAAATACGGGTAGTCGGTAAACGGTCTAGATTTTCTTAACAGAGTGGGTGGTTTAAAGGACAACGTAAGGCTCAGTCATTAAGTAATGGGTAGTCGTTCTACGGTCCGTACTTATATCCATATTGGTTGAAAGTAGGTGCAACTAGTCGTAAGAGTCGGACTAGTCTTTAGGGAAATATAGACACCTAACAGCTCCCTAACACTTTCAAAGTTTGCATTTATCACCAACTAAAACAGACAAGAGAATTTGGTCGAACCTTTACGAACGTTCAGTGGTGAATTTGAGGTTTACTCTTGTGTTTGTTTTTGTGTCTGTCCATGTGCGTTTTCCGTCTGTATGAGTTCACATCGATCCTCCCTCATTCCTTCTCAAAGATGTCGGCTCATGGGCTTCTGCATCGACCATCTTCACCATCATTCTCCTCCATGAACCCACTCTTTGAGGCAAACCCACCAACCCATTCCAACTACAAAGTCGAACCTCTGGACGACTTCCTAGCCTCCTCTTATTCCCTCCAGGGGAATCGTCTCTTTGAGATGATTTCTCCACAACCACCCTTCTTCTTTCCATCCCACCCTGCTTCTGAAGTCGGAACTTTGACTAACTTTCCTGCTTCTCTGCACTTCCCACCTACTTCACCTTCTCACATTCCATATCCACTTCAATCCTTGGTTAATTCACCTTATAGTCGGAAGCTTGCTGGAATTAGGGAACTATTTAAAGAGCAAGCCACTGCTAAGATAGTTGATTGGCAGAATTACCTACCCCCATACACCTCATCTAATTCCCATATGATTGTTAGGACAGGTCCACAAATAACACATATACATCCCGATTGGACCTTAGGCTGTCACATGGTCAAACCAAGGAATCAAATGGAAGAGCCTGCACATGATGATTTCCCAAACTTGATTGACTTTAGTGATCAAACTTACATTGACCAGCCATTCGACGAGCCTCCACATACATGGGACTGGACCCATGAGTTAGATTTACAAGTCGTATGTATATCAAATCCATTGTATGAGGCTCCGACCAAGACCTTCCATGCTAATGGCCTCTATTCGACTCAGCGCTACATGTCGGAGTCAATGTATGTTAAGTATCATACTTTGAGTTCTCGGCAGTATCCTCTAATTAAGCATAATTCACCCATTTTTCATTGGAATATTTTGGAGAATGACATTTCCAGACTTGTCAAGAGACGTGAATCAATTGAGGACAGGTTAAAGAAGGTAAATGACTTATTGTATTCATATGCTGCCAATCTACGTATGGAAGTGGAGAACGACATGAGAGGATTTGATGTTGAAAATCAAGAAAACACTAGGGGACCCACACACTATGTACAACAGGAGTCAACTCTACCTCCCTCTTCTACTAACCACTTGCCCTCCAATCTCGAGTCCGCATTTTCTCCCTTCCCTCCTTCGCATATAGAAAGGACCCCAAAATAAAAAAAAGAAAATCTCATAAAAAAGTTAAAATGGAAATAACTTAAAAGAAGCCATTGCCGAGGAATTGATTCTCAAACTTCCCTTAATAAAGGCCATAGAACACTTTCCCGACCTCAAAAGATTTGTGAAGAGTAAATTGATGCCCAAGAGGTCGGGCAAAAAGAGAACATGGACATAAAGATACGTAGTGTCTATGACCACCTCCTTGGTGATGGGGAGAAAGATCAAGAGCCGTAGAGTGAAGCGGTTGCCTCAAGTTGAATGTGGAGTCAAAGACACCATTTTACCCGTGCTAGAATCGATGATGACTCATCGATAAATATCCTCCCGACCTCTGTGTTTGACAAGCTCAAACTTGAACCTCTGAGGAAATCGAGAGCGGTCGTGGAGTTGGATGACCAATACATCAGACGATCAAGAGGAACCATATCAGTCATCATTGCTTTAAGAGTTGCTCCACTCAGAGTGGACATCACGATCATTGATATTGAGCACCTTAGAGAGTTCACCCAGTCTCCCCTCATATTTGGGAAGTCGTTCTTAGCCTTGGCTAAGGCAACTATAGATTGCGAGACTCGGGAAATCAATTTCCCTGCATTGGGACACACCAATCAGTCGTGATCTTTGAGGACACAATCCAACCCGAAGCAGTCCACATAGCCGCTGACAGTCGCGACCATCAATAGGTAGATGAGTCCCACCTCTCTGCTACACTTGAGATACCGATTATCGAGCCGACAATTGGATCAGAGACTCCCCACACATCCACAACTTCTGCTACTTGCATCACCACCACTGTAACAGCTTCAATAAAGGACTCACAACCCAAAGCTATCCTTTAGTTGAACACAACTTTTTCTGATTGCCTTGACCATTTTGATGATCCGACACATGACGCTACCAATACCAGGCCAACTGAGATCACTAACACATACTCGGGACATGGGTTGACCCTACAAGAGTACTACAATCTATATAAAGACTCAGCTGATAAAGAACCTATGGTCAGCACCTCAAACACACCACATCTTAGACCTTCAACGAAAGAGACATCCATGAACAAATTGACCCTTCCCAAAGACATGGTTGCTCCATCATCAAGTCGGTTATCCAGTGAGAAGAAGTCGAGAATTGATTCGTCGAGGTGTTCTCCTGAACCCCTCAAGGTGTATCACTCTCATCTTCCTCTCAATGCTTCATATTCAAGAAAATTGACTACGAAAGTTTCCTTCAACACAGAGAAGGAATTTTCTGAGGATTCTTCATCGGGTCCGGATGAGGTGATTTATATGAGTCAGCTCAATTCGACTGTTCTTAAGCCATTTCTGAGAAAGCAGTCATGTGTCGGCCCTCGTTGAAAGATACCATCACCTCATTATTATTCATATGAGGATGATTCCAACAACAACACATTTGTATATTCCCCACCTCCCCCTTCATGTACGAAGGTTGGTCACAAACCTTATTGATCCTTGTATATTCTCCCTCTATCTTCTTTTCTTCATCATTCTCTGTATATTCTCCAGATCTCATCGGTTCTCACACTTACTCATGTCCTATACTTACGCTGATCAGAGCCTAAGTATAAGGGGGGAATGATATCCACCCTATTTATATTCATCCGTCTCTCCTCTTGACCTCGACTACCCCATTTTTAATCTTCTTCTATACTTAGGCTGGCCAGAGCCTAAGTATGGGGGGTGGGTCGACTTCTATACTTCTTTTGTTTTTCACTCTCCTAAGCTTAGCACGAGCTATGTCTTTTCTTTGCTTCTTAGCACCCGCTAAGTTATAGGGGGCGTGTATAGATGACATATATACTTTACCCATAGCTCATACTTTCACGTATTTTTGTATATATTATGCAATAACTACGAGATGGTTAAAAGTCAAAAAAAGGAAAATAAAAATATAGAAAAAATTGCTTCTTTATTCTTGCATATCATCCTTGCATGCATACATATATATAAGAAAATCATCTTGCACCTCATATGCATTTCATAGCATCTGCATTTCATTTGCATATCTAGTGGAAAGTTATTAGGCTCTGAACAGAGTTATGAATAGAAGTTGAGAATGGCCTTGACTTTGGCCTTAATCTACATAATTTTCAGAGGAACTTCATCGAGAAAAAGGATTTTAGAAGCTTCAGGTCTTTGACTTAATTCTTTGAGTTCTGCATGACAATGTGCAGATTTTGACTCTTAGTGTCTAAACCGGTCTCCTCATTCAGGGTATGACTTCTGAATAGGGAATTAATTTGTACACTCTCACTATGTACTTAACTCAACTCAGACGGGGTATTGGAAGACTATGCGAGTCTCTTTTCTATAGCGTGGACATCTAAAGACCGGAGTACAGGTTGAAATAAAGCATCAGATGAGGGATGGATTGTTAGGCACAATTTTTTCTAAGACCTCAAAAAATGTGCAGAAAGATATCCTAGGGGCACAAAAGATCCATGCAGAGTTACCAAAAATTCATACCAAAAGAAGCCAACTACCAAATAAATATTTTACCAAAAAGGTACAGCTTCAAGACAACTTGTAGATCTTGGTGGAGACTTGGCTACATTGGTCGGCTTCACAAGGAGAGGTGACTACACTGGTCACCCTCCAGTTCTTTTCCCTTCCTTCTAAAATTTCTCCCCCTTTCGATTGTGAACACAACACGACTGAACACAGAAGGAAATATCTGACTCCCCGAGGACGAGTTATTAGAGGAGAGGTTTGCATGGTATTCTGACATTCTTGACGGGAAGAGATAAAACCATTCAGACACATGAGATATTATTCAATGTTCATAGGGTATGCTTTGGGAGAAGGATTGATCTAAGATGACTTCCGATCTGAAACTATTACAATGATATGTAGAACTTGAGGGCTGTCGATTTTAAAACCTCAATTCTCACCAGAGTTCCGCCAACCTATTAATCCAAAGGTCGGATCTAGCTCCATATCAACTTTTGTTCATGACCTTGGTATGGAACTCAAAATCATTTCATTTTGCATTTCATAGATGCTCGGGGATGAGAAAGGTTTAAGCATAAGGGTTGATAAATCCATGATTCATCACATTAAAAGTTTAAAATAAAGTTCTATTCCCAAGTAATTATTTGCAGTCATCGTTTATTCTACACTTTTATCATTCATGCACTTAGCATTAATATCTGCATTTTTAGCATGCATATTTGCATTCATAATCTTCACAATTTTACCTAAATTCATGCATTTTAATTAAATCATACTAACTCCAACTAACATGAAACCAATTTCAGTGTGTTCATATCACTCATCTTTAATCCATGAAAAATCCTAAAATATTGTTAACTTGTACATATGAAAAATAAACCCACCCCTAATATTCAGATCAAACGAACTAAATGTTGATATCTTCCTCATATAGTGTCTGATTTGATTCTACTCACTTTAAAGTAATATACATTCAAATACCTCAAAACAATATCAATTTTGTAAAATCGGAGCTCATTTGTGAAAGTAGGGTTCTTGGCCTGCTGTTGTGCATTTTCGTTGATTTTGACCTATCATTTCATGTGCATATTGTTGGACATGCGAGCCACGACGAGCCATTATACAATAAATGTTATTACAAATATCATTTCTTGATCTGAAATAAAGAATAACTAATTTTCATAATAGGTCCCTTAGTACAATTAGGGTTATGTACCATGGCCATCTTAATGATGATACAGTTGTTGATTCAACTATTGAATCATAGAGGTTGGTACTTGGATGAATATTTAAAGAGTTAGATTGAGGACTCATCAAGCACCGTCAAATGATTATTAAGAGAGGATCTCCAGCCTGAGAAGGAGACGACAATCTTTCTCTAAAAGCTGGTATCTAACCAACCTCTTAATGCATGTCCTCTGCATAGGAAATTCAGAGGTGTCAGATTAGTTAGGTAGAGTTGACTTAACGAGATCGAGATAATCAAAGTCCCTTTATCGTATGCTGTCACGATATAGCACGCATCCTCTGACAAGAGACAGATGTGTTACCATATGTCCGAGTATGTACATTTAGCAGACCAATAGGCTGATGACCTTAATCAAGGTCTATACACCGATGCGATGGTGTGCATGCAAGGGTATATGAGTAATACAATCTCTCAAAGGGGATCCTACAGGTTCATTACTGAACCGTAAGACATGAGCTCACTCATGAGATATTGGGAAGAATCGCATTCCGTGCACAGTCATCTCGCTTTGTAAGCTTGACTGAATTTGTAGGTTTGATATATACTTTTGGAAAGTATATGATCAACACCTAGGTATGATATATTCTTTTGGAAAGTATATGATCGATACCAAGTCCTAATGATCGAATGAGAAACTTAATGATAAAACCCTAAAGGAGACAGTCCAAAAGAGATCTAAAACTTCGGGTTTAATCTTGGGTCTTCTAGTATGCAGGACGTGCAAGAATTAGGAATACCTGAGGGTGATGTGATCATAAACGATTGTATAATCATGACGCTTCCATTCCGAGGGAGTGATGAAACAGGTGTGGATTTTAGTGACTCCTCTCATAGAGAAGTGATCTAATCTTAGTCCAAATGTTGGACATTGATCTGAATGTGATTCAGAAACAATGAGAAGATTAGATCTACGACTTTGAATTAATCAAACATCTATGGGAGGTCTGCAAGATCTGGATTTGAGATTTGATCTCAATATCCAAGTCACTATACGTGGAACAATACAATCGTCATGTCCTTGTCTCTAAGTATCCGCAGAGAAAGCGCATTATCCTTGAAAGAGTTCAAGGATAATTTCATTGTTGATATGTGTATCCGAGCATTGAGAAAATTGATAATTAAATGTGATTTAATTATCATGAAAATGAGTCTAAATAATGTGAATGTGATTCATATTATTTATGCACACGAGAATAGAGATCCAAGATGATTAAATATGATTTAATTATCATGAATATGAATAATGTAGATAGCATTATCCATATTAATCATATATATATATTATAAATGCGATTTATAATATATAAGAGAGAGCTATTTGTGATTTATATTTGTTGATTAATTATTGATGTGAATTGGATTCACATTGGATGATTAATTGAAAATATAATTTATATTTTATTTTAGGATGTGAATGTGATTCACATTTTTCCAATGGCATGATCGTAAATTTCAAAAGATAATTATGAAATATTTTTGTGAAATAATTTACAACAATTGTCGTTGTAAATCTTGGAGATATCATGAGATAATGAGATCTCATGAGATGATTGGAGTCTCCTCATTATCTCCAAGACTAGCTAATTGATTTGATTTGAAATTAATTTATATTGATTTATCAATATAAATTAATTTAAATTAAATTGATTACTGATATGTTTTTAAAACATAGATCATAGCCATTGAAAGAAATACAAATCAATCGCATCCATTGATTGTGTGTGTTGTCCATAGATTGAGATCCATGGATCCCAAAACCCTATATAATAAGAGGCACCTCTTGCTCTTCGAGAGATACGATTACAATATCAACATAAGCTCTCTCTCTCATCATAGGTCCTCTACCTCTCTCTCATTGTGGCAGTCCACCCTGGAGCCCAAGAGAGAGTTGTCATCATCTCAACATCGTCGTTATGTTGTTGGATCATCTACTCGTGGATCTCCATCTCCTTCGATGCACCTCACTTGTGAAGAAGATGTTGGATATCGTATGACAAGATCAGGAGATCCGCTGCTTTGATCATCAACATGATTTACGAGGAGCACTCGTCTCATTAATACGCTCGCAAGCGTCACCTCCGTTGGATCGGACTTGAGACAGGAGGTCTCTTCATTTAGACATTCGATCACAACCATGCTTTAAGAGGTAACCTTGGTACCTATTTGTGGTTTAGATAAAATGATCCAAGAAGTGTTCTTGGATCATGTGATTTCATCATTTTAAAATTTTTAAATTCCGCTTCCCGGAGCACTAGTGCGACTAGTCGCTCCCGATCGCATTCGATGCGATCCTCACACTTTCGTGATGTGCTTAAGGATCTTCCCATATCCTTCACATATTTCATCCATTATGACTATTTTCAATTTCATGTCTTTAATTTATTCATTATTTTTATAAATCATATACAAAACAAAATACAAAAAATCATAAAAATAATTAAAAAGATCAATTCTGACATGAGCTTTCTAACCTATTCCACTTGTATATAATTAACCTCCATAATTTATTTGACATTAACTCAACCCATAAAAATCCAAAAATATCATTTGAGTCCACTGCATTATTTCTTGCCATGTTTGATTTTTGCACGCATTTATTTATCATCAAAAAATCAAATAAAAATTACAAAGCTAAAAAATGGTGTACATAAAATATCATAAAAAATTCATATCTTGCATTCTGCATTTCATTTGCTTTCATTTGCTCTTGACCCCTTCAAGAAAGTTGTACATCCTTTCGAGACAAACAACTTTCATGAAGAGGTCATCTTCTACTTCTTTTCTATTTTTCTTTGTCATTTATTTTTTGAAATTTTTTAAGCATGACATGTGGCAGCTCCCTGAGCTGCCATGTGCCACACCACCCCATTCTCTTCTCTCTTTCCTCCCCCCAACACAAATGCCTAGCACGTACATCCCTAACATCCAGTTGCCTTCATTACTCTGCCGTCGCTTGCCGCACTCGTCTCGCTTTATCCCCTCAATCCTCGCTCACCCTCTCTCCCTCTTATCTTATCCTTCCATCGTTGGGAACCCCACACCGCCACCATCCTCACCCTTTATCCTCCACAACCACTGCTCCCCCTTATCCCCTCGATGACCGACCCAAAACCCTCTCCGATAAAGCCCCTTGCCAACCCCCTTTCCATCGCATCGATCGTTCTTAATCTTACCAAGGCCCATCCCCCTCTTACGCTTCAGGTGACAGTGAAAGCGTGACGAGGTAGAGCGACGATGACTTGTTCCTTTCATTTGGGAGAGATCCCGGGAGTTTGACTCACTCTTGCAAAGCCTCATCTAACCTTTGCTGAGCTTCGAGGCCTTTTTCTTCGCCAAGACTCTTGAAGCAACCATCGGAGCTGTGTAGCACCACTCCACTCTCATGTGAAGAAACCACACGCGTTCACATCCACCATGTGACCGCTGCCGACCTTCCACGATGACACCACATATCTCCTTCGTGTACCACCCTCCCTCCAAGCTTCATCGTCTTCAACGCCCTCGACGCACAAGAGGGACGCTCCGCATCTTCATCTCTACCACAATAACATCAATGAAGTGCATCACCGCCCTCCACATACACTTGCACAATCACCGCATGCAGTCTTTGCCTGTATGCCTCACCATCGAGCCCTCACCTCAGGGTGCGAGCCTGCTCCCTCAAGGTGCTCGCCTCATCATTATCTCCACCTCACTTGCATGGCACGTGAGGACGGGGGATGTTTCCACCAATAAAATCATGTTTAAATTTCTTTAATAGTTGTAAAAATCTCCCAAAATCACCAAATAATTTTAAATATTTTAAAACTAAAATATTTTCTCTCATTTTCCAAGGTGTATTACATGTATAATACTTGACATATTGTATTTAAACCTAATAACCTTGTTTTCAAAACTTATCTTAATTTCTATTTTAAAATTAAAAATAAAATATAAAAATAAAATTATTAAATACATTAAAACAATTGGATACCATGCGTCACTGATGTGTTCACCTGATTTTTGGTCCTATGATTGAATTTGCTTCCTTATGGCTGCACTTGGGACTTGCACACGTGAAAAACACACTCCAATATAACTTGTTTGATTAGATGTCTTTGTGTTGGTAGTACAACTTGACTATTTTATTGGTGGTAGAACAATGATGATCAACAGCTTAGTAACGATGCATAAATTTCTATGAAATCCATTCATTCTTATTGATTGTAGCATTGTACTGAAAATTTGCTTATTTTTAATGACTTGGTTATTTCGATTATTAAGGCTTTGGATTTCGGTAGAAGCTCTCACACTTGATTTTTTTGAAAAATGATTTAGATCTACTTGTATTTTCTTTATCCACGATTCGACTATCAAGGCTTTATTTGTGTTTTTAGATTGTACTTGTATACAGCAGTATTTAAAACAAATTTTCTATTAAGTTGTGATTTTCATCTAACCTTATCTATAATATCATCTATCATTGGGTATTTTGGATATTGTTTTTCAAATATTAAATCTTTAGGTTAATCATGAGTATTAATCTCTTTCTGTGTTGGCTATATCAGTAAAGGATAGATTTCATCTTCTTCTTCAATAAATTTTCCTAGATGTTCAAGGTTAAGGAACTTTCGCCAAATTTAATGTATATTATTCCCTCAATTATTAATGTATTTTTATTAAAAAAATCTATATGTTTTAATATGATGTAAGTATCTAATAAATATACATATATAGCCTTTTGCGTCAAATTTGTTCAATTTATGGTTAATGTTTAGATTGAGATGTTGAGTAGTTTATTTCATGAACTTTGCTACTTACTAGCATCTTCTAAATCTTATCTTTGCAAGATAATTTGGTTGATGTCTACATCATTGATATTTGAACTCCTAAATACTAAAAGTGCTTGACAAACTAAAGATGGAGAACTAAACAATCATCCTTTCGACCAAACAACAAGGAAAGAATTTGCATTTGCAATTGCTAAGACAGTAGTAGACGTTGCTAGAGTAGTTGTGGTTCTAGAAAGAGAGATTGGTCTAAATGCCTATTCAAGAATAACATGGATGGGGATTGAACACATTACCTTTGGTTATCCAACTTAAACTACTGATCAATCAATCCACCACAACTTCATATAAAGAATAGATCCTAAATATTATCGATCTATTAAAAAGTCATGAACTATTTGAGCATATATGTATGTATTACATTTGTTTGTGAATATAAAACATATACTCATATAAACAATAAGATATCCACATTGTGGGATGTTGGAGTATATGCTTCATATGTATAGATAGACAAATGAATCCCTCCAAGATTCATTTACCACATCCAGGAGTTTGATCCCACATTTATCATTGGTGGGACTTGGAGAGTTTGTGGAGGTTATATAAGAAGCCCCACATCTCATGTATCAAATGAGAAAGTGCAATGCAACATATAGCCATTTGAGGTCTTCTCTCATGATTTCATCTCCCTCCTTAGGGAGTAGGATTCCATGTTAAAAACCCCGATGTTCTTCAATGTTTTATTTCTTTTTCTCTAATTCCGCTTCTATATTTCTCATTTTATAACACGGTATCAGAGCGGGTTCGATTCTCGAGGAGTTATTTTTTTATCATTTGTTCGAGATTCGATTATTTCTTGAAGATGATTATTATTGTTTGTTCAAGTTCTGTCCAAGTTCTAGGGTTTCTATTGAAATCCTAATTTCTCCCAGCAAATCATCATCAAATCTTGTGGAGTTGCAGCAATAAAAATTTTTTTCGTTGATCATGTGCCAATTCTGAATAAGTTCTTATATGATGCATCAACATTAGGGATGAAAACGAATGTGAATATATTCGTATCTGATCTGCTATCGTATTCGTTTTATATACATTTTGACATTCATATTCATTTTAAATTGGAAGTGAATATGAATATCACTTTGACATTCGCTAATATTCGCATTCATATTCGTATATTCATTTCTGTACATAAGTATAGTGATAAATTTATTTGTAATTATGTGTAACAATATTTTATGATTGCATTCACCATTGTTGATATAATTGTTATGAAATTACTATATATGTTATATCTATTTTATGTGCAAACCATCTTAAACATGTATGTTTTAGTCAATCTATTAAATATTTATGTTATTATCCGTATCGAATTCGTATTCATTTTACACTTGTATTAGTTTTTAAAGATATGGTGACACATTTTTCACATCTATCAATATTCGTACCCATATTTGTATTCGTATTTTAAAATGGATAAGGATATGATAATACCTATATTCGTATCCGTATCCGACCGTTTTCATCTCTAATTAACATACATGCATCAACACATATGTTCACCGTTCGAGGGTTTCTGATAAAACCCTAATCAGAGTGGTGCAAAAGAAGCATAGTGGCCCAGATTCTTTTCTTAACTAGATCCAGTAGCGGCATCAAGGAGCACCTCCATCATTGCTCCTCAAGATAGAGCTCCCCCTTATGACCTGGAATTAGGGTTGCACAAAACCCTAGTTCATCTCTAGGCGCAGATTCTCGTGCGAAGGGATCCACAGAGATGCAGGCAGTGCGGCCAAACTTCTCCAGAATGGAAGTAGCATGCGCCAACATACTCCTCTAGATCTGGAAAAAAGGAATCCATCTCCCACGGCGAAGGCGTCTGAGTAGCAAGCTCCAGGCAGTGGATCCCACCGCACATCTCCCTCTTCTCCCATGGCGACGCCCTCGCGAACACTCCCCCTTGGTGCACTCCATCTAGTGCGGCGGCACAATACTTGGTGCAGGCAGCCAGGCACAACAACCGCATATGGCTGCAGCAACAGTTCCAAGGGCTCCGCATCCAACCGCATATTGCAGCGCAGAGCACCTCCAACCGCTTCAAGCTCCTTCCTCGCACGAGCTCCAGGCAGAGCCAATCCCGCACAAGCCTCCAGACCCCAGCACGGTGCTAATCTCCACAATTCAACAAGCAACAGAAGCAGGGGAGGTCATGACCTCCCACATCCCAGACAGTGGCAGCAGATCTTTCAACCGATTCATCCATGGCGACGCTCCAACATCCTCGCACAGGAGGCGCATCTTCAATGCCTCCAGGCGGAGGTGAGAGCAAGGAGCCCCATCAGGGCGGCAGTACTTCGAAGGAGGGTTCCCAAGTGGGAACAATAAACAGAACCCAAGTAGAGAGAGAGAGGCGAAGAAAGCAAGCCCAGTGAGCTGAAGTTTGTAAAAAAATAACAGAAGAAGAGTGGTCGAAGAAACAAAAAAGGGGTGGCATGTTTAAAAATGGCGAGGCAGAAAGGAAAAAAAGAAAAGCCACAGTTTTGTAAGCCCAATTTAGCTGAGATTTTTAGAAAAAAAATACTGAGAAAACGTGCGTAGAAAAGAAAAGTTGTACATAAAAAATAGAAAAAAGGAAAAAGGAAAAGCCAAAAAAGATTATGAACAGCTTATCAAAAAATGTGTGATGGCTATTAAATAGCCATGAAAAATGGAGAAGAAAAGTCGAGAAAATTGTGACGGCCTACGTGATGTTTATTTTTCCCCATATTTTCTTGTCTTCTCCCAACTTTGTCGATGCCATTATTTTCCGACAAGTCTAGGAGAAAGGAGGGTATTGTGTAGAATTCTACGGGCCAGATTGTCAGATTTTTCAGATTCCAAATTCAGATGTCAAGTTCTCCAGGCCAAATTTTCCCGACTCAACAAATGTTCAGACTTGACGATTAGATTCCGAGTCTTCATTTTGATGCGCACATGTATGCGTGCATCATTTGTGTAGTCCCCATCTTTATTTCGTTCGGCTCGGAGTTCTCATGTGATCCATAGGGACTGCGTAGTAAAGTTCTCATTCACTATGCCATGTGGGCTAGGGTTTTCATGTGGTTTCATAAGGACTCCAGAGTAGAGATCCCATTCTCTAAGCCAGTATGGAAGAGACCAAGTTCTTCAATGAGGAGAGTTTTTCGGACTCCATTCTCCAGCGATTGTGGACTCTGACGAGGATGTCTCCACGACTTTTTCAGCTCGACCCTTCAGAGAGATGAAGCAGTTGTCCACATGATGCAGTTTTCTACATGTGACGGGCCAGAGTTCTCAAGGTAAAAATTCATTTCCAGTTGCAATGACTCTGACAAGCGCAGTACAGAGCGCATGCTCTCCGACAAGGAGACTCAGTTCGAGTTACACTCCATCATGTTTGTTCCTCCTCACTCGCATGACATGAGAAACAACATCCTCAACATCAACCAACAGTTATGCATGTTGAGTTGATATTATTCGTAGTGCCTCGTATTGTGAGTTGAAGATTTCTTTCTATTTGTCGAAGTTAAGCATTGCATGCTCCAACTTGAGGGGGTGTTGGAGTATATCCGTCATATATGTATATGGGTAAATGGATCCCTCCAAAATCCATTTACCACATCCAGGAGTTTAGTCCCAAATCTACAAGTGATGGGACTTGGAAAGTCTGTGAAGGCTATATAAGAAGCCCCAGACCTATTGTATCAGATGAGAAAGTGCAATGCAACATATGGTCCTTTGAGACCTTCTCCCATAGTTTCATCATGCTCCTTAGGGAGTAGGGTTCCACGTTAAAAATCTCACCGTTCTTCAATGTTTTGTTTCTTTTTTTCTGATTCCGCTTCCGCATTTCTCATTTTATAACATGGGACATAAGGATGTGTAATGTGCATGGATACAGATATGCATATTATTTTAATATATGCATATATTTATAAATGTACAAACATATACACGTTCATATATAAATATAGCTGTAGATTTATTTTTAACTATAAGTACATAAATTTACTCCCTTCCACCATATTTGTTACGATTAATACATGTAATATATTTAATATATTTATATCATGCGCAAGCCATCGAATGCATGCACATATTCATATCTCTAAACCAAACCACAAATGTTCTATATTTCTATCTATTTTTAATAAACATAAGAACACATTTTTCATATCAATCAATTTGTGTACCCGCATTCACATTAATATTCAAAAACAAATAAGGATACAATAACACATGTATCTATACTCACTATCCGACCATTTACATCCATGGCATTACTTCAATTATAATTGATTCAAAACAAAATTTGCTTTATAATACAATCATTGTTACTTAGCAAGATTCAAAAAGTTGGTGTCTGGTATTTGTTCAAGTAGGCAGTTTTGAGCGAGTAAGCAGCTAGGCGAAAGTATATGCAGAAGTATATGCGAACTATGTGGTTTCTATTATTTAATTAAAAATAATTAAAAGGGATATTTACCCAACAGACCCTGAAATCTTTCGAAATTACCTCTACGACCTTTGAAACATCGTAATTCCTCCCACGACCCCGTAATCTTGCTAACCCTTACCCAATAAACCCTGTGGTTAACCCCCATCCATTTACCCGTTAAAACTAACCAGATTCCGTTAAATTCGTTTATCTTATGCCTATTTTATTTGTCGAATTTACCTTCACTGCCACTCCCTCTACCCTCCTCCTTTTCCCCACCACCCAACACCCAACACCTCCTCCCTCCATGGCCCTCCTCCCCGACCTCCGCCTCCTCCTCCTCCTCATTCCCCTCAAAGCCGATCTCGCCATCTCCTTCCCCCCCGACCTTCGAGCCGTCATCTCCCTCGGCGTCCCCTCCGCCCCAGGGTTCCTCGATTGGCGTTCGCCCTCCGCCCTCCCCCACCTCCTCCGCCTTCCCTCCGCTCCGCCCTCCTCCCTCCGCCGCGCGCCTCGCCTCCTCCCGGTCTTCGACCGCTGCTACCTCCCCACCAGCATCGATGTCAACGGCTTGATCTCTGTCGACTCCACATCTGCTGGGTACTTCTTCGACGGCGAATTCCACAACCTCAGCCTCAGCAGCGGCGACCCAATGCAGCTTTGGCTCGACTACGGCGAAAAGACGCACCGAATCGACGTCAAGCTGGCACCTTTCGGAGCAACCAAACCCCAAATTCCGCTTCTGTCTACTGTGGTCGATCTGTCGAGCATCATTTCGGACACCATGTTTGTTGGGTTCTCTGCTACCTCGGATCCATTCCAAACCTCCCATTACATTCTGGGCTGGAGCTTCAATATGTCAGGGGAAGCCACCCTCGACCTTTCAACCCTCCCTTCCTTACCAAAGGACAAACACAAGAACAGGATTATAGCAATATGGTTACCCGTCCTGATCGTTCTTGTACTAATCGCCACCGCCGGCGTAGTCATCCTCTACACCATGCACCGGATCAAGTTCTCAGAGCTGGTCGAGGACTGGGAGGAACAATACGGACCCCACAGATTCCCTTTCAAGATCCTGTTCAACGCCACGAAAGGATTCGCATCCTCAGAGCTGTTGGGTTCCGGTGGATTCGGCAGCGTCTACAAAGGGTACCTTCCAAATTCCAATACCCAAATCGCCGCCTCTCCGACCTCCGCCTCTCCGACCTCCTCCCCGACCTCCGCCTCTCCTTCTCGAAGCCCCCCACCTCCCTCCAGGATGTCGCCAACCTCCTCCCTTCCATGAACTTCCTCCAGCCCAGCCCCAGCTCAGGTCGAGCCGAAGTGCCACGCCCCCTCGCGCACACCTCCTCCGGCCAGGAAAATGCCCTCGATGAGGGAGGAGAGATGGAAGAGGCTTTTGGTTGATTCTAGCCGTCCGATCACGGATTGGTTAGATTAACTCGTTTTTAACTCAATGAAGTTAACTCAAGATGTGTCAATTTAACGGCAGGGTTCGTGGGGTAAGACGGAGCAAGATTACGGGGTCGTGGGAGGAATTACGATGTTTCAAAGGTCGTAGAGGTAATTTCGAAAGATTTCAGGGTTTGCTGGGTAAATATCCCTAATTAAAAATACAAAAATAATTACAAACATTACATATTTATATTTAGATAATTATAACATGGAAGAAACATGAAGTGAAGACTTTTTTGTACAGTGCAAGGTTGCAGAAATCAATGGTCGATACTCGACCAGCAGGGTCACTAAGGTTTAATTGTCAATCGGGTGACTAATTAAATTTAGTAAACCATTAGTTAATTTTGAATTTTTTTAATTATTTTAAATATATATAAATCATTTTTATAGGACATCCAACATGGCAACCCTACCCCATTTTTCGTCAAAATTTTTATTTTTTTTGGAAAATATCGCCATGTATATTCATCCATATATCCCTCCTATATGCCATTCAAATTTCGTCAGAAACATAAGCTCCTACAGTCTCCATCCAGATGGGATCGATTTAAAAATCATGCAACCGTTAAAAAATAATTGTCTGGATGAAGGCCGTAGGAGTCTCTATTTATGACAAAATCCAAATGACATATAGGAGGGATATGGAGATGAATATACATGGTGATATTTTTCAAAAAAAATAAAAAAAATAGCTGAAAATAAGGTGGGGACAACATGTTGGCTACACCATGGGGGCATCCCCATTTTTTCCCTTTTTATACATATATTATAATATATTTGTATAGATTCGTACATTTTCTATACTATAATAATGAAACAAAAGAAGAAATTGACTTTAAATATAACAACCATATTTGAATAATTTGCTTTTAAAAAATAAAAAATAAAAAAATCTATGTAAAAGTCGATTGAGTAGTCGACTGACTAGTCGATCCGATTAGTCAGGTTGACCGATTAATGGCCGACCAAGCATAATCAAGTCGACTATCCCCCCCCCCCCTCCCAAACTCGTCTAGTCAGACCAATTAGCCGACCTAATCGGCCAACTTTTACAACAGTGATACAATGTAATATCAACCAAAAAATTTTTAAAAGATAAAGATGTTAAGTTAACGATGGAGAGAGTAAAAAATGTTGTAAATTGATTGAAGATAGAAAAAATGGTAGATATCCTTGTCCAAATTAGAAGGTAATATTTTTTGGAAGTGTAACATGATTAGTAAACACAACCTTGAACCATCGTACTTTAGGCAATGGTGTATTTGTCTACTCAAATTCAAATATTAAAAAAAATCAACCATTTAAGTTAAATACATGTAAATTGTTGTGCAGTTATAAAATACCATGCAAATATGGCATCTATATTGTATTTATCCTTAAAAAAATCTAAGATAAACACATGTAATTTATTCTATATTCATGCAATTACGAGATAATGTAAAAAATAGAGTTGTTGCTGGAGAATCTAAAAAACAGAGTCATTGCTATCGAATCTAAAAAATAGAGAGATTTAGGGTTAAATAGAGCAATCAGCAAACCTTGACAAAGGAGAAAAAGATGGCGGAGGAGCAACCCATGTGGAACTCAAGGTGGCTGAGGAGCAGAGTGTTACCTTTATTACATATGCAGCCACATATGTGGATTACTCAGCCGAGGATACCCCATAACCCGCATATTGGGCGAGTATAGCATACTCAGTGCAGTAGGGAGACCGACTCCTTATATGCGGTCACCTGGACCGACTTTCTGAACATTGATACTTAGACCTCATTTAGCTAAAGTTCGAACAATCAGTTGATTACTGCATACTCATGTAATTTCAAAACATGTATCCCAGGGGCAATGGTATACAAGGAGGCAATTCAATTACAACAGCATCCATATTGATGTTTGCTCTGAATCATCAGCATAAAAAGTTTGCAGAACTTCCCATCTTATTCTGCATCTTCGATCTCTTCATCTTCAGGGACACCCCTCAAGTACAGCACATTGTTGCACCTTCAAAGAGTAAGGAGAGTCAGTCGCAAATTTCAGATGGTATGATATATTGTAACAGTGATAACATTTGAAGACATATCTAAAATGTGAGCCTGAATCGTTAGATAAAATAACAAGCATGAAATGTAATCCATAGTTACCTACTCATCACATCAACAGAGTTAATGATGGATAAGATGGGAAATGAATTTTTCTTACAAGCAACTTGGAATAAATTGATTTTCCAGGACTGAATGATAAAATGGCAAAGTTTTCTCCCACTGTAAATAGGGTTGGTTACATGGATTCTTGCTCAAATCTATGTTGAAAGATTCGACTATTTCTTACACTGATCGTTGACTATCTAATGCAACCCGCACAAAAAAGAATTTGACCCTGCTTTTGAGTTGCAGGCACACTGCACTGTCACCATTCCAAAACTAAATGATATTAGAAAAATATAGACATCATATAAATCCCAGTTTCATCTAAAAAAGTTGCATTTTTAAGCATAACAAAAGAGACACTGAGCCCAGATCTCGCTTCCAGACCAAGGGCAGGGCCAATATTTTGGCCCAACATAACAAAAGGGGGAATAACTGCATGCCCAAAGAGCCAGCTTCAGAGCCCAGTTGGTTGCGCTAAAAAGTCGGGAAGATAAGTAATTGAGGGTGAGTTAGTTCAAAGGACTTCATCCCATGTCATGTACTAGATTCCAACAATAAAGAGACACGAGATTACCATTTAGTAAAATAAAATAAATGAGAGAAAAACAAACAACTCCAGGCAAACCATGAAATACGGCCCTAACTCCGAACCTAGATTTAACCTTTTATGGTAACCCCAGTTTTCATAAAGTCATTCCATTTAAACCAGCCCTTGCATTTCAAACATTAAGTTGCAAATCACAATTACTTTTATAGGTGCCTAAATGAATGCTTTTCGAGCATCGTTGATCTAAGCGGACTCTCACTTGACTTTTCCGTAAGATCATTCAGGACTGCAATGACCAACGCTCTTTCCAACTTGTTACACTCAGGGTTGGATTCAACCAAGAAAAAAAATATTATTTGACGGTTCTCCCCGATGCTTCTCCACTCTCCACCCCCTATTATATCTTTTCATTATTCACTCACTCGTTGAAAACGAGTGCCCGTTGTCCTTAAATTTCATCAGTCGTTGGAAAGCCCAGATGACACGCTAATGAAACCTTAGTCTAAAAAAAGAAACTGCTTGTGGTTCAAAAAAATTGGCTTTCATGGTTCAAAAAAATTGGCTTTCATGGTTCAAAAAAAAGAGTGTCTCAACTACTGCCAAATATATATGCAGTTATCATCAATGCCTTCCTTCGGAGTCGTACCTGCTCTCAGACAAGGCATCTGGCACGTGATCTACTTAATATCCTCATGGATAACTCCAAGGATTAGAAAACACAAATTAAGAGTGGGTGTGATCATGTGAGATCGGAATCATCTATCCGTATACTTGCAAAGGGAAAGAGCCCATATTTTGTTCCCCTTTTCTCTGTATGGAAGTTAAGGAATCCATCTTTCTAGGCAAGAATCAGATATTTCCCTCACCAAAATGGGTCTATGGACGTTTCTTTCTCCTCTTCTACTTGTCACCAGTATATAAATGCATGTATGTAATTGGGAGGCACGTATTAATTCTACTCATCTGCCGTAAATCACAATTATAACCAAACTTGACTAAAAAAACCGACCCAACTCAATTCACACCCATATTTATAATAACCCTATCTATTCAGGATTGGATCTTTTTTTATAATCATCTGATTCTAACAAGTTTGTTTTTGTGCTTCATAATTACTACCACAAAAAACAAGTGTTGTATTATTTCGAAAGAAAATTGAGGAAAGAATGATCTAGGTTATTGACAAAACAAGTAGGAAACTATTACGGTTACCATTTATCTCAAGATTTGGGCGATATTTTCTATATGTTTATGTTATCTCTTCTGAACTAAACATATGTACTAGAAAGCTTCAAAACGATAACAAGCTAAAATGTCAAACGTATGTTCTCAAAGTTAATTTCATCCGTGATATATAGAATCAAATCAAAACAATTAAAGTCAAAACATGAGATACATATCCGTCAATATCAATGTGGAATCCAAAACTTAAAAATGTAATTAAGAAAGGTGGCACCAATGTGCTGGAGAGCTAGATGAGAAAGGTTTGGATCACACCAGTGGAGTGTTGGCTGCATCGGTTCCAAAAAAATGCCAAGAGGGACATCTGACTACATATTTTATCAACAGCTAATGAACACCGCGATATTTACATCCACGGATTATGGATTTGATCATAAAAGTCGTGCTTAATCCGACCCCATCCATTGTTCAACAAATTCAAACAACAGCTATCATATACAGCCCCCCAAAAACCAGAAATCGATGCAGTAACCTTGAATGAGATTGGATCGTGGATTTATCTTGAAACCGCATCCCCTAATTTGGCATCGCATTCAAAGCATGTATTGAGTAATTAATGCCCCAGTATGTTTTTATTCTGAAAGTAGGCTTCACGTTATTTACCATTGCAAAAATATTAATATACAGCGGTAGAGAATGAAATTTAGGAAAATTTAGCTGAATCGTGATTACTATATTTGACAGATCGCAAACCCTATCTGGAGGCAGGACATTGTCAAGACAAGAAGATCACGTCAAAACCAGTACCAGTGCAAGATTAGGTTATGGAACAACTTGGAAAATTGAATATGAAATTGTGAAGCACAAAAAAAAGAAGCTCACCTAATTAGTATCTCTCCGAGATTTCCAGTAAATTGGCCTTCAATGTACTCCTCAGTGTTTGCAAGCTGCAAATAGAATATATTTAATAACTGGCTTTTCCAAAACAAAGAACACAATTAGTAGCGATAGCACTGGATTTGAAGGTCATTTTTTCGTAAAAAAGATCTGGCTATCAAGTTGGAAAAGGAAGTAAAAACGAACAGGGCCATAGGTACCTGCAAATTCATGTACGAATCCACAGAAACGAGAAATCCTGTGACAATTTGACAAAATTACATGGTGAGAATAAGAAAAGAGATCGCATAGGATTTAGCCACTATAAGAACCATTTTCTACCTTTATATTCCATTCCCCACTTGAGCTTCACAATCACTGGCTTTCCCGTCAAGTTGTTGAGAAAAGGCTTCGGGTTAACAGGTACCGTCTGTAGCATAAAAAGGAACCATAACAAAAATGTTTTATGCAATAGACGTAAAAGATGATGAAGGGTGAACGTAAAAAGGAAGCATGCGCCTGCACCATAAGGTTTTGGATGGGACACAAGGAGAAGCGCGGATGGGGGGAGAAGAAAAGGTGGATGGAAGCAAACTCCAAAGTTAATTTTATAATCTGACTTCCTCTCCAAAACCCAATTAGGCCATTTAAACCCAATTAGGTCATTTATGTGGATTATTTCTAGTATAGAATGAGTTAACCATTCACTTTAGTATCTTATTGAGCAAAAATGATAATATCGGTCCTCAATTGATCAAGAATTTCGGTCTTTGAAAATATCATGATCATCGAATAATAAAGGTTTCAATTTATTCAAACGAATAATTCGAACACCTATTGAACCTATTGATTCGGGTTTGAACATTCGGATCTTTCGTTTATAGATTTGAATCTTGAGCCTATGAATGTGGATATTTTTGATACTCACAAAGAAAGGAAGTGACTTGGACAAAAAGAGAAGTGACTTGGACAAAAACAGAAGTGACTTAGACAAATAGCAACGAATTGACTGAGACAAATCTTCTCTGTGGATAGCCTCAGACAAATCAATCAAATATTGATTAATACATAACTGAATGAGCACTACTGGTGTGATTTCAAGATGAAACAAAATCAAACACTAGAGAACCCTAAATAACAAGAGGAAAGAAACAGAACAAGAGAAAAACTGACTCATTTAAATAACTAAATCCAACCCATGTTTATGAGATTACAATTGATCTTGGTTTATCTACAACAACAACAAAACCTTTTCTCACATTAAGTAGGGTTGGCCACATGGATTCTTTGCCTCCATTCAAATCTATTTTGGACCAATCTCACACTTAGATCAAAAAAACTAAGATCCCTTTGTATAGTCTCATTCCAACACTTCTTGGACCTTCCGTGCCCTCTCTTAGTAGCCCAACATCCCAAAACTTGCATCTCCTAACTAGTGCATCAACCGACCTCCTTTGCAAATGGACAAACACCTTAAGTGATTTTCTCATGTCTTATCCTCGACTGGAGCTACACCAACTTTTCTTCTGATTGCATCATTCCGAATCCGATCTTTGCGTGTGTCCACACATCCACCTTAGCATTTTCATTTCTACTACTGTCATTCTTTGCATGTATATATGATTCACAGGCCAACATTCATATCCATAGAACATAACAAGTCTCACAGCTGCTTTGTAAAATTTTCCTTTGATTTTCAAAAAAATCTTATCACAGAGAACAGTAAAGACTCCTCTCCAATTTAATCAACCTCTGTAAGTAACATCTTCATCAATTTCACCATCTTGTTGCAAAATAGATCCCAAGTATCTAAAAAAATCTCTTCTGAATGTTATTGTAGAGATATATTTCACATTTATTTATCGTTTATATATTTCCTGCTCTTTTGTCCACTTTATGTCATTTGCCCATAGGTCTCTCCATGTATAAGAGAGCTTAGGGCCCAAGGAATAAACAACTCTTTCATTTTTTCCAACATGGTATCAGAGCGGCGGTCCTAGACCGAAGCTCTGAAACCCTAACCCTAAGCCCCACCCTCCCCAATCTATAAGTAACATCTTCATCAATTTCACCATCTTGTTGCAAAATAGATCCCAAGTATCTAAAAAAATCTCTCTTCTGAATGTTATTGTAGAGATATATTTCACATTTATGTATCGTTTATATATTTTCTGCTCTTCTATCCATTTTATGTCATTTGCCCATAGGTCTCTCCATGTATAAGAGAGCCTAGGGCCCAAGGAATAAACAACTCTTTTGTTTTTTCCAACATGGTATCAGAGCGACGATCCTAGGCCGGAACTCTGAAACCCTAACCCTAAGCCCCACCCTCCCCCCTCCCCCCTCTCTCTCTTCTGTCGCCTCCCCTCCACGTCGCCTGCTGCCTGGCCTTCCCCCGAAGGACATCGCTTGGCCCGCAGCCACCGTTCGCCGACGCCTGTGCCCGTAGCTGTCGTCCGTCGCTCGGGCTCGCCTGCCACCTAGGCCCGCAGCTGCAGTCTGCTGTTTAGGCACGCCCACAGCCTAGGCACGCCCGTCGCCTGGGCCTGCAGCCCGCTGCTTGAGCCTGCAGCTCTCCTACACACGGGCACCGTAGCCGAGTTCTCTTTCTTGATGAGATAGGTTGCATGAGTCTACAGATGCAATTGTATCTCTCTATGTCATTGTAGACAAGTCGTGTCTAGTCTTCAACCCTAGTCTTCTCGAGTTGTCATGTCAAAAAGCAAAGTCGATATTCCCACCACAGGCACCTTCAGAGGTCATGCGCCTAAAGTAAAAACGGATGGGTCAAACTATGAACTGTGGGCTATGAAGTTCATGACCATGATGAAGTCTACCGGTAAGAAACACATTCTTACCAAGGAAGAACCGGCTGAGAAGACTGGGGTCAACGTCTCATCGGAGGCAGATGATGTGTATGCCAAGATTTGGCTTTTAGGTACATTGGCAATAGAGATCGCCAATCATATACTCCATCAGCGCACAACCAAGGCTATGTGGGATATTCTTGCTACTACTTATTCGCAAGCGAAGAATGAGACAAAGATCCTACAACTCCAGCATGATATTTTTACTATCAAGCAGAATGGACGGCATCTTCACTCGCTATATAAATCCATACGTGGGATGTTCGAAAAGCTTTATAGCTTCATGCAACCTCACATCTACTCCTGAGCAGCAGAAGACGTATAGGAATTCCACCATGGTTAGTGTATTCCTGACAGCCCTAGATCCTGAGTATGAGGCGGTCCATTCTCAGAATTTTGACTCTCTACTATTCCTTCTATGGAGGAAGCCTTCCGCAGACTCAGTCGGGTCACCGTTCCATCTTCTACTGCCAATCAGACGTCTTCAGCAATGGCAGCTTCCCGAGGTCGTGGAGGATCTTCTCAGTTTCGTGGTCGCGAACCTCAGGCAGAGTAGGTCGTGTTCATCAACCATGTACTTTTTGTCATCGTCCTGGACATACAGAGGACACGTGCTACTTCAAGCATGGATTCCCTGCCTCTACTCGAGTAGCTGAGCAGATTGAGCCCCCAGCTACTTCCTCTTAGGATCAACGTTTTGAGGATCTTGTAGCACGGTTGAGGGGTATTATACCTCCTTCCAATCTGTGACGCCTTTGTCGGTCCCCGGGAGTCATTCAGACGTAGTTACTTCAGCCTCCTCCAGTACCTCAGGTAGAACTTATGCACTCACTAACAGTAATGGATCTGACGCTATCAAGGTTGCAAAAATCGGTAGTCGGTACTCGGTCGGTGGGGTCATTGCCTAAGGATTAATCAGCAGTAAGGTGACTAATCGGATTTAGTCAGTCATTTATCGTTTTTGAATTTTTTAAATTATTTTAAATGTATAAATCATTTTTTATACATATATTCTTATATATTTGTATTATTTTGTACATTTTCTATATTATAATAATGAAACAAAAGAAGTGGTTGGCTTTAGATATAACATTAAGGGCCTGTTTGGTTGCAGGGTTGGACAGGGTTGGGTTGGGCAGGGGTACCCCTGTGAATAGTAAACTGTGAGGAGGAGAACCGTGTTTGGTTGGAGGGGTAACCCGGGTTGGGCCAAGCCAACCCTGTCCAACCCTCCAACCAAACAGGCCCTAAGTATACTAGAATAAGTTTGCTTTTAAAAAAACAAAAAATATTAAAAATAAAAAAAAATCTATGTAAAAGTCGATCGAATAGTCAATCGACTAGGCCAATTAGTCGGCCTGATTAGTCGAATTGACCAACTAATGGCCGACTAGGCCTACTCGAGCCGGCTAACCCATCGACTCGACTAGTCGGACCGACTAGTCGATCTAGTCGGGCGACTTTTACAACAGTGGATGTTATAGAATGGATTATGGACTCCGATGCCACACATCATTTGTGTGGAGACCGGGGTCAACTTACAGCCTCCAAATAGGTTCCTCCAAGACAAACTGTGGTTATTGCATATGGGACTCATTCCCCAGTCTCTGGACAGGGGGAGGTTAGTTTGACGCCCTCTACGCATCTACAGAATGTGTTGCATGCACATGATTTCTCTATGAATTTGTTGTCCATTAGTCAGATTACGAAGGATTTACATTGTCGGACTATTTTTGACCCATCCTCTCTTGTTTTTCAGGACATCCTTACGGGCAAGGTGATTGGGTGTTGCCGTGAGCAGGGCGGTCTCTATCGCCTAGTTCGAATTCCTTATACCGAAATCTCCCCTCTATCTGTTGGACCTGTCTCACCATTTATGTGGCACGTGCGCTTTGGTCATCTCCCGCTCCAGAAATTGTGTCGTATTCTGCCTCAGATCTCGCCTCACAAGTGCTTTCAATGTGAGGCATGTCAGTTGGGAAAGCATCACCACTCCGCCTTCCCCAATCATCAGAGTCGGAGCAGTAGCTCCATATTTGAGTTGTTTCATATAAATATTTGGGATCTCAGTCGTGTTCCTGATCACCAGGTTTTATCTAGTTGATGTTGATTTCTCTCGTCTGTCTTGGATCTTTTTATCAAAGAATAAATCTGAAGCTGGAGATGTTATCAAAAATTTCTTAATCGAAGTACATAATGTCTTTTCTACTTCTGTGAAAATTGTGAGAATTGATAATGCCTTGGAATTTTGTACTAATAATCTCTCCCATTATTTTTCAACCCAAGGAATTACATATCAAGCATCATGTGCCTATACTTCTTAACAAAATGGTATTGCAGAAAGGAAACATCATCATTTGCTTGATGCCACTAGGATGCTTCTCATTCAGAGTCGTGTTCCTCATTCTTTTTGGGTGATGTTGTTCTAACAGCATATTATCTTTTTAATCGCATGCCCTCGTCAGTCTTTGGTGAGAAAATTCCTCTCTCTAGCCTTTTCTGAAAAGGAATTGTTCACACTTACTCCTCGTGTGTCTGGCTCAGTCGCCTCCGTCCACCGATTGTCTCCAGGTATTGAGAAGCTCTCTCCTAGAGCTATCAAGTTTGTCTTTATCGGGTACTCCAAGACAAAGAAAGGATACATGTATTATGATCCAATGTGCAGGAAGTATTACGTTAGTGCCGATGTCACCTTTTTCGAGGTCATGATGTACTTTTATCCTACAGATGATCGGTTGATGTCATCAGACACTGATGATGACATATACATGCTGTCACCACCACCATCACCGCCCCTACCTCCACCACCACCATCTCCTTCACCACCACCACCGCCGCCTACACCACCTCCACTTACTATTACAGTCCCAATTCCACCATTGCCACTACCACTATACATGTCGGCATGCTTCTGCTCATGGTCACCGCTCACCATCTAGCACGCATGAGGTATGTTCTGATAACATTGTTTCTAATGATGGGTCTAATAGTTTACCTGAGCACGATTCTTTACAAGGGACAGATGTGGAGACGGTTGATTTGGACCTACCTATTGCACTTCGAAAGCAGAAGCGTAGCTGTGCGTCATATCCTATAGCATCCATGGTCTACTTTGATCGCTTGACTGGCGATTTCAGGAACTTTACAGTTGCATTATCAGTCGTGGCCATTCCACAAAATTATCAAGAGGTTGTGAAGCACAGTCGGTGGCATTTGGTTATGGAAGAAGAGATGGATGCTCTTCAGTCGAGAGGTACTTGGAGCCTCGACCAAGCTCTTACGGGAGTGTCTACAGTAAGCTATAAAATGGGTTTTTACAGTCAAGCGAAACGCAGATGGTAGAATCGACAGATACAAGGCAAGCCTTGTTGCACGAGGGTTTACTCAGACATACGAGGCGGATTATCTTGACACATTCTCACCAGTTGCTCATCATTCCACCTTACGAATTCTTCTGTCTGTTGTCGTGATTCAAGATTGATCGTTGTTTCAATTAGATGTCAAGAATGCATTTCTATATGGTGATCTTCAAGAGGAAGTCTACATGCAACAGCCACCTGGATTTGTTGTTGAGGGGGAGTGTTCACAGGTGTGTAGACTTCATAAGGCGATCTATGGCCTTAAGCAGAGCCATGGAGCTTGGTTCCAGAAGCTCTCAGACTTGTTTGAGAAACAGGGGTACAAACGTTCGAATGCAGATCATTCCCTTTTTATACAGAAAACATCCAAATGTATGACTGTTATTATGGTGTATGTGGATGACATTCTTATTACAAGAGATGATATGCAGGGAATAAATAGGGCGAATGAATTTTTGGGTCGTGAATTCGTTACTAAGGATTTAGGAGCTCTTAGATATTTTCTAGGATTGGAGTTTGCCAGAAATCAACAGGGGCTTGTAATGACTCAGAGAAAATATGTTACTAACCTACTAAGTGACACAGGTATGCTTGGATGTAGACCTGCAACTACACCCATGGATCCAAGCATGAAGCTCTATGATGATGAATTGATGAGGTTGACAGGAGAAGATACCGGAAGTTGTTGGAAAGCTTCTTTACATCACCATTACAAGGCCTGATATTTCACTTGCAGACAGCCGGGTGAGCGAATTCATGAAACAACATCGTCAGGTTCATATGAATGCAATACAAATGATATTAAGGTATCTTAAAAATCATGTCCAGGTGTAGGGTTGCTATTCAAAAGAGGCAACTCTATTACTATTTCAGCATGCGCAAATGCAAACTATGTAGGGTGCCCAAAGGACAGGAAGTCCATGTCCGGATTTGCTATATTTGTTGGAGACTCGCTAGTCTCGTGGAAAAGTAAGAAGCAAACTATTGTTGCTAGATCTAATAATGAATCCGAGTATAGAGTTATGGCACAAGCATGCATAGAAATGATGTGGGTTTGAGCACTCCTAACTGATTTACATATAGATGTACCTCTTCCCATATCGCTAGAATGCAATAATCAGGTTGCCTTATTTATAGCTAATAATCTTGCATTTCACGAGAGGACAAAGCACATTGAGGTTGATTGCCATTATATACATGACATGATCCAAAAGGGCTTCATTGCTACATTTCATGTCAACTCAGGGGACCAAAAGACAAACATTTTCACTAAAGCCCTACTAAGAGGGCCCTTCCAGAAGTGTTCGTCCAAGCTGAGCATAATAGATATCTATGCTCCATCTTGACGGGGAGTGTAGAGATATATTTCACATTTATGTATCGTTTATATATTTATGTTCTTCTGTCCACTTTATGTAATTTGCCCATAGGTCTCTCCCTATATAAAGAGAGCCTAGGGCCTAAGGAATAAACTCTTTCGTTTTTCCAACATTTATCATCACCAATCTTCACCTCGATTCCTTCACTATTGCTTCCATCAAAAGTATATTTCATATATTCAGTCTTAACCCTACTTACACGAAATTATTTAGTCTCCAATGCATGCCTCCATACATCAAGCTTCTCATTTACTCCATCTCTAGTCTCATCAATCAACACAATATCATCAGCGACGAAGGTATCTCATCCTGAATGTGACTTGTCAACTCGTCCATAATCAAAGTGAAAAAGGAATGGACTCAAAAGCTGAACCTTGATGCAGACCAATGTTGATTTCAAAATAATTAGCCTTCCCAAACTAGATCCTTACGCAAGATGAATCACTATCATACATATCCTTTATGAGGTTAATGTAAATGACATGTACTTGTCTCGTCCTCAAAACTCTCCATAATATCTCCCATGGGACAGAATCATAGGCATTCTCCAATAAAAATCAAATGAAGGTTCTTCCTTTTAACTCTACAAATCTCCAGCATTCTCAGCAACTAGATGGCTTCATTAATTGAGCGACCTGATATGAATCTGAATTGATTTTCTTTTACTTTGGAAGTGTTCCTCAACCTTCTTTCGATCACATGCAGCCAAATTTTCATAGTTTAACTCATCAGCTTGATACCTCTATAATTCAAACAATTTTGTACTCGACCACAAAATTTACAAAGAGCACTAAAGCACATTGACAAAAATGATGACAACATCAAATATTGTAAAAGAAAAAAGGAGGTCGACACAATATGAAATCACGATGTTCAAAGCACATGATGAGAGATAAGAAATTATTCACAACTTTGGAGCACAGGAAGGAGGATCGATTAAATTTAGGAACAACCACAAAGTATGCATTATAGGCAGACAAGTTAGTAGAGGTAAAACTAGCTTTGATAATGTATTTTTTTTTAAAACCTGGTTTTTGTGGCCCAGGTAGCTGCATGTATTTCACTAAAAAGTATTTGACAAGAAGGGCCCTTCAAGGGGAATTACACTGTAAAGTCCAACAAAACAGAAAATAGGACAAGGTAGGAAAAAAATGATATCTATTTCATCTTTGGACAGCAACATATCAACTTTTGGTTTATGATCTTCTATCAGAACTGCAGCATCTAATTGACTTTTCCTTTCAGATCTCTGAACAAAGAGATATCTCCACCATTCAGCAAATCTTTCACTAACAAGAAGTGATTTTGCAAGCGCCAATTCCATAAGATCTTCTTCAGTAAAAGAGATAAGCGATGTATATATCCATACTTTCATGTTAAAGAAAAAGATGTGCCAATTCATGCACCAGTTCCTCATTTAAGAGCAGCTCCACCTCCAATCTTGACGCCGTAGAGGAAGGGAGAATTCAAAAAGAATTTCTTCAAGACCTTTTTAAATGTAAGCAACCAAAAAATTAAGATCTTCTCAAAATTCTATCAGAAAAAAGATGTAACAAAAATGTAAAATGGGCACTTAGCTTTTATGCACACATCCAATTGGATGCGTGCACTTAAATCTTCGCCAAGGAATATTTCCAGACTTTTAAGTACCCCAATCATCAAAGCAGCTCAGCAAGCTCTTCCTTTTTTAATGATCCGCAGAGGTAGAGTAGCACAAATATACTCTTGCAGGCACCAGATCCACAAAAAGATATGCGCCAATTCATGCTCCAAACCACAAAAAAGAGGTTCCCTCCATTTTTGAAGCCATAGAGAAAAGGAGATATAGAACAGAATTCTTCAAAGCCTTTTCTTATGCCAAAAAGAAAACAACCAAAAATATTAAGACCATTTCAAAACTCTATCAGAAAGTAGATATAGCAAAAATGTAAATTGGGTACTTAACTTCTGTGCACACATCCAAAAGGATGTGTGCACTTCCTTAATTCATCGCCAAGGATTGCATCCAAGCTTTTAATCACCCAAAAAAAGCAGTTCAAAAGGTTCTCTTTCTTTTAAGCCCCCTCTTCAGTAATTTTTTAAAATCCAGCCAATCATATATCCAGCTTTGACTCCTCATAAAATGGACCCAATTGATCTGTAGTAACCAAACTAAGGTATAGCTTCGGATAATAATTTTCCCTTCTGCATCCAAGAAGTTATTCTAAAGGCATAGCAATGCTTCAAAAACTTCTTCTAAGATTCTTTTTGCATCTTCTAATTTCCACTCCAGCAACTTCCTCTCAGTCGTATTCCCCAGAAAGAATTCAATGCTCCTTTGACAGGGAACACCCTTGATAGAAAAATGAAAGTTCTCATAATTCTTCAAATTATCCAAAGCTTGTGAAATAACCCCTTCCTTCACCGGAGTATAAATTGTTTCCCTCAAGAGAGAACAATTTAACAAGTCAAATAAGTTAGGAGTCAAACAGTGTTGAATATAATTGTTGTTACTCCTAATATCAAAATCAGTTAAGAGCTCCCAATAAAACTGGTAAATGTAAATAGAGGTCATAAGACCTACACCAGCATTATAAACTTCATACCAATACTCCAATAAGTCCAAATACGCCCTTCCAACATTCAAGTACAAACCCCAAGCAGACATAGTTTGGGCAACCAGCAACGAAATAGTCATGTTCATGAGTTCATAAAACTGATATGTAAGCAAGGATAAACTTTCATCTCTGGTAAAATTGTAGCTCCAATAATCAATCCTTGCTTCCATCAATGTAACAGAAACTTTGCTCAAAATCGAAAGAGAATCCAAGAAATCCCTCTGCCTAACACAGCTCTTTCTGTATCTAGAAGCCAACAGGTTAAAGGGATGTATAATATCGAAGAATCTGGACTCAGCCTCCAAAAGTTTCTTAAATAAAAACGTGAAAACATCCTCTTCTTTTTCCAGTTCATCCAAAGCCAAAGCAAGAAAAGAATCTGAAGAATCAAGAAGGAAAAAAAGAGCTTCATTTTTTAGGACCTGTCGATGGAAAATCCCTCCCTCCAGCTGTCTCCCAAACAATAATGAACAAGCCATTCTAGAGATAGTGTTTGAAGATAACGGGATCCTCATTTGTATATATAGGCATGAGAACATGATTTCCTTTCTCGAGAAAGATCCAAAAAAGTACCATCGTCTGCTCAAAATCCTGTTCCAGCAGTATAAGTATCAAAGCCATCATTACTCCAGCTTTTCCTTACCCAATCAGCAATCGGAATGAACGAAGCCGGATGTTTTTGAAAAGACAGCAAACTTCTTTGACACTAACAAAAAAACAAAACTGATCCTCATTTGAATCTAACATAATTAAGCTGCTCTTTATCCAGGGTAATACACCCCTTCACTTTCAATGGTAATTGACTATCATTACAGAAAATCTGATCTTTTCTTTGTCTGATTGCAAGGTTAGCCAAGGTATCTGCAGCTACATTGGCCTCTCTATACACATGGGAGACTCTTACTATGAGATGTTTAATAGACATAAGCTCATCCCACCAATTCCTAAGATTAGGAATTCTACAAACACCATCTTCTATCATCTTAACTAACACCTCAGAATCAAGTTCCACCCAGATTCTATTAAAATCATTTCTCTTGCAGATGATCAGACCCTCTACAGCAGCCCTAAGCTCAGCCTCCATATTCGTAGCTATTCCCAAGAAACAAGAGAACGAAATTACCATCTCCCCTCTATAGTTCCTAATAATACCTCCTCCCCCTGCAATCCTGGGTTGCCCTTAGAAGCTCCATCCGAATTGAGTTTTAGAATCCCCATTTCCGGCTTTTGCCAACATAAGATTTTCCAAATCCTTTCCTTTCGTCTAGATTCAAACCCCAGCTTTTGCAAAAAATCTTCCTCAGCTTTATTAACCACAAGATTCGAACAAACCAATGGGATTATCATCTTAGTATCTAGCTGCACCTTCTTAACTAAGAAATAGATAGAAGAATGATCATCATCAAATCTTCTTCTATTCCTTTCAGTCCAGATGTTCCAGAGGAGCCAAGCTAAGAATATCCTCCTGGCTTTTCTAAGAAGGGTCTCTTTTGACCTCCATTTGAATATATATTTCATCCAGCCAAAGAAATCCCTCACGTTTCTATGAAGCTTGAAGATATCAAAAAACCAGTTCCAAAGTGCCTCCGCAACCTTGCCATAGAAAAAAACATGCTCAGGGTCCTCAGTACTCGGATTATCACAGCAGTTACATCTTGAAGCCAAATTGAAGCCCATTTTAATGACATTGTCATCAAAAGGTAATTTCTTGTGGAATAATCTCCAAAGCATAATTGAGATCTTCGATGGTATTCCTGGATCCCATATAGCCCTCCCCCATTGCTGGTATCTTCCTTTTTTCCTGATGCTTTGCCAAGCACTCTTCACTGTAGGAATACCTTGATTATTCAAGATCCAAAATCTTTCTGGATCCTCATCCTTAAGTTTTATTTTCTTGGCCAGGATTTCCTCAATTTTGCCATCCTCCAACCCTGTAGACCTTAGTTTATTCATATTCCAGCTTTCAGCCTCAAACATATCCGAAATTAACATATCAGGTTCATCCAATATAATCCCCTCATGAGGCCAGAGGGGTCCATCAGGGAGCCAACGATCTAACCAAAACCTGATTTTTCCATTACCAACAGTCCAAGAGGTGTATTTACCAACTTCCTTCCAGGCCTTTTGGAGAATTTTCCATCTTGCTGGAGCATAAACATTAACAACATCAAGACTACCATATCTCTTATGCATGAAGTTTGTCCATAGAGATTTATTCTCCATATAATGCCATGCCATTTTCATTCTAAAAGCCAACATCATTTCCCCCAGAGACCGAATGCCTAGACCTCCTTCAGCAAGAGGCTTACAAATCTGATTCTAGGCTATCCAATGCTTAGCCTTATTCTCCTTTGAACCCTGCCAAAAAAATTGGAGAAAATGCTTTCCAATTTGCTGATAATTCCTTGAGGAATATCATATACCATCATCATGTGAATGGGGATGCTCGAGAGGACATGTCTGATCAGCGTAATCCTTCCTCCTGCTGAGAGAGTTTTACTCTTCCACCCTGCCACCTTATTCTGGACATTTTCAATCAGTCTGTCAAAATATTTAATTTTTATCCTGCCTTGGAAAATTGGACAGCCCAGATAAGTAAATGGAAGTTTCCCATCACTAAAACCCATAATCTCTTTAATCAAGGTACTATTCTGCCCATTGGTATAGAAATTACTCTTTGCAATGTTAATCCTTTGTCCCGAAGCCTTCTCATACCTATGTAAAAAATCTTTCAAATTCTCAAGAGAACGTTTCCCACCATTTGTGAAAATAATGGTATCATCAGCAAAATGCAAATGAGAGACAATGGGGACATTCGGACGGGTATAAAAAGGCTTCAATTTCCCATCATTCAGAAGCTTCAAGAGTCCTCTACTCATTGCTTCCTCAGCTAGAATGAAAAGTGCTGGAGATAGAGGATCCCCTTGTCTCAAACCCCTTGAGCTCTTAAACCATCCCGTAGACGAACCATCTATTAGCAGAGAGAAAGGAACATTACAGATGCAAGCTTTAATAATGTTAATTACCTTGTCACTAATCCAAATTTGGATAGGACTGCAAAGAGGAATTTCCATTCCATTCTATCATAAGCCTTTTCCATATCAAGTTTCATTATGACATTACTTCCTCTACTTTTCTTTTTTAGATGCTGAGCTAATTCCTGGGCTAGTGCAATATTATCAAAAATGCTCCTTCCAGCAATAAACCCCCCTTGATTCTCAGCTATCAGCTTATTCATGAAGGGTGCCAATCTGTCAGTTAAAATTTTTGTGATGATTTTGTAACTGACATTACAAAGACTTATTGGTCTGAGTTCACTGAACATACTGGGGTTCTTCTTCTTAGGAATCATAACAAGGAAGGTTGCTTTGATTGAATCAGGCATCCATAACTTCATAAAAAATTCAGTTACTGCCAAGTACACATCTCTCTCTACAGTCTCCCAGTTATCCACATAGAATTCTGCAGTAAACCCATCTGGACCAGGAGCCTTATAATCAGCAAAGGATTTAATTGTTTTAATAATCTCTTCTTTATCAGGAATAGCAATTAGAGCTTCATTATCTTCACTGTTGATAACCCTAGGAATAACATCCAACATCTCATCATCCCAAGAAGTCCTTGAGATTTATAGAGATCCGAATAAAAGGCAACTCCAGCTTCAGCAATGCTTTCCCAGCTTCCTCCATAAATTCCAGATTTAATGAAGGAGTCAACAATGCTTTGTCTACTCCTCATGTTTATCACAGTGTGAAAGTATTTGGTATTCGAATCTCCATCTTTCAGCTAATTAACTTTAGCCTTCTGTCGGAGAAAAGTATCATAAGCACAGGATGTATCAATATATGTCTTTCTGATTTTTTGAAGGTCCTCCCAATTCTGATCATTCCAATTATCTCTTAGCTTCTGTTCAGCCTCAGTTACATTTTTAAGATCTGCAAGATGCTGCAATTCAATATTTCCAAAAATTTCTTTATTCCACTTCCTCAGAATCTTCATGTCTTAGTTTACTCGAGATTGTGATAAGGCCGTTATTCAGATAGTAATCATGCCAGTTATTTTTGATGAGAGTTTTAAAATTAGCATTAAACTTCCACATCTTCTGATATCTGAAAGGAGTTGGTCTTTTAGCCCTGGTTAGCTTTTCCATAACCAAAATAGGGCTATGATCAGAAAGAATTCTGTCTTCATATCTGAATTCCACATTAAAATTGAAGGTGCCATTAACAAGACATCTATCCAGTCTTTGATAGATTCTATCCTTTTCTATGAAGTTATTACACCAAGAGAAACAATCTCCCCCATGTAAAGGTTCAACCAAACCAGCACAATGAATAGCTAAGTTAAAACCAGTTGAAGCAGGATCATCAAAAACACCCCCTATTTTCTCATCTTTGTTTCTAATACAATTGAAATCTCCTCCCACAACCCAGTTAACAGGACTAACCAAATTAGCTGTCTCTTCAAGGTCTAACCATAGTTCCTTTCTCTTCCCAGCATTTGTGGAGGCATAAACAATCGAAATATAACACTGGCTGAGGAGGAAGTTCTCTATTCTGCGTGTCATCATCTGTTCTTTCATCTGAATTATTTCAATCTCCACATGGCCCTTAGTAAGGATCCATATCTTCTTCTGAGCCTTATCATTAACAAAAAAATTCTCCATATTTAGTGAAAGAGCTACTTGAGATATCTTCTTTCCATCTACCATAGGTTCAATAATCCATAGGATTGCAATCTTATGAGATCTAATTAACTTGTTAAGATGCGCTAGAGTTGCCTTATTGAAGACACCTCTACAGTTCCAGATAAGAGTGTTCGACATTTAAACACCAGGAGTTGAAGATTGGTTAGTGTTCCTGCTTGATCTCCTACTGGGCTCTCTCAATTTGTTCTGCTTGAAGCGGACTTTCTTTTTGCTACTCTTATTATCCATCACCTAAGATTGAATAGGCTCATACTCCGAATCAAAGGAAAATTCTCCTCCCCTACTTAGAGAAGGCTCACTAAAGTAATCCTCTCCATGTTGGCAATTGGAGGATCCATCATTCCCACGAATAACATCATTCAGAGCTTCAAAGGAGTTAGCCGTGGGGATTGAAATAATAGCATTGCAAGGATCAACATCTCGAATACTAACTTTCCTACCTTCCTGCAGCTGTGCATTCTGCTCTTTCACCTCCTCATTTCTGAGGTCTTCATCATTGTTACCATCATGCATTATTAACTCTTCCAATTCTTGAGTTGAATTCTTCATTTCCTCTAGCGTCTTTCTCTTTTCAATTTGTTCCTCAACAGATTGTTCTTTCAAGATCCCATTAAAGGAGTCTTGACCCAAATATAAGTAAGGTTCCTTAGAACCTACAGTAGTATTACCAGCCGGATTTTCCTCTACCACTTTTGAAGCAATCTTATCCAAGATTTTATCAAAAAGAGTATCCACTACCTGCAAATTAGCCATATCCTCTTTTTCGACAATTTCAGGGGGAATCAAAGGACCTGCATCATCCTTCCTTATCTCAGCAACCTGAATAAGATCAACCTGTTCAGTACATGGTTCCTTCTCACTGCTGTTTCTGACCACCCATTTCTGCCTAGGTTTCAAAGATGCTTTAGTAACCAAGTTTCTTTTTATTTCATTAGGATTATTCACAGCTTTTCCTTTCAATCCTTGTTCCTGGCTCACTTGTTTTTTCTTCATAAGACACTCCTTTTGATCATGCCCAATCAAGCAACAGTAATTACAGTAACGAGGGAGATTTTCATAGACAACATTTTGAACAAAGTCTTTATCCCCACATCTGATTACTACATGGTCTGGCACCGGCTCACTGACATCTATATCCACATTTACCCTGATATATCCCGGCCTCGTAAAATTTGTAACATCCTTATCAACCGAGAGGAATCTTCCAATGGGCTTAACAATAGATCTAAGAGCTCTTTCATTCAAAAACTGTAAGCTCAGCATTGGGAATCCGACCCTAACAGGCACATTCGGGGATGAATCCCCTGTATGAAAAAACGGGGACCATCTAATCAGTGACATCCAGTTATTACCAAACTTCCAGGTGCTGCTTATGTACATTTTCATATAATCGTTTTTATCTTCAAATTTTAGAATAATGTGTCTTGTATCCAGAGCACCAATCTGCACATTGCTCTCAAACTTCATCTCCTTTCTGATTACCGAATCAATTTCCAGCAATTTTGGTCTAAATCTCTGAAAAATACCAACAAGGCAAAGCTCAAAGGGCTTGCTCATCTCCATCATTTCCTCTTGCGAGAATTCTACAATTGCATCATTGCCTTCAAAGTAATGATCACGGACCTTCACAGGGGGTCCCAATCTCAGAGGAACAATCTTATCTCTCATCAGCGAAGCATAAGATTTGGCTATAGGTTTCGCTTCAGCCGGTTTAGACCCTCCCGCAATAACCAACCCCTTTGCAATAATCTTCGGAGGGGAGAGCTCAGGGAAATTTTTGTCATTCTTTTCCAGATCCATAGCAATAGATTCAGCCATTACAAAAACACTCACAACAGAGTCCCAGCAAAAGAAAGAAAAGGTTACCAGCAGTCCGCTCACGTGTCAAAATCTGATAAGCGCCTTTAACTAACTGGGGCCCTCAAACAAATAGCACGGGATTCTTTTCAACAAGAATGGATCAAACAGCCTCAGCACAACAAAAAAAATCCCGAAAATTATAGAACAGCTTCAGAATCAGCGAACAGAATCCAAACAAAATTAGAGATCCAGAGCAGACCTCTTATCTCACAGAAACACCCAAAAACACAACAGCTATTATCCAAAAACACAAACAGCTAATCCATCTTAGAACAATTGCAATGTTCCTCCCAGAAACCAAGAGAAACCATCCAAAACCACAAATTGCTGGATTAAAGAAAGGATTCCAAATACAAAATAGCGAATTAAACACTATTCCATCTTAAAATCCATCAAAAAAGATCCGGAAATGGATTGAAATGACCTGGGGAATGAAATCAGATCACCAAGGCCGTCGCCTTCTTGATCGCCTTCTTGATAATGTATCTCTAACAGCTGGATTAAAATATAATTTAGTTAGTGTAAGTCAAGTTTATGGTAAAGGATATAATGTTGTATTTTCATCTAATTGCCTTAAACAATTGATGCATCTAAATATATTTATGTTGTTGAGTATGATAAAAACAATGGCATTTAATTACAAGTAATAACGAAGGGTTTTTCTACTTATGTCCTTAACTTCTGCAACATCAGTTTTGCCTCTCCCTTTTTTGTAATCAAGGCCCTAAATGTCAGTTTCGGTCATCGTTTCAGTGACCGATCGGAATGGAATTTCGGTTGAATTTCGATCAAAATTTCAATCATTTTTGTACTAGGGCCCCCATATTTCGATCATTTCGGCCATTTCGGTCAAATTTCGATTTTAACTGGATATTCAACAGAAATTCGATCGAATTTCGCTGAAATTTGAGGCCATATTTATAATATCCACTGTGCCCCAGACTTTTTGCAAAATTCACAATTCTATCCTTTTATAGTATCAGTTATTCCCCAACTTTACCTTAGCGGAAGGGCAGAATTGTGAATTTTGTAAGAAGTCAGGGCACAACTGATATTACAAAAAAGAGAGGGGCATGACTGATATTGCAAAAATTAAGAAGGGCACAAGTAATAAAAGACTGCTAAGAAAATTAACTTTTAGCATAGAAGACCATGTCATCTATGCCTGTTGGAAAACGTGAATGAGTTGTTTATTCCATAGCCCTAGGCTCTCTTATATAGGGGAGTAGCCTATGGGTAAATTACATAGAGAGGATAACAAGAGAAATAAAATAGCAAAGAGGTACAATAACTCAAAGTGCGTCAACACTCCCCCTCAAGATGGAGCATAGATGTCAATCATGCTCAGCTTGGAAGCGCACTTCTGAAATGGGCCACGTAATAATGCCTTGGTAAAAATGTCTGCCGTCTGGTTCTCTGAAGTAACGTGGGATGTGGTAATAAATCCTTTCTGGATCATATCACGTATGAAGTGACAATCCACTTCAATATGCTTGGTCCGCTCATGGAATGCAGGATTATTAGCAATGAACAAAGCAGCCTGATTATCACACTCCAAGTTCATAGGAAGTGGTATATCTAAGCATAGATCTGTCAGCACTGCTTTCACCCACATCATCTCTGTAGTAGCCTGGGCCATAGCCCTATATTCGGATTCAGCACTGGATCTAGCTACCACAGTTTGCTTCTTGCTCCTCCATGAGACTAGGGCATCTCCGACATAGACAGCGTACCCTGAGGTGGACTTTCTATCCTTAGGACATCCTGCATAGTCTGCATCTGCGCATGCATAGACAGAAATCCCCTTTCCTTTCTTAAACAGCATACCTTTACCTGGAGAAGATTTGAGGTATCTAAGTATCATGTGTATTGCATCCATATGCACCTGGCGTGGCTGCTCCATGAACTGGCTCACACGGCTCACTGCAAATAATATATCTGGCCTAGTGATGGTAACATATAGCAGTTTGCCTACCAGTTCTCTGTATCTTCTCCTGTCAACCTCCTCTGTGTCATCATCATACATCTTCATGCTAGGGTCCATAGGTGTCGTAGCAGGTCGACACCCTAGCATACCTGTCTCACTTAGTAGATCTGTGACATACTTCCTCTGTGACATGACTAGTCCATACGGATTTCTAGCAAACTCCAGCCCCAGAAAATATCTAAGGACTCCCAGGTCCTTGATGACAAACTCGGTTCCTAGCCTTTCCTTTGCCTGCTTAATGCCCTGGTCATCATCACCTGTAATCAAGATATCGTCAACATAAACCATGATTACAACAGTACCTCTTGCCGTTTTCTGTACAAACAAGGAATGATCAGCATTTGAACGTTTGTATCCTTGTTTCTCAAAGAGGTCTGACAGCTTCTGGAACCACGCTCTGGGGCTCTGCTTAAGGCCATAGATAGCCTTATGTAATCGGCAAACCTTGGAACACTCCCCCTCAACAGCAAAACCTGGTGGCTGTTGCATGTAGACCTCCTCCTGCAAATCGCCATACAGAAAGGCATTCTTCACATCCAGTTGATATAGGGGCCAGTCTTTAGTGACTGCAACAGATAAGAGGATCCGTAGAGTGGAATGACGAGCCACCGGGGAGAACGTGTCAAGGTAATCTACCCCATATGTCTGTGTGAATCCCCTTGCAACTAGGCGTGCCTTGTACCTGTCAATGGAGCCATCTGCATTATGTTTCACTGTAAACACCCACTTGCAACTCACCGGGTTGACATCTGGAGGTATAGTAACCAAGCTCCATGTTCCTCTGGACTGAAGTGCCGCCATCTCTTCCTCCATTGCTAGCCTCCATCGAGAATCCTGCAAGGCTTCATGGTGATTCCTTGGAATATCTGTAGCTGAAAGTGCCAACGCAAACGTCTTGAAAGGTCCAGATAGCCTCTCAAACGACACCACTGCTGAAACTGGATACTGGACACAGCTTCTCTTTGACTTGCGTAGAGCGATTGGAACATTTAGGTCGTCTGTGGTATCAGCATGCTCCTGTGATACATCCTGCTGAGTAATGTCGTCAGATTCATCAACATTAATATTTTCATTACATACCATAGGCGAGCTAGTTGACTGGTCAGGACCATGAGCTTGATTCGGCCTTCGGGTGTAATGAAATGGTAATGGAGGTACTATTGATGGCATTGGTGGTGGTGGTGATGGTGGTGGTGTTGGTGATGGTGGTGATGGTGGTTGAGATGTTGGTGGTGCCACGAACACAGTATCAGGGGATATAGATTGTGGCTGCATGTTCCCAGATTCTGAGAAGTACATGGTGGATTCAAAGAATGTAACATCTGCGCTGATCACATACCGCCGACGCAGAGGGTCAAAACACTTGTACCCCTTTTGAGTTCTGGAGTACCCCACAAAGACACACTTGACAGCCCTAGGAGAGAGCTTGTCAGAACCGGGCGACAACTGATGGACAAATGCGACTGACCCAAACACACGAGGGGTAAGAGTGAACAGATCCTTGTTAGGATAAACAAGAGAGAAGGGGATCTGTTCATTCAAGACGGACGAGGGCATACGGTTTATAAGATAACATGCAGTAAGGACTGCATCACCCCAGTAGGAATACGGAACATGACTCTGAATGAGAAGAGACCTTGTGACATCAAGAAGGTGACGGTGTTTTCTTTCTGCAACCCCATTCTGTTGGGACGTATGGGCACAGGATGTTTGGTGAACAATTCCCTTAGAAGAGTAGTAGTTGGCTAGATTATTGGTGCACAATTCTAAGGCATTGTCACTTCTCAAAAATTTGACAGTTGTGGAAAAGACATTCTGAATCTCATTTAAAAAGTGAATAATAATATTTCCAGCTTCAGACTTATTTTTCATTAAAAATACCCATGATGCTCTAGAGAAATCATCCACAAAAACAATATAATACCTGTGTCCCTGAAGATCGGGAACACGACTTGGACCCCAGACATCAACATGAAACAACTCAAATTTGGAGTTACTACTCCGACCTTGACCACTGGGAAACGATGACCTGTGATGTTTTCCCAACTGACACGCCTCACACTGGATAGGTATGTGAGAAAGACTATAAGGTAAGATACGACACAACTTCTGAAGCGGGAGGTGACCAAGACGCAGATGCCACAGGAGAGGAGATACTTGTCCAGCGGGAGAAGAGGTGATTCCAGCAAATGGGGTCTGGTTCAGACGATAGAGGCCTCCTTGCTCATAGCCATGACCAATCACGTTGCCCGTACGGATGTCCTGAAAAATCAAAGAAGATGAATCAAAAATAGCTCGACATTGGAGATCCTTCGTAATCTGGCTGATTGACAATAGATTCATAGAAAAATGCGGTGCATGTAAAACATTCTTGAGCTGCATAGATGATGTCAATCTAATCTCCCCCTGACCCATGATGGGGGAATGAGTGCCATTGGCAATCACTACTGTTCGTCCTGGAGGAATCTGAGTATATCCTGAAAGTAGACTCTGGTCGCCACATAGATGATGTGTAGCGCCTGAGTCCATGATCCATGGCAATGTATCCGATCTACTACTATGTAGTGCAAGTGTACTACCTGAAGTACTCGTAGAGGCAGACGCAGAAGCAGAAGCAGCAACATCTGTATGACTCTCTGTCGTCGGTGCTGGGCCAGATGGTGGGATAATGCCCCTAAGGCGGGCAACCAGATCATCAAAACGCTGATCCAGAGAAGCAGGAGAAGGAGGCTCTATCTGCTCAGCGGCTCGAGCAGATGCAGGAAATCCATGCTTTGAATAGCATGTGTCTTCAGTATGGCCGACTCTGTGACAATATGAGCATGTTGGCCTAGTGCGGCCACCCCTTCCACGGGGAGTACGTCCACGGCCCTGGTAATGAGAGCCACGGCCCCTGTTGGCTGCCATGGCTGAGGGATTCTGGCTAGTGGCTGCAGAAGGTACAGTGATCCTACTCAACCTATGAAAAGCCTCCTCCATGGGAGGAATAGTTGAGTCCGCCAGAATCTGTGAACGAGCAGCCTCATACTCTGGGTCGAGTGCTGCGAGAAACACACCCACCATCGTTGCGTTTCTATATGTCTTTTGCTGCTCTGGCGTGGCGGTAAGCGGCATGAAGCTATGAAGCTTCTCAAACATTCCTCTCAAAGATGTGTAGAGAGAATGTAACGGGCGACCATTCTGCTTTATTGTGAATATATCATGTTGTAGTTGCAGAATTTTTGTCTCATTCTTCGCCTGAGAATATGTTGATGCCAGAATATCCCACATGTCTTTGGCTGTGGGTTGATGTAGAATATCATTGGCAATTTCAATAGCCAATGTGCCGGACAGCCACACCTTGGCATATGCGTCATCTGCCTCCCATGAGGCATGAACTCCAGTCTTCTCTGCAGGCTCGGGCTCTGTGAGAATATGCTTCTTGCCTGTGGACTTCATCATACTCATGAACTGCATTGCCCACAGTTCATAGTTCGTACCATCCATCTTGACAATGGGCGCTGGACCACGAAATGCGCCCATAGATGGGATGTCAGCCTTGCTTTCTGACATGCTGGAAACGAAAGACTGGAGCGACTGAGAGAAAATAATCTTCGTCTACAATGACATAGACGGGATTAGTTGCGTGTGTAGACTTCAAGCAACTAACCCCATGTAGAACCGGCTGTGTGCCCTAGGGTTTTGGGACTTAGGGCACGTAGGCACGTGCAAAGAGCACGCGCACACGCACTTGGAGGATCACGCGTGCACTTGAACACGCAACTGGAGGATCACGCCACAGTCGCACAGGAGCAGTGCGCACACGAGGCGATGCCCGCAGTCGCGAGAGGCGATCAGAGAAGATCTCCGATCAACGGCGATGTGCGCACAAGCGCCGACGATGCGCGAGATATGCGCACAGCCGATGCGCGCACAGGCGCGAGCAGCGATCGGAGAGGAGGCGGCGCCGATTCGAGAGAGAGAGGGAGAGAGGCCGGTGGGTGGGGTGTTAGGTTTAGGGTTTCGAGGACTCCGGTCTAGGACCGTCGCTCTGATACCATGTTGGAAAACGTGAATGAGTTGTTTATTCCATAGCCCTAGGCTCTCTTATATAGGGGAGTAGCCTATGGGTAAATTACATAGAGAGGATAACAAGAGAAATAAAATAGCAAAGAGGTACAATAACTCAAAGTGCGTCAACAATGCCCAAGTACTTGAATAAGTTGATTAAAAATAGCTTACTATATAGATTGCCTATTAAAAGAGTTGCCCCTAAAACACCTTGTGATGCTTGCTCTTTCATAAAACTCCACGTACATCTAAACTGCAAGAATTATAACACTTAGATTTGTTTGGACCAACTAGAGTAGAAATTACGCCCTAAGTATTTGAATAAGTTGATTAAAAATAACTTACTATATAGAGTGCCTATTAAAAGAGTTACCCCTAAAACACCTTGTGATGCTTGCTCTTTCAGAAAACTCCACGTACATCTAAACTGCAAGAATTATTACACTTAGATTTGTTTGGACCAACTAGAGTAGAAAGCTCAAGTGGTCGTAGATATTGTCTTGTAATTGCGGATGATTACTTCAAGTTTACTTGAGACCATCTCCTTAAAAACTAAAGATCAAATAATGGAATCTTTTTTTTAAATTTCCTGTATTTGTAAAAAGAAAGAATAATGAAATCGTCAAAAGTCGTATAAACTAAAGAGGAGAATTTAAAAATGAACGCTAAAAATCACCAAGCTTTGTGAAAAACATGGAATAAATAGGATTATTCTTGTCTAAGAGCACATCAACAAAATGTAGTAGAAAGAAGAACAGAACATCACAAGAATGTGCATGAGCCTTACTAACTGAATCCAAATTACCAAATTCGGCCGAAAGCAACTAATAGAGCGGGCAATCCTTAAAAAGCCAAGCTTTGAACTTTATTAGAACATAAATTCAAAAATACACTATCTCAAAAGATTTTAAAGTATATGTTTTACATTAAACACAATAGACTATTAAGATAAATACCTAATAATCAACGTATATTCATTAGATATTCAACTCATAGTAAGCCATATAAGGTTTTGAACAAGAACATCTTAATTGTTGAAGAAACAATGTACATCGATGAAAATCCACAAAAATTAAAAAAAACAAGAAAATATAATTGAAGAAGAAGAGAATCGAACCTTTATAGATATAATTATGATAAAAGATACTAATAAGCATAACCTACATAAGGAGTGGATCTCTAACAAGGAACAATCTAAAGTTCAAAAAATTGGAGAAGCATCAGATAAAGTAAAAACAATATCATAATTTAACATTAATCACAATTTAACATTAGCTTTGTATTTGGTGCATATGCCTAAAAAATAGAACCTAATAACGTAAATGATGCATTATAAAACAAATTTTGGATAATTACAATGCAAGACGAACTTATCCAATTCATAAGAATGAAGTATGTGAATTAGTATCTATACATGAAAACACCTCAATAATTAAAACTAAATGGGTTTACATAAACAAAAGAAATGAGGAAGGTTAAGTGATTAAAACATGCTAGGTTAGTGGCCCCGGGATACAACTAACATGAAGACACAAACTTCGAGGAAACTCATGTTCCAGTAGCCAGACAAAAATCAAATAGAAGGTTACTTGCATATTTTACTTGCTTAGATATTAAACTTAATCAAATAAATGTGAAATGTATTTTTCTTAATAGTTCTCTAAAAAGTGTTTGTTAAACAACTACATGTTTTTATTGATGACGATAAACACGAATATCTTTACGAGTTGAATAAAGCTTTATATGGTTCAAAACATGCATCTATAGATTTCGCTAAGATAATATAAGATGAATTTGATTTAAAAAAGGCTTACGATTCTGTTCCATGAGAGATATTATGGAGAGTTTTGGAGAAGAGACAAGTGCATGTCCTATACACTAACCTCATAAAAGAAAGATATGTATGATAGGGCTTCATCTTGCGTAAGATACAGTCTAGGAAGACTGACTATTTTGATATCAACATTGGTCTGCATCAAGGTTCAACTTTGAGTCCATTCCTTTTTACTTCGATTATAGACGAGTTGACAAGTCGCATTCAGCATGGGATACCTTGGTGTAAGTTATTTGTTGATGATATTGTGTTGATTGATGAGACTAGAGATGGAGTAAATGGGAAGCTTGAGGTTTGGAGACATGCATTGAAGACCAAGGGATTTCGTATAAGTAGGGCTAAGACTGAATATATGGAGTGTACTTTTGATGGAAGCAACGGTGAAGGAATCGAGTTTAAGATTAGTAATGATAATATTCAGAAGAGAGATTCTTTTAGATACTTGGAATCTATTTTGCAACATGATGGGGAAATTGATGGAGATGTTACAAATAAAATAAATGCAGTTTGGCTAAAGTGGAGAGGAGCCTCTATTGTCCTCTGTGATAAGAAAATTCCTTTGAAAATCAAAGGGAAGTTTTACAAAGCAGTTGTGAGACCTACTATGCTCTATGGATCTGAGTTGCCATGTGAATCATAGACATGTGCAGAGAATGGCAGTAGTAGAAATGAAAATGCTAAGGTAGATGTATAGACACACACACACGAAAATATCGGATTCGAAATGATGCCATCAGAAGGAAAGTTGGTGACTTGGTGTAGCTCTGATCGAGGATAAGATGCGAGAAAATTGCTTAAGGTAGTTTGATCATTTGCAAAGGAGGGTAGCTGATACACCGATGAGGAGATGCGAGTTTTGGAATGTTGAGCCGGTTAAAAGAGGGCGAGAAAGGCCCAAGAAGTGTTGGAAATACGAAGGGATCTTAGTTTTTTGGATCTAAACCCGAGAATGACCCAAGACATATATGATGGAGACAAAGAATCCATGTAGTTGACCCTACTTAATCTGGGAAAAGGTTTTGTTGTTGGTGTTGTAATGCAAGATGAATTTGAGATAAGTCTCGTTGGAAAAATTGGTTTTCCCAAGGAAAACAAATTCAATATCTACCTCAAGGGGTCTTCATTACTTAGACTAAGTACATCTAAGATTTGCTAAAAAGATCAAGAATGATTTTATGTTGATGAGCAGTGATGGGAAATGTTGGTAGTTGATATTCAATTCGTCGTGTCAGTGACTAAGTATTAGTCGGCAATCGATGAGTAATCGGATTTTGTCGAACTTTAGTTGGCTTTTATTTTTAATTATTTTATAAATATAAAACATTGTTTATACAAATATTCTTATATTTTTATATAAATATGCATACTTCAATACTATCAATAATGAAATAAAAAACAATTAAATTCCAATCGAAGATTAAATTTGCTTTAAAGACTAGAAAAAATTAATCAACCACCCCCGACCCAACTAAATGGATTGACTAGACAACCTAATTGGCCTTTTGCAGCTATGTTGATGAGAAAAATAAAGATATTGAATAAAATACCGAGGTATGATAGGTTCTTTATTGTATCTTATGCTAGTAGATCGATATTCTTTTTAGCACATGCTTTTTTGCTAAACTTCGACCATCCTCAAAAGAAAGTCTCCTAAATGGCGTAAAAAAGATCTTAACATAATTAAAAGATATAATTATGGTTTATGTTACATTAGATCATCAAACCTTGAAGTAAAATTTTTTATGGATGTTGATTATGCCAATATTAGAACTAATACGAAAAGTACCGGTGGGACATGTCATAACCTTGGAAATGCACTGGTCTCGCTTTTCTCCAAGAAACAAAACTATGCATCATTATCAACAAAATAACTACCCATTTAAATAGTCTGGTGGTAGTGCAGTGTGCCTGCCACTCAAAAGAACATGGTTCAAATTCCCCCTTGTAGGAGTTGTGTTAGGTAGTCAACAGCAACGTAAAAAATAGTCGAATCTTTCATCATGGATTTGAGCAAGAATCCATGTAGCTTGCCCTAATAATAGTGGGAGAAGGCTCCGCCATTGTCAACAAAATAAGTTGAATATATATCTTCTTTTGCATTTCACACGTATTGTGAAAGAAATAAACCTTAAATGACCTTGGATTAGAACTCGATACAGCTAAAAATACTGTATGACAACACCAGTGCAATTAACTAGTATAAAAATCATGCTTTACACTCAAGAACTAAACACATTGTTATATGGTGAATAATTGAGAATGAATGCAATGATTTATTGAAGGGGATAAGGAGTTTCTTATATATCGGAAAACCCTCGAGCCCAAGTGGAGATAATTACATAAGAGACCCCCAAATTGTTACATGACTCAATAAGAAAAATAGAAGATAATCGAATATTTTCAACACTCCCCCTTGAGTTGGAGCATATATATCGATCATTTTATTGTAGCGTTTTGCTACTGTTTCTCTTTGTCTTTCTTTGTTATATTTAAATAAATTTTGGGGCGAACACCGCTGAGTGTCTCCCCCTTTTTTGGTCTCAAAAAATATATATAATCAATAATGCTCAACTTGAAAATCAACCAAGATATGTGTTTCTTCACCATGCCTTATTGAATATATCAGCAAGCTAAAGGTCCGTGGAGATATGAGGAGTAGTAATCTTCCATCCTCGTATTACATCTTGAATGAAATGGAAATTAACTTCAATGTGCTTGGTCCGCTCATGGAATACATGATGCAATGTTTGAAGCGAACTTGTTGTCACGTTACAGAGGGACATGAGTAATACCAGGAAGTCTAAGCTCTTGTAGAAAGGAGACTAACCAAGTAATCACACAAGTAACTTGGGACATCGCCCTGTATTCAGCTTCTACACTCGATCTAGAGACAACGATATGCTTTTTGTTTCGTAATGTAACAAGGTTCCCTCCAACAAACATGGCATAACCAATGGTAAATCGTCTATCCTCAGGGGAATTAGCATGGTCAGCATTTGCGTAGGCGGTGATGTCAGTGTAGCCATTGGTCCCATAGAAGAGGCTTTTTCCTGGAGATTCCTTCAAGTATCGAAGGATCAAGAGAACATCCTGCCAATGATTGTAGCAAGGTTTTTCCATGTGTCGGTTTGCTCTACTTACAGCATATAATATATCTGACCTTGTGACAGTAAGGTAGAGCAGTTTGTCCGCTAGGCTTAAAAGAGACATTTTCCTGAAGATTCCTTCAAATTGAAGGATAAAGAGAATATCCTGCCAATGACTGTAACAAGGCTTCTTCATGTGTTGGCTAGCTCTACTCACAGCATATAATATGTCTAGCCTTGTGACAATAAAGTAGAACAGTTTGTCCACTAGACTTATATATCATGTAGTATCCTCAAACTCAAGATCAATGGATGTAACATGTTTCTGAAGTTACGTTGGGATGCCAGATGGCTTGCATCCAAATATGCCAAGCTCTGTAAGAATGTCTAGTCAATACTTCCGTAGTGATAGGTGTAGCCCCTATATAGTGTGTATCACCTCGAAAGGAAGTATCTAAGTTGATCAAGATCATTGGTTACAAACACCTTCTGGAGGAAGGCCTTGGCCTCTAGAATGCATGTTTCATCATCACCAATAATCACCATGTCATCAACATAAACGACCAATATCACAGTGCTAGGAGTCGTTCATCTGACAAACATAGAATAATCAGATGTTCGTTCTAAGGAAGCCAAGTGAACTGATCTCAGAGACAAGCCTCCCAAGTTCGTGGACTCTACTTTAGGCCTATAAATGGCCTTACGGAGTCAATACGCACTCTCCCTCGGTAAAGTAACCTGGTGGTTGCATCAGGTAAACCTCCTCCTTAAGGTCACTATAAAGAAATTCATTCTTCACATTTAGCTAAAATATGGGCAAATTCATATTAGCAGCAACAGAGAGAATAGTGCGAGACCCTATTTGAGCCACCAGAGAGAATGTCTCAAAATACTCCACATCATAGGTCTGAATAACTCTCTTTGTCGTGAGTCTGGTCTTTAATCTGTAAATGGAGCCAATAGGAGACTGCTTGATCGTAAAGATCCGTATGCATGCAATTGCCTTGACACTAGGATACAACACAAGATCCTATGTGCCTCTAGAAATAAGTGCATCCATCTTATAATCCATGGTCTTTTTCCAACCATGGTCCTAAAGTGTATTGTGATGATCATGAGGAGTTAGTAAATAAGAGCATCAGTAAACTGTCTGTCACAACAAGATAGAGAATCAGTGGAAGTAAAATGTGACAAGGAATGTATATTACATTACATTTATGTTCTCTGATATAAGTAGTTCTGATGGGACATCTGGAGCAACAGTGGTGGGAATACTTCACTGTTCAAGAAGGCGCTATGTGGTATTCAGTCGGAGGGGTTACTACATATAGAGTATGCGGTATACATGAGAGTATGCGGGGAGTATGCCATTTTATGCGGTTTGGTAATTTTATTATTAAAAATATAAATAAAAAAATTAATATTATGATAGTATCCTCAACCGGGAGAGTGTGCGAGGAGTATGTGGTTTTATGCGAGAGAGTATGCAGGGAGTATGCGGTTTTATGCGGGAGAGTATGCGGTTTTATGCGGGAGAGTATGCAGTTATATGTGGGAAGTATGTGTTTTTATGTTATTATGAGGATAACAAAAAAATATTTATTAGAAAAGCGATCGAGTAGGCGACCGCATGGGGGCATACTCAGTCGAGTATGCGGGTTAACCCGTAAACATGGTCGTTACACCATACTCGGAGCGACAAGGCTACTAAGTACGATTATGTGGCCGAGTATGCGGTTTACTCGGCCGCTTTCCTGAATACTTGGACACTTGAAGAAGGCACATCAACCTACAAGGAACATGCAATGATATAGAGTGAAGATGAACAATGTGTTCCTTTTGAAGACGATGTGAGGTAGCAGAATCCCCAATCACTGACAGACCGAGTAAAGTAGCTAGTATATTAAAAAAGGTGACATAGGCAGAAACATAGTAGAGATGACTACTAGGATCATAGCACCTATACCCCTTTTGGGTCCAAAAGTAGCCAAGGAACACACATTTGATTGCATGAGGAGAAAATTTATCTGTAGTTTGAAACTTACGAACAAAAACAGTGCCACCAAATATTCTTGATGGAAGAAGAAAGGGTTGCTCATCAGTATGCATGAGTGAAAAAGAAGTTACCTCATTGAGTAACGAAGAAGGTACCTTATTGATGAAGTAGGTGGTTGTGAGAACAGCATCCCTTCAGTAGTCCTTGGGAACCTTCGTGAAAGCGGCCAAAGTATGGACAATTTCCAGAAGGTGGCAAAGTTTCCTTTTCGCTAGCTTATTATGTTGTGAGGTATACGGAGAGGAGATCTGGTGAAGGGTTCCATGAGTGGTAAAAAAAGATACCAAATCTTGTTGAGTGAATTCAAGAACAGTGCTTGTCTTGATAATCTGAATACAAGTAAAGAAAGATATTTTGATAAACTAAAAGGATTTGACAATTTTATTAATACCTAACCATTCCTTTCTTAAATAGACCCAAGAAGATCTTTTATAATCATCTACAAAGACATCAAAATATCGATGACTGCCTATAGCATGGAGCAAACAAGGTCCTCAAATATCACAATGGACTAGAGAAAAATGTGATTGTTGACATGGTCAATCCTAAGTGGAAAAGAGGCTCGATGATGTTTATCGAACAAACATGCTTTACACTCAAATGGCTTCAGTGATGATAGTTCGGGAAACATATAGGTATGAGCTCTAGCAGATGGATGACCTAACCGCAAATGCCACAAGAACGGGTTAGCAGAAACAAATACAACACCATCAAAAATAGAATCAGTATGTATATCAAGATAGTAGAGGTTGTTCTTCTCATGTCCCCCGCCAAAAATCAAAATCGTTCGGATGTCCTAAAAATAGATATAGAACTCATAAAAAATCACTCGACAATTCAAATCAACACATAGCTTATAAACATACGATAAGCCAAGGCCCTAGATATCGATTTCGGTCACCATTTCGGTGACCGATCGAAACCGAATTTCGATGGAATTTCGATCAAATTTCGACCGAATTTTCGATCATTTTTTGTACTAGGGCCCTCATATTTCGGTCATTTCGACCATTTTGATTGAACTTCGATTTCGACCGGATATCGATATTCGACAGAAAGTCGACCGAATTTTGCTGAAATTTAAGGCCATGCAATAAGCCCAAAGAAAAGTCTGGAGTGCAGTAAAATCCAATGAGCCTGAGCTTGGAGGAAAATTCCATAGTCCAAATAGTGGTAGAAAGAGAATAGACAGCATTTGCTAGCCTAACCAACTTCACAGTGAAAGAGGGTTAAGAGGAGGTCATCAAACTACTTTCTCCCATCAAGTGAGTAGGCACATCATAGTCAATAATCCATTTTGGTATTGTGGCAAAAGCAGGGTTAGTTACAGCACCTGAGGTAGTTGTCAGATACACATTAGGAGTAGTCTCATTGGGATAGAGTTATGTAGAAAATGAATCAGGTGGGAGTAATCTGTGGCGGAGAGTTGGACTATTTGTCCACTAAAGTCATGATTAAAAGGTGTCTCTAACCCAGATGCATCATATCATATGCCAAAGTAGCATATGCTTGAGGAGGGAAGCCAAACTTCGACCAGCATCGCTTAGAATGGTGGTTCCCTCACGGACATGGAAGGACATATCGGTATCGGTATCGGTGCCATGTCGATACCGATATATCGCCGATAAATCGATGATATATCGACCCATATCGCCGACATCGGACTGAGATTGTGCTTTTTTGGCTTGTCGATACCCGATATCGACCATATCGGCGATATATTGGTGACCTGTCGATACCGATATATCGCCGATATATCGTCGATATATCGCGATATGGCCGTCCATGCTCACGGACAATGGAAGCACTGAGCACTGCCACGACCATGGCCCAAATTACAACCACGACCAGAGTCACAACCTTAACCTCCATGGAAGTTGTGTCAACTGCCTCTCCAAGAGAAGGCAAGGAAGGTCGAGTTCTCAATTTGCAGAGAAGAAGCACAGCTAGTAGTGGTCTCAAGCTCTTAAAGACGATCAAAGATGACCTTGATTGATGGTAGAGTATCAGATGTAAGGAATTGCTTCTTCACAGTCTTGTAGCAAGGATGTAGGCCAGCAAGAAATATGTATACTTGTCACTCGAACCTCTCATCTCATGTTTTGGGCAACAACTTGGTTGAAAGATGGTGAGTTCCTCGTAGAAACCACTGAGATGCTGGTAGTACTCCACAAGAGTGGACTCCCCTTGAGAAGCGAACCAGATCCGCAGGTAGACGTCGGCCAGACGTGACTTGATAGTTTGTTGAAAATAAGTCTATGCTAGTTCATCCCACATATCCTTTATGGTGTCCTTATATAGAAGATTTACCGCAATATAGGACTCAATGCTATTAGTCATCCATGTCATGACCTAATAGTCATCCCCAAGCCCAAAACCATAGCCCTTAGCAGTCTCCTTTAGAGGTTCTTTTGTCAATATAGAGATCTTCCATTGATCACCAACGAACACCTTGAAGGCCCATGACCAGAGCACGTAGTTCTCCATGCCGTTGAGTTTGATAGAAATCCCCTGAACCATCATAGAAAATGTAGTAAATGGGGGTTTTGTCTTGGTAGCAGTCGTGGCCATCACAAGCAAGGGTAGAGAGAATAATAGGTTGTCGAAATCATCTAGTGCATCCCATAAAGGGGGTAGAGTATGATGCTAAGGTAGCAGTCGGAGAGAAGGTACTAGAGATGCTAGAGGTGCACGTCAAAGGAAGATGCAGGAGGCGCTAGAGGCACATAGATAGTCTAGATAGGGTGTTGTACAGTTTCTTGGTTATTCAGCATAATAGGGCGATGGTTCCCTTGACTATCTTGCATACAGCAATATGTCTTAGCGCACATGGGCGGCATAACATGTAATATGTGGAGGGCAACGAAGCCCTTAGTTGCACAGCATGGTGTCTTGTCGACCCCCTGGAGGTGGCAGGAGTTGCCGCCTAGGCTCCTAGCGATGGTAGGGTTACCTGTGGGGCCTGGCAGTGGTGGGTCTCTTTCGAAAAAGAAGAGGGGGCAGAGGAGATGGATTTTTGCAGCTGTGACGAGTTGCACAAACCTTGAACGTGTCCACAAAGAAGAAGGTTTGGTGGTGGCAGTAAGGAGATTGGGTACAAGCCATGGCCTACGCCATTGTTTTGATACCATGTGGAGAATAATTGTGAATAAAATGAATGATTTATTCAAGAAGTATGGGGTACCTTATATAGCGGGAAACTCTAGAGCCCATATGGAGATGATTTCATAGGAGACCTCAAAGGGTTATATGACTTAATAAATAAATAATGATAATCAAATAGCTGCCTTCAACAATTATTAGATATCACTTCTTAAGAGATTGTGCATTGAAAGGAGGAATAATTGTTGATTCCATAAACACTGACAATCAACTTCTTAAAATATCCAATAAAGTATACAATCTTGAAAGATTTGTATGCTTTAAGAAACTTAGGGTTATGTAAACTTAATGATATTTCTTTGGGGGGTTTTACATTTATTTCCCTCTTAACTTCTACAATATTAGTTACACAATATTAGTTACATCCCTCCCTTTTTTGGAATATCAATTGTGACCTTGACTTTTTGCTTCATTATCACGTGTAATCTTGCTTCATATTGGTCGTCAAAGAGTTGAACTAAACCATGATTTATTCAAATCATGGTGTGGTTAAGAGGGGCATGATGGTAAAAACAAAACTCTCCCATCCACCCCCAGCCCCTCAAACACAACCTCCTCCTGCATCGACCACCTTGCTTGAAAACCTTCGTGCACCAATAGGAAATAGAGCATAGACATTACTCCAACTACAATGGTATCTAAAACAACAATGTCAAGGAGCATGGAGCTCGAGAGGATTTCTTCATTCCCCAACGGGCACAACAAGGTGGACTCCATCACTTCCCCTGATTTAAAGAAGCAAAGCAGCACAAATTTACCAATTGAAAGTTGATGCAACGAGAAAAGTAGGGGTAAAACTAGTGACGAAAACGGCATAAACATATGAAATGTGGGAACATAAGTTGAAGAGATGGGATTTTTCATATTGATTCCCCATTACTGAGAGTGTTGCAGTAGAGATTTATGGGATGGGAAATGAGATCCTCCCTCTACAGTTTCTGATATTTCTCCCTCTTTCACTCTCCTTCTAGCCATGAACTTCACAGAGCGATCGAGGGTTTTCAAAAGGGTAATAGGGTTTCCCCCTTTTCGCGCTCGGCTCGTGTGGATTAGGCATAGGACATGCAGCACGTACAAGAGTTTCTTCCATTTGTGCAAGAGGAGGGGGTGAAGGAGGTGGGAGGCGAAGGAGGTGGGGGCAACAGAGGAGGGGGTTGGAGGGCTTGGGGCGAAAGAGGAGACGGAGGAGGAGGTGGTGATGGGTTTAAAGAGGAGGAGGAAGAGGAAGAAGATAAAGGACATATCTAGCCTAGCTATTCAATCTAATTACCTTTGTGCCCAAAAATTAACATCTGTTTGGGGTGTGGATGGACGACAACAAACATGAAAGGCATAAGTGATAACGAAGGAAAAAGACCGGAGCATAACGGATATTGCAGAAGTCGAGAGGGGAACAAATGCAAAAAAACCCTTTTTAAGGTAATAATATTTCTCAGAATCCTTCTTAATATATTCGACATTAAAATTATTGGTAGATAAAATATGCCATTCATGAAGTACAATAAAAAGGGGGGGATAGAAATCTTTACCTATGACTCCAGTTAAAAAGGAGAAAGCTAAGTCCAATAAAAGGGGAAGAGAACCTAGATATGTTTAAGGGAGAGCTAAGAAAGATCAAGTATTTATCTTCTTGATAATGACAAAAATGAAAGAGGAAACTTGAAGTAATTAATCTTCAATTGGGAGAGGGTCTAAAAGATTAAAAAGCACTTCAAAAATAAATATAAGTTTTGTTAATAACAAAATGGAGAGATTGTTAGCGATCGAGATTTTGATAATAACAAAGAATCACTTGTATACTTGTTTTTTTCTAGTAAATATTTAAAGTAGATGAAAGCTTGAAGAAGGTGTGTACTAAAACCTGAGAAGCCTCTTATAAGACAACAAAGCATAGGAAGCTATGCTACTGAAATCAAGAGATAAAAGAATCAACATCTCAAAAGCTTGAGACTTAAGCCAAAAGCTCAAAGACAGAGAATGAAGATTGGGAGTCTTGGAAGCTCAAGAATGAGCAGAGGTCAAGCAAAGGTGGTTTTGCGAAGAGCACCAAATCGAATGATTTATGTAGTTTTTATCTTTGTCGAAAACATGTCTTACAAATATCATATTTTCTAATGCACAAGCAAAAAAATTAGCCAAATTAGTCGACTATTCATGTTTTCAGGTCACTAGTTTCACCTTGGATAAACTTGTGAGTTTTTTTAGTCGACTATTCTTGAATTCCAAATATCACATTCTAGATTCTATTTTTCAACCAACTATACATTATCTACGACCGACCAAAATATCATTCAATCGATTATCTGAAAAATCCCATTCGACTAACTGATTCTAACCAAATATAGTAAACATGCTCATTGTCTCTATTTCAATCCACTAGGCCAAAGTCCAGCCAACTAGTATTTACCCCAACAGTCATTTTATGGAATGTCGATAACAATTACCCAGATCATTAAGACTTTCAATTAACTAACATCTTACTCCAATCGACTGTCATTTGACCATCTTTCTCAGTTGGCCAATTTTCTATGAGACGCATATTTTGATACTAGTTGGTAACCCTCTACCTAATCCTAGTTGCTTACCTTAAATGGCTATACGGACTTCCTACACCTATAAATAGGACTACTACATCCATTTACATAAAATATACGCTAAGAAATCGTATTTACTTCTAAGTTAGTTGTAAGATACTATACTCTTAATTGTGTGTAATTTTAAAGCTCTCAAGTTCGCAATCATGCTCTCAAGTGATGTCGTCATCTCCACGTGTTTAAGAGCATCTCTCGCCTTGTTCATAAACTTGGGCTTAAGCATTTTGGGTGGTTTTGTCAACAGATCTATTTGGACGCGAATCCAACAAGTTGTCAGGGTCAGTTTTCCTCGATAACGGACCAAGGACCTAAGCCTGGGACATTACAAATGGTATCATAGCCAATTTTCCTTTAATAGTAGAAAGAGCTACCCGAGAGGTGGAGTCACCCCTACAAAAGATAGGAGGAAATGGCTAGCCGAAGCGTGCAGCCGCCACTGTCATTGGGAATAAGTGGTGGGTCATGTCGCAACAAGGACATTGCGAATACAAGTGAGCAATGTTCAGGAAGGCGCTATGCGGTATTCAGTCGGAGGGGTCAATGCATAGAGAGTATGCGGTATGCGGGAGAGTATGCGGGGAGTATGCGGTTTTATGCGGTTTGATATTTTTTATTATTAAATATATAAATATACAAATTAATATTTAATATTATGTTAGTATCCTCAGTCAGGAGAGTATGAGGGGAATATGCGAAAGACTATGCGGTTTCATGCGGGGAGTATGCGGTTTTATGCGGGGAGTATGCGGTTTTAAGTTATTATGTGGGTGGAGTTATTTGATTTTAGATTAAATAAAAAAAGTTCTATCAGAAAAGCGACCGAGTATGCGGTCGCATAGGGGGTATACTCGGCCGAGTATGCGGGTCAACCCACACACATGGTCATTTAATCATACTCGGAGTGGCAAGGCCCCCGAGTACGAGTATGCAGCCGAGTATGCTGCTTACTCGGCTGCTTTTCTGAACACTGCATGTGAGGGAGGTTGAAATACGCATACCCCTAAACATAGTCCCACATCTAAAATTCACAAAGTGTGAGAGTGGGTTATAAGTGGTGGGGACTACTAATTGACAACTTGGGCTTAAGCATTTTGAGTGGTTGTCAATAGATCCAATTTACAAGACAAGTAAGCTTGTACATTCGATTTATATGCTAACAAGGCATTGTTCTTCTTGTTACCGTTGTTGTATAGTATATGGATTGTGTGTTCCTTTCTCTTAGAAAGAAAATCTCCTTCGAGGTTTGTCCAAGGAGAGATATAGGTCATACGTAAGGTTGTGATATCCTCGATTTCAGGCATAGCCTTAAATGTTGATTTCGACCAACGTATCAATGACCAGATAAAATCGAAATATCGACGACCTATCATCGATATTGTTAACATTTCAAGCTATTTCGATCGAATTCGTGAAAATGCAAAGTAGCCCATGTTAAATTTTGGCTTTTCATGTTGATTTCAGCTACTTGTCAAAACTGAAATTCAATCGAATTTCCTTGAAATCTGAGGCAAAGAATCCATGTAGCCGATCCAGCTTAATGTGGGAGAAGGCTTTGTTGTTGTTCAACGAAATTTGAGGCTATGATTTCAAGTAGCAAGCTAATGGACACAAACTTCACCGAGAATGCAAAGGGGAATCCTAGAATAGGAAGTTCTGGATCATGGACTCATGGTTTTTCCCGGTGTGGGTTTTCGCATTAAAATCGACATGTAAATTGTGGTTTACATCATCTATTATATTCTTATGGGTTGTAACTTTTTAAGTTCCTAAGTGTTATTAAAAATATTGTCGATGCACAATTCACCCCCTCTCGAGCCTAACTCACATAATTATGCTAAATTGTCGATCTACTTCCCTAATAATGCTAGAATACATAAATGGATATATGAAATGAAAACCAGAATCCTTTTACACAAAAAGATGCTCCGGTTAGGGGATACAATGTAATAAGTAGAAATACATAAGTACCATTGAAGGGATACGATTCAAACTCCAACACCCCCTCTAAGGTTGAAGTATGGAGATCATTCATGCTCAGCTTGTCAAAGCAACCCTTAAACAACTCCATTCAATAAATATTTGTCGCAATTTAGACAATTATCATGTATTCATTCTCTTAACTCAAGCAATAGATTACTACTTATAACTTTTTTCAACAAGTGGTTTTTTTCATCAAGTAAACCTTTTAATACACCCTCTAAAGCTCAAATCTTTGGGATGTTACATATACAATGCCTCACAAATATCCCCATATAAATGCATTCTTTAGTATATAGCTAATGTAAATACCAATCACGGCCACATGACAGTAGGAAGGAAAAGTCAAAGATACACGAGATGGGCCAACGGAAAGAAGGTGTCAAAGAAGTCCACCCCCGAATGTCCAACAAACCCTCTTGCAGCCATTATGGCCTTGTCCCTCACAACGAACTTGTTTGATGTGTGCTTCAGCTTCACTATGAACACCTATTTGAATCCACTCCTAACCAACAACAAGGTACACCAAAGTCCAAGCTCCCTTAGATATAAGAGTTGTCCTCTCCTCCTACAGAGCACCTTCCCCTAGGGCTAAAGAGCACGAATGTAAGAAATATAAATATGCACTACTATGAATACTTTTACAGATTGCGTGTAGCCGACACTATTGAGAGTCAAAGACATTAACTGAGAAATCCGATGCAATAGGCAATTGTGAGGCTTCTTCCTAAGAGCAATGATAAAGTAAGATCCTATGCACTATCCATATCCTCACAAACATCAATCACTAGACATAGTACCATAACGAAATATCTCAGACTCGTAAACTACCTCAGGTTGAGATGTTAGTTGAATCTGAGAAGAAGGGTACAATGTCTATATTAAACCTAAGCCCACTACCATTCTACACATGAAAATCTATAATATTACGAGGTAAAGATACATAAGACAAGAGGTGCAAACTCTAAAGTATTCTCCAAAGGACCAATCGAGGCATGGTTTCCTACATTTGAGAAAAAAAGAAATGAACTCGAAGAAAGTCGCATCATTGACATATAAACAATAAGATCTATGATCATAACATCAAATACTAGTAATTCCTAGTCTACCCAAGGCCGTTGCTGCAAATCGGTCCTTTTCGGACTCCAAATAATTTATTAATGCAACATAACTCAAGAGAAAGCTCTAATACCATGTGATAGTTAAAGCAATCGATTTTTCCTCTAAAGAGAGAGTTGAAGACCCCATAGTCATTATGGTATAGTTATAAATAAATAGCATCTAATCTTATATCTCAATCACTACATAGTATAAATCCAAGTGAAGATAACTGTGACAAGGCAGGATAGATAGAAATCGAAGGTGAAGGTGGTGGGTTTCTTCACAAATGGGTTTTCCTCCCGAGTTAGTTAGTACTCTGTAGGGCTAGAGGGGTGGCAACGATCGGTAGGAGATTTGCAGAAAGCCTACAATGGGAAGAGCATACATGAATACATAACATCAATCCAGGACCATTACTCTAATAATACGAGGACGAAGATAGTGAATTGATATTTTGTATTGATGATCTACGTTTATTATAAGCAAGGTTTAGGAAATATGTATGTGCATAAGTTCGGATAGGTCGTCGAATAAGCGGTATGCGGTGGCATTTCCAAGGTATATGCCACCTCCATCATCTATTATAACTAGATGTATAATACAACAAAGCATAGGAAGCTATACTGCTGAAGTCAAGAGATAAAAGAATCAACATCTCAAAAGCTTGAAACTTAAGCCCAAAGCTCAAAGACAGAGAATGAAGATTGGGAGTCTTGGAAGCTCAAGAATGAGCAGAGGTCAAGCAAAGGTGGTTTTGCGAAAAGCACCAAATCGAATGATTTATGTAGTTTTTATCTTTGTCGAAAACACGTCTTATAAATTTCATATTTTTTAATGCACAAGCAAAAAAGTTAGCCAAATTAGTCGACTAATCACGTTTTCATTTAACTAGTTTCACCTTGGATAAACTTGTGAGTTTTTTTAGTCGACTATTCTTGAATTCCAAAAATCACATTCTAGATTCTATTTTTCAACCGACTATACATTATCTACGACCGACCAAATATCATTCAATCGATTATCTCAAACATCCCAGTCGACTAACGATTCTACCAAAATCTAGTAAACATGCTCATTGTCTCTATTTCAATCAACTAGGCCAAAGTCCAACCGACTAGTATTTACCCCAATGGTCATTTTATGGAATGTCGATAACAATTACCCAGATCATTAAGACTTTCAATTAACTAACCTCTTACTCTAATAGACTGTCAGTTGACCATCTTTTTCAGTTGGCCAATTTTCTATGAGACCCATATTTTGATACTAGTTGGTAACCCTCTACCTAATCCTAATTGCTTACCTTAAATGGTTATACGGACTTTCTACACCTATAAATAGGACTACTACATCCATTTACATAAAATATACGCTAAGAAATCGTATTTACTTCTAAGTTAGTTGTAAGATACTATACTCTTAATTGTGTGTAATTTTAAAGCTCTCAAGTTCGTAATCATGCTCTCAAGTGATGTCGTCTTCTCCACATGTTTAAGAGTATCTCTCGCCTTGTTCATAAACTCGGGCTTAAGCATTTTGGGTTGTTTTGTCAACAGATCCATTTGGGTGCGAACCCAACAAGTTGTCAGGGTCAGTTTTCCTCGATAACGGACCCGGGACCTAAGCCTGGGACATTACAAATGGTATCAGAGCCAATTTTCCTTTGATAGTGGAAAGAGCTACCCGAGAGGTGGAGCCACCCCTACAAAGAAATAGGAGGAAATGGCTACCCGAAGCGTGCAGCCGCCACTATCACTGGGAATAAGTGATGGGTCATGTCGCAACGAGGACATCGCGAATACAAATGAGGGAGGTTGTAATACTCATACTCCTAAACATAGCCCCACATCTAAAATTCACAAAGTGTGAGAGTGGGTTATAAGTAGTGGGGACTACTAATTGACAACTTGGGCTTAAGCATTTTGAGTGGTTGTCAACGGATCCAATTCACAAGACAAGTAAGCTTGTACATTCGATTTATATACTAACAAGGCATTGTTCTTCTTGTTACCGTTGTTGTATAGTATCTAGATTGTGTGTTCTTTCTCTTAGAAAGAAAATCTCCTTCGAGGTTTGTCCAAGGAGAGGCATGGGTCATACGTGAGGTTGTGTTATCCTCGATTTCAGGCATAACCTTAAATGTTGATTTCGACCAATGTATCGATGAACAGACAAAATCAAAATATCGACGACCTATCGTCGATATTGTCAACATTTTAGCTATTTCGATCGAATTCGTGAAAATGCAAAGTAGCCCATGTTAAATTTTGGCTTTTCATGTTGATTTCAACTATTTGTCAAAACTGAAATTCAATCGAATTTTCGCAAAATCTGAGGCAAAGAATCCATGTAGTCGATCCTGCTTAATGTGGGAGAAGGCTTTGTTGTTGTTCAACGAAATTTGAGGCTATGATTTCAAGTAGCAAGCTAGTGGACACAAACTTCACCGAGAATGCAAAGGGGAATCCTAGAATAGGAAGTTCTGGATCATGGACTCATGGTTTTTCCCGGTGTGGGTTTTTGCATTAAAATCGACATGTAAATTGTGGTTTACATCATCTATTATATTCTTATGGGTTGTAACTTTTTACGTTCCTGAGTGTTATTAAAAATATTCTCGATGCACAATTCACCCCCTCTCGAGCCTAACTCACATAATTACGCTAAATTATCGATCTACTTCCCTAATAATGCTAGAATACATAAATGGATATATGAAATGAAAACCAGAATCCTTTTACACAAAAAGATGCTCCGGTTAGGGGATACAATGTAATAAGTAGAAATACATAAGTACCATTGAAGGGGTGCGATTCAAACTCCAACACCCCCTCTAAGGTTGAAGTATGGAGATCATTCATGCTCAGCTTGTCAAAGCAACGCTTAAACAACTCCATCCAATAAATATTTGTCGTAATTTAGACAATTGTCATGTATTCATTCTCTTAACTCAAGCAATAGACTACTACTTATAACTTTTTTCAACAAGTGGTTTTTTTCATCAAGTAAACCTTTTAATACACCCTCTAAAGCCCAAATCTTTGGGATGTTGCATATACAATGCCTCACAAATATCCCCATATAAATGCATTCTTTAGTATATAGCTAATGTAAATACCAATCACGGCCACATGACAGTAGGAAGGAAAAGTCAAAGATACACGAGATGGGCCAACGGAAAGAAGTTGTCAAAGAAGTCCACCCCCGAATGTCCAACAAACCCTCTTGCAGCCATTATGGCCTTGTCCCTCACAACGAACTTGTTTGATGTGTGCTTCAGCTTCACTATGAACACCTATTTGAATCCACTCCTAACCAACAACAAGGTACACCAAAGTCCAAGCTCCCTTAGATATAAGAATTGTCCTCTCCTCCTACAGTGCACCTTCCCCTAGGGCTAAAGAGCACGAATGTAAGAAATATAAATATGCACTACTATGAATACTTCTACAGATTGCGTGTAGCCGACACTATTGAGAGTCAAAGACATTAACTGAGAAATCCGATGTAATAGGCAATTGTGAGGCTTCTTCCTAAGACCAATGATAAAGTAAGATCCTCTGCACTAATCCGTATCCTCACAAACATCGATCACTAGACATAGTACCATAACGAAATATCTCAGACTCGTAAACTACCTCAGGTTGAGATGTTAGTTGAATCTGAGAAGAAGGGTACAATGTCTATATTAAACCTAAGCCCCACTACCATTCTACACATGAAAATCTATAATATTACGAGGTAAAGATACATAAGACAAGAGGTGCAAACTCTAAAGTATTCTCCAAAGGACCAATCGAGGCATGGTTTCCTACATTTGAGAAAAAAAGAAATGAACTCGAAGAAAGTCGCATCATTGACATATTAACAATAAGATCTATGATCATAACATCAAATACTAGTAATTCCTAGTCTACCCAAGGCCGTTGCTGCAAATCGGTCCTTTTCGGACTCCAAATAATTTATTAATGCAACATAACTCAAGAGAAAGCTCTAATACCATGTGATAGTTAAAGCAATCAATTTTTCCTCTAAAGAGAGAGTTGAAGACCCCATAGTCATTATGGATAGTTATAAATAAATAGCATCTAATCTTATATCTCAATCACTACATAGTATAAATCCAAGTGAAGATAACTGTGACAAGGCAGGAGAGATAGAAATCGAAGGTGGAGGTGGTGGGTTTCTTCATAAATGGGTTTTCCTCCCGAGTTAGTTAGTACTCTGTAGGGCTAGAGGGGTGGCAACGATCGGTAGGAGATTTGCAGAAAGCCTACAATGGGAAGAGCAGACATGAATACATAACATCAATCCAGGACCATTACTCTAATAATACGAGGACGAAGATAGTGAATTGATATTTTGTATTGATGATCTACGTCTATTATAAGTAAGGTTTAGAAAATATGTATGTGTATAAGTTCGGATAGGTCGTCGAATAAGCGGTATGCGGTGGCATTTCCGAGGTATATGCGGTTCTTTGTGGTTTTCTCATTTTAAATTTAAAATGAATAAATATCTGCAAAAGAGTTGAACTAAATTTATGAATAAATGTGGCCTAACAAATCTGTACTGAAAACAATTAGATTGCAACATCGTGCGGTTCAAAGACAAATACTATAATCAAACTCCTAGGAAAAAGATTGCATGAAATCACCTTACATTAAAGCAACATGTCCTAACTGCAGTTTAACAAAATGCAAGTTCTGTAAGCCATAATCATTTGACTTATTGGTAAGGAATCAAAATGTCCACGACCACGTGACTTCATCCAATAGCGACAAATAACAACCACAGTTGATGCATTAGTAGGAACTTCAACTGGGGGAAGATATAGAAAAATAGAGAACAAGACGATTGCATGCAATAATATATCCTTACTAGGCATATATCCTTACTAGGCATTGACTGATCCCAATCTACATTACTCCTAAAGTTAACAAGAAATAGACATTTTAGGGTAACAGAATCATGGTATTAAAAGGCTAGCCTCGAGGCGGTCGAGGCGGAACGAGGCGGGGCTTTTTAGCCTCGAGGCGTACGCCTCAGATGGAATGGATGAGGCGTACGCCTCAGAAGGTCGAGGCGGTCCGAGGCGGTGAGGCGGTCGAGGCGGGGCGAGGCGGTCTGTGAAGCGTTTTCTGAAATTTAAAGCATTTTTTAAGGATCTAAATTGTCTTATTGGTAGTTTTAGATGCTTATAAATGTATAATTGTCTAGAATATATATTTACAAGATGAATGCTTGAAAATTTAAGTTTGTTCATATTCATATTAAGCATTAAACTTGTCTGATTTTTCCAAGAAGTTCTTAATATTACACTTTTAAATACACAATCAATAAAGTTTAAAGAAAAACTAGTGTTAAGTGAGGTGACATAATGAGAAACATAATATACCAACTAGAAAAAAACAAGATTAGATTCAAGGCATGTCAATGTTGTCATATTTTATATATTAGTCATGTAACAAATACATCTAATCATAATTTTTCATGCACCACAATATTTTTTAGTGAAAAATATGTTGTCTTTGATATTTTAATGACAATTATAGCTAATGATTCTATTTTTTATTGGGTAGAAATTCAGTAGATGGGTTTATGGAATTTACATATCCTTTCTTTCACGTTCTTATCTTCATAATTTCACCTTATTTTTTACAATGTTATATATTATATATATGTCAATTAAGATAATTTCATCATAAATATATTTATTTTACTTTTTGTAAGTATTTTTCTATACAAACTGAGGCTTACGCCTCGACCGCCTCGAGGCTACGCCTCGCCTCGCTTCCACGGAAAACGCCTCGTTCCGCCTTTCGTTTTTTAAAACCTTGAACAGAATATGAGTTCATGAATATTAAGTACAGAAGTAATAAAGTTTGATGCTTCCTTTTGTTTAGATGGAAGTCAAATAACTAAGAAAGCTGAATTAACGGAATGTGAAAACATATTTAAAAACAAAATCGCAGCCAACTAAATATGTTTTCTAGCTTTGGGGTTACCACAGGCAGAAGAGTTCCGCACAGTCGAGGAGCTACGCATGGAGGAGTAGCTTCGCAGGAGGAGCTCCGCGTAGAGCTTCATGGGGAGAAGCTTCACGTGGAGGAGATTCGCAGTGGCAGAAGATCATGGAAACAGACGTGGGGTATCGCTCGGGAGAAAGAGGGGTAACAGGAGATTGGGTTTCTAGAGAGGGTTTCGAGGGAGAGGGTATCGGGAGAGAGGGGGTTTGGAGATGGGTATTTGCATTTTGCAGATCCGAGAGAGCTATCCGGATCTAAGCCCTATGTGGCAGCTCAATTTGATTATGCGACTACACAACGTGCATATACGGACCGAATATGCGCAAATGGCGCCTAAAGCATCATTTATGTATGTGGTTCGCTAAGGGTGCATAGGCATATGTGGTTGCACGTGCCAATTTCCTAAACATTGATTATAAGCACAGAGTGATTAAAATTAATTAAAATATATAAACATGTAATGATGAGGGTTTTATATTATGTTACTCTTTTTCCAATTTATTTATTTCTCTGTCCTTAATATATAATTTACTCATTAGGGTTTCTCTCTTCTATATAAGAGAATTCTTGGGCACTATGAATAACAACAACTCGTTTTCCCTCAACATGGTATTAGAGCGGTGGTCCTAGACCAGAGCATGTATCCTACATCTTGCTCTACCCGGCAGCCCTTCGTGCACCGCTTCCACCCAACAACATCGCCCAGCAGCATCGTTGTCGCCCTGAGGCGGTGCCCAACAGCATCATGCCACCCCGCAGCACTGCCCAATGTCCCTGCCACCACCCATTGTCATCCACCACCCGCCCAACGACCCCTTTGCCACCCTGTTGCCGCCCCGTGTGGTGGTATTGCTCTGATTTGGCTGTTGTGGTCCTCGTTGAGCCCTAGCATAGACGTTTTTTTCTTAGAGTTGGTTGTGCTATGAGTACACCCACAACCACCCCTCTTGATGTATGTACTATGTATAGACCCTCTATAGTCAGGATATGCAATCGATTGAGGAGCTTGGAAGTTTCGGGAAGGTGATTTTTATCTTGTGTTCAGGCCTCTCCAAAGGGAGGATGCTCATGTGAAGGTGGAATTTGCTGCGAGGACGATGATTCTGCCTTCAGAGCTATCGCTGAAGATCGATCATGCATCCTTCCGGGTGGAGCTGGAGGAGTTTGTGCCTGGTGGTCCCATTGCGGTGGCAAGGGAGCCAAGTAGCACCGTGAGGGAGTGTGGGTTGGAGAGGGGACAGCCAGTGGACCCCAAGCTTGATCTTTGTGAATGGGGTCCAGATACCGAGGAGCCTCGCATTTTAGAGGTGGTGGAGGGCTCACGGTCTGCGCCGCGAAGAGTGACTCTGACACCTGACTCCTGCCTTGGTGTCTCCGTTGCTCTGGAACAATCTCCACAGCTTGGATATGGTCGCTTGGTGCTCCATCTGGCGCTTTTGTGGGGGAGGGGGGAGGGGGGCTCGGAGCTTGGATTTCTGGCCCAAATGAGTGGGAACGGGGACGACCGAGGGATGGTGCCATGGTGGCGATGGAAGACCAGTTAGTGGAGGTGACTCGTGATGCCCAAGGTGTACCTTTCAGCTCTATGGAGGTGGAGTCCATGTTGGATACTATGATTGCGGCTTCTTCAAGGTCCAAAAGGGACCTCTCGTTGCAATCATCACCCTCATGGAGGTTTGGGAAAAGGTACTTGCAGCTCTCCTCCAATGAGAGCAGAAAGAGGTAGAGGATGGCGATGTTTGACGCTCTGCATCAAGTTGATGGATCGCGGATTTCAGCCTCGGGAGAGGAAGCTCGCTTGGGCGCAAGAGGGATTCGGCGAGAGCGGAAGCGGTGCGGTAGATGTTGAGTCTTCGGTTGAAAGTAGCGAGGGGCACATGGGTTTGGAGACGAGTCAAGCCCTGTTGAACTGCTTAGGTGTTGTGCCGCCATCAAGAATTGCTCAGGTTGATTGATGAAGATCATCTCTAGGAATGTCAGGGGTGTAGGGAGGGCGGAGAAGAGAATGGCGATCCAGGACATGTGTGCAGAGGTGCTGGCGGATGTGATGTTACTGCAAGAAACTAAGATTTCCCAAGGCTTTGACGAGTTATGTGGCTCGATAGGAGATTCTCGCCTGAGCGAGTGGAAGGTGTTGAACGCTTCGGGAGCCTCATGAGGCATGTGGTGGTGGGCTGGAGCGGGGACAGCTTCGATCTTGTGGAGGATGTGAGCATGGGGAGGCACTATCTCTCGGTCTTATTGCGGACAGAGTCCGACTGTTGGTGTCAAATGTGTATGGACCTCAGACTGGGCAAGCGATGTATGAGCTGAAGGGAGACTTGAGATTGCTCCGAGAGAGGTACCCGGACGATGCCCGGCATATTGGGTGGATTTTAATGGGATGCTACACCCGGAGGATAGGCCCCGTTTGTGTCGTGGTGCGGATGCAGGTTTGGCAGAGCTGATGCAGTTCATTACTGAGGCAAGCTTGCAGATTTTTGTTGTTAGTGGGTACACTTGGAGAAACATTGGGTTGAGATCACGGATTGATCTATTCCTGATATCCCAGAAGGCGGCAGGGCTTTTTCTGTTAGCAAACGCGTGGGCTATGTGTCGTACTCAATCCGATCACAACCCAATCATGTGGTCCTCCGAGGAAGATGTGTGACATAGGTCTTTTTTCATATTTGAGTGATCATGGTTGCTGGAGGAGGGATTCCGCGACATGGTGGTTGATTTTTGGTGAAAGACGCAGCTGAAGGGGTCGGTTTCAGTTGTTCTGACTCGGAAGCTCGGGTTGCTACGGAAGCGTCTGATTGAGTTCAAGAGGAGCACCCGTGAGCAGAGGCAGAGTGTGAGGGCGGTGTGGGAGGTCATCTCTCGCCTCGATGCGGTGAAAGACACGAGGGAATTGTTGGCTCATGAGGTTGAAGAGATGTGTGCTTGTTTGAACCAAGTGTGTTTGGAAGATAAAAAGGAGGTCAAATGGGGAGGTAGAGGTCGAGACAGAAATGGTTGAGGGAGGGGGATAACAACACACGTTTTTTTCGCTCCATGGTCAGTAGCAGAAGGTGTCAGAATTTCATTAAGAGCATTGAGGTGGGAGAAGTGCAGGAAACGAGTGACACGGAGATTGGTCGACAGCTCATGGTGCATTTCATCGCTTTCTCCAAGAGAGCAAGAGCGGATTGCGGGTGGCGTGGGCGGGGAGTGAGATGTATCTCCACCCAAGAGGCTAAGGGCCTGGTGGTGCCTATCACGGAGGATGAGGCCAGGCAGGCTCTTTGGCAACTAAATGCAGATGGGGCCCCGAGTCCAGATGGTTTCTCGGTGTGTTTCTTCAAGGAGTTCTGGGAGAGTATGAAGGAGGAGGTGGTTGCGATCCTACAGGAGTTTGAGGAGGGCAACCAGGGATTTGAGCGCATGAACAAGGTGCTCATGTTTCTGCTGCCCACGTGGGAGGGGGGCGTTCGTGTGGCGGATTTAGGCCTATCCAGTTGTCCAATGTGATCTACCTGTTTGTTGCCAAGGTCTTGGTGAACCGTTTATGGAGAGTCCTGGCGGGCGTCATCTCGCCTGAGTAGACAGCTTTTGTGCCCGATAGGCTTATGGCGAACTCTTGGGTGTTGGCTTCGAAGTTGGTGCTGGATTGAAGAGGGAGAATCAGAAGGGGGTCGTTTGGAAGGTGGATTTCTCCAAGGCATATGACTGCGTTGATTAGCGCTTCCTTTCGCAAACGTTGCAAAAGAGAGTTTTCCCATATAGATGGATTGGTTGGGTGAAAAGATGCATCACAATGGTGTCGTACTCGACGCTTATGAATGGTAAACCAGATGGGTTTTTTTCCAACCCCAGCAGGGAGTGTTGTAGGGATGCCTGCTAGCACAGCTTCTTTTTGTGATTGTGGCAGATGCGCAGGCGGTAATGATGAGGA